>JAWWLV010000018.1:17805133-17882669 GCA_035041135.1 Platyrinchus mystaceus | reverse complement strand
GTGACCTTCTCTTAGATGGATGGCCTTAGGGGCTGACGAGCTCCATCTACCCGGGGGATTGTCCCTGAAGCAGGATCTGGAATCAAACCTGCGACCTTGGCGCTGAGAGCGCAGCGTCTTAACTACTAGACCACCAGGGGTCCCCACATTTTCATTAACAAAGACGCTTTTAAACATTGTCTTTGAGCACATGGACCTGCAGCAGTGAAGCCTCACCCTTCCACCGACTTTCTCAAGTACAAGGTGAAACATTGGGTAGGTACACATTCTTGGACGTTATTTTGCAAAATCAAAATGTGCTTTTACACAACAATGATTTTCAGGTGTTAAATCTGGCATTTAACACCTCCATCTATGAATCCACTTTCCCGGTGGTCATTTAGGGAGAATCAGATGTCAGACACAGTTGCTATGATCTCTCAAGGACAGGATGTGCGGTCCCTTCAGCAGACAGGGCAGACGTATCTGTGGCGGTGGAAAGTAACTCCCCTCATGAACAGTCTTCCAGAAAACACAATTAAATGGTCAGTGCCTCATAACTCAAGTTGAGCTTGTCCTAAGTGAAGGGAATTTTAATCTGTAGCAGTGTCTATGGACTGACCTGCTGGATGGACCTTGCTCTTCACTCTGCCAGAGCCTAGAGACAGGACTAAGGATAACAGATGGAGTCACCAACCAGCCCCAGCTCCCACCTTTCATGAAGACCACCAAGATGTCCAGGAATTCCCGGAAGGAGATGTAGCCATTGCCATCTTTGTCAGCCAGGGAGAACATGGACTCCACAAACATGGAGTGTGCCTTGAGCCCCAGGGCCTCAGCAAACTCAGCCCTGCTCAGCTCACACGTCAGAGACTCCCTTGCCTTCTGTGAAGATTCGAAGTTGAGCTCTCCGGCATCGGACCTGTTGATTTCCAGCACCTGCAGGTTGTTTCCCACAAAAGAAATCCTGTGAGTACTGGCTGCTGTTTCCTTCCTGACCTATTGCACAAACACTGGTGGCTCCCCTGGCACAAAACTCATGACAAATACCACGGGGAAAGTCCCGTGTCTCTCCTACACAGTGTGACTTTCACACCACTGACCACTCTGGAGACGTCAGGTACATCATCCAAAAGCCTCTTTGCAACTTTAGACACTTATATCACTGCAGCAGATCTCCCTTTGTCTTCTGTAAAGGAAAATGTCCCGCGGTCCTGGAAGTATTAGCAGCTTCCTTGTGTCCAGTTTACCAACTCTTACGGAGAGCAACAGCACCAGCATTCATTGTTTAATCAATACAGAAATACCTTCTTCCAGGCACCTGAGCCTGCCACACCTCTACACACCTGAGCAAACAGGTGCCTGAAGAAAGTCTCCAGAATTTGTTTTCTCTGCTCCTGAGTGACTGCCCATTTCATCAGGTTCTGCTCCTTCATCTCAGACAGATGCAGGTGGAGGCCGCTCTCATTCAAGTAGTTTTGTAGCTTCTCGACAAAGCTGCTCCTCTCGGCCTCCTCGCAGAAAAGCAGCACCTGTAAAGGACCCCACCGACTGGCTGTGATCATCAGAGGCTCAGCTCATAGTATGAGCTGGACCAGGTGGTTTTCAGGAGGCCACAACCATCCTTCAAGGACCTACACTGTTCCCAGTGCCCTGACTGAGTGGTGCAGAGGACTGGGGAGGGTCCAGGGAAAGATGTCAAACCCCAGGCATCATGGTACTCACCAGGTCATACTCCTTGGGGCTCTTCAGGAGCAGAGCTTTGTTCCCTCTGTTGTTAGAGAGGATCACCTCCACCCTTTGGTAGGCTTTCAGGTTGATGCTACGCATCACAGACCCTCTCCCATCCAGCACTTTGAGCACTTTGTCAGCTTGGAGCTGGATGTAGACAGGACAGCTGTCTGTCTTGGGCCCATGCCACTCCATGGCTGATGGGAGAGAGCACAGGACTCAGCTGGAAAGGGGCACCGAGGGTCCTACTCATGCCAGCACCTCCTTCACCCAGATGCAGTTTGAGAGAGATTTCACAAAGAGGCACATCTTAAAGGAATAATGATCTCCCAACTGCACAGCTCAAGCACATGGCCACAGGATTACAAACTATTGAGCAGGGAGGCAGGATTTTTCCAGTACCCAGAGCAAGGAGATACAGTCCCTGCCCGGGAGCTACTGGTGCAATTGCTTTACATGGGTTTCCTTCAGGCAAGGTGTGATCTGGGGAGGGTTGGAATTAGAGGGTCATATGATGACTCAGGTTGGAGGGGACTCGGGTTGGAAGGGTCCCTTGCCCAACCTCCTGCCCTAAGTAGGACCAGCCACAGGTCAGTCTGCTCAAGGATTTATCTGGTTAGGTCTTGGATAGGATGGGCTACCAAGCCTTCTGGGCTCCCTGCTCCACTGCTTGACCATCCTAGGGAAACAGTTCCTCCTTACATCCCATAAGGATATAAGCCCCAGGCCCAGCCCTGCCTTGCTGTGTGCCCTGACTCCAGCAGCATCACCAGACACTGTCACAGAGTTGGCAATGCCACCTCACCTTGTGTGGCCTCGCCGGTCACCTTCGTGCGCACGCTGGCACGCTGCTGCTTCTGCAGCTTCTTGAAATCTCTCTTGCGGAAAGCGGCGACAATCCAGGCAACAAACAGAGTCACTGGGGACACACAGGAGAAGGAGGTGTGAGATATCACAAAGCTCCTCCCCACTTTTGGCTCCCTCCTGGTGCCCAAGGACCCTGACAGCTCAAGGACCTCAGGAGCGACCAGGACTCAGCAGCTCCTGCTGGGAGGTGCTTGGTCCATGGGCACTCAGCCCCTTTCTCTGGTAGAAAGATGGAAGAGAAGAAGGGTGAGGAAACGGAGAGACAAACCCAAAGGCAGGCAGCAGAGGACAACGATGATGATCCCAAAGCCTGCACCGCTGCCTGCAAAGTAGTCCAGCACCATCATGGGCGTGCAGCTGGCCAAGTGTTGAGCTGTCAGCTGCTGGGGCTGGGGGCACGGGTCCCCTGCAAGGGGAGACAGGCTGTGAGTGTCACCAACCTTGTACCCATCTCACCTCCATCACCCCCAGGAACCTCTGCGCGAAGGTGCGGATGGGGCTCATGGCTGAGTCACCCTGGGAGCACTCCAAAATTGGGATGCTTGAGTTAAACTCCAAATACTGGGGACAGCCTTTGGTTTTGGGTTGAACCTTTGTCTGCCACAGCAAACCAAGCACAGAACTGGACTCAAGAGCTCTGTGGTTTCAGCACCATCACTCCCCCAGTGGGATGGGCTGAGCAAGAAGCACCCTGGGCCATGAAAAATTTGGACTCAGAGCCTCTGCTCATCCAGACACTGCAAATCCAGGGAGTTCTCCTGGTGCAATTACATGGGGTGCATGTCAGGGAAACAAAAACACCTTACAAGGGCTGGAATGTGACCCAGATGAAATGCTTACAGTAAATGGGAGGGGTGTGGCAAGATTCCAAGAGGAAAAGGCATATTGCCAAACACAGTACCATGCCATGGTCTAGTAACCACAGTGGTGTTGGATCAAGGGTTGGACTTTATGATCTCAGAAGTCCTTTCCAACCTGTTTTGATTCTATGATTCTATGCCTTTTCCCCTTGGGATCATGCCTGGACTGCAGTCCTCTTTCACATCTGCATCATTGCATCAATGTCTTGTTTATGAACAACCCTTGCATTTTGTACCCATTTTGCTGGCTTAGGGTCATAGCAGGTGACAACCCTGATGTGTGACACTGGCTGTGTCACTGGGATGGCTCTGCTTCCCTCACTGCCTTACTGGAGCCATTCGCTCCTGCACTCACCCTTTCTCCAGGTGAACACGTGGGTCTGGATGTCTGTGGGGTCGGCATAGGTGACGGCAGCCAGGACGTTGTGAAAGGTGGTGTTACGGATCTCCTTGATTTCCTCCTCTGTGAAGAGCCTGTGGAAAAGGACATGGGGACAAGGGGTGGCCCTGGGTGTTACTGACCAGCAACAGGAGGGAACTGAAAAAGCTGGACAGTGCTTTTTCCTCCAGCCCCAGTTTCCCTGCACTACTGGGGCTTGCAGAGCAGTGGGCAGATGCCAGATAGGGAAGAGGCCTTTACCCATTCTTGGTGTTTTCGAACCAAAACCTGTCACTGTCACGCAGGCGCACAAACTGCTCCAGGATGATAGCGCTGAACAGGGAGCCGTCAGCCTCCAACATGCCTCCAGGGAGCAGCTCCAGCCCAGCCACATCATTGCCATACAGGGCAGCGACCTTTTGCAGGACCTGGTGAGAAACACCCACCGCACACATGTGAGCAAGAGAATTCTGCCAGGGCACCAGAAAGTCTTGGCAAGCCTCAGGAGAAGCAAGGAATGTGCATTTCCCAGGCATCACACATCTGTGGGCTGGGAAGGTGCTCAGCCCCACACAGCCTGGAGCTCATGGCTTGGACTAAGCATCACTCCCAGGGCATCTCAGCTCTGGGAGAAGCACAGTGCCCAGTGGCACAGGAGCTTAGCACCAAAGCAGGATGATTTATTCATGCCATGTAATTACACAGTTATCCCAATGCAACAACCCTGCAGGCATAAAAGATAGGGCAGGGCATTCACTTCCTCTTCCTATGATGCTGCAGAATTCAGTTCCTGCCTGGAATGCCCTAACATTCTCTGACTCACATCCATTCGGTGCCCAGACCAGTTCCCTGTTACCTGTGTCTCCAGATATGGGGCAAGGTTTGACCAGTTCTGGAGAGGTTTCAACCCAAATCGCTCCCGGGCTTGGTTATAGGTTGGCAGGCCGAGGTCTCGCCCACGCTGGATCCAGCTGGCCACATAGTCTGTGCGGGAATACTTCAGGGGTCCATACCAGTAATCTGTGTGTGGATTTGAAGACATTGTTATGGCAAGGCTGAACCAGAGGAGCCACAGTTCCTGGGCTGGCCTCATGCCTCTGCCACAGGCTGTGCTGAACACAGAGATCATCTCCATGCCCTTGGCAAAATGGTCCCATGGACACACTTAACACATCCTGTAGCTTCTCTGCACCTCCATTAAAAAGGCTGAAGCAGAAGCGTTGTTTGGTTGGGTGCTGCTGGTGGTGATAATGGGACTTGCCTCCACACCTCACCCCCTGCACAGCCCCAGGAATGAGAGTTCCCCATTAATGAGAAGCTGCAGTACAGACCTTGAAGATCTTCCACGACAATATTGTCCTCCTGCTCTGCAATCTGTGAGCTCATCCCCAGCAGGAGGTTGTCCACATCCTCTGCCTGCTGCAGCCCAGGCCTCTGAGAGGAAATGGGAAGACCAGGTGATTCCTTAAATGACCAAGGATGGGAGGTAGCCCCACACCCCCCACAGGAGTGCAGATCCTGGATGTAGGGCAATCAGGGATTTCTTCCAGGCTGGTTTCCTCTGTGTCAGCTCAACCTTGAGGTCTGAGCCTGATGCAGCTGAAGGAGGCATTTGGGGATGCTGGATGGGGAGGATCTCACACCCTGGGCTGACTGTCATGCTCTACACCTAATTTCCTTTGTGGCATCCTCCATAAAATAGAGCAAGGGATGAAGCCCCTTCCCAGCCAGCCTCCCACATCCTCAGGAATCCTGCGCTCCCTTCCCTGTACCTCTCTGCTCCAGTAGCTGTTGCAGAGCCGCACTGCTGGGAATGAGCCACTGGGGCCAGACACGTTCTGGAATCGGCACTTGGTGTCTCTGGAAGAGAAGAGAAGGACTGGATGTACAACCCTAGCCACAGCTGCCTGGAGCTGACAGGGCTTGGCCGTCCAAGCCAAGAGCAGGACACAGGGAAGGGATGGGCACCATCCCCAGCTACCACCCCAGCTTGGGCATCCCCTTCCTTGGCAGGGGCACTGCATTCCCACAGCCCTGCCAGGGTGCTCCTACCTCTTATAAACACCCGGTGGCACCATGGTGGCCAGGAATTGCGCCGCAGCCGCCATGAACTCCGGCGAGAGGCTGGGATCCAGGTGCTGCTGGTAACCTGGGAGGCAGCAGCCAGGCTGGAGGAAAAAGCAGCCAAGCTCCCTCTCCCACCTCATCCCCGACCTCCCCTGTCCCACCACCCCTACTTCCCACCCTCCATTTCCTGTTGTACCCCTCACCTTTGTACTCTGGGATGTCTGACCCCAGCAGGGTCGGCAGCCACTCATACAGAATGATGCTCTAGGGAACAGAGGGGCTGGGTCAGGGCCAACACCAGGGAGGATGTTGGAGGTCCCAGCGGAGCTGGTGGGTCCCACCCCTCACCTGGAAAGTGGCAATGACCCTCTTGCGAGTGTGCTGGAAGAGATCCTCATCGGACCAGGTGGGATGCTGCTGGGCCAGCGCTGTGGCCAGGTGGTTGTGGTACCGAAACCAGGCAATGCTCTCAGCCTGCAGGAAGGGGTTCTCATTCCCCCAGGCGCTTCCCAGGTCTGCAAGAGCCACCAGGACCTTCAGTGGGGGATGTCACCACTGGGTCTAGCTTTGCCCATGGCTGAAGCACTCCCAGCTCTGTGGCTGCAGACCAGTGTCCCCTCATCTCCTCATCCTTCCTCCCTCCCCAGGGAGACCAGGAGCCTGAGCGAGTGAGAAGCAGCACTGGGACCCCAGAATGGACCAAAGACTGGGCAGGTGAGGAATTCGAAGCAAGCTGAGTGGGTTTGTATCAGCGGCAGCCCCTTTCCCCAGAGGAGATCTCCTGGGACCAGAGTGACCAGCACCTGCTGATCTCTGACGCGTTGCCTCCTGGACATGTGGCATCTGGAGTTCAGGGGGTGTCCTTGCTGGATGTCTTCACTGGGACACACACCTTCCTCTCCCTTGGGCTGCTCTCCCACAGCCCTCCAGACCCACATGTCCTGCCCCACTGTACCCCCTGCCCATTCACTCTGGGGTCATCTCCAGGAACCACCTGCTCACCCTGCTCACAGTCAGGAATGGACCAAAGCAGGTGAAAAAACATTGGGAACACCACCATTACCGTAGATGCCTTCGGTACCACCCTGTCCCGTGGACGGATCGATCGCCTTCCACATGGGGACCCTCCCGTCCGTCTGCCTCGGGAGGCCTCCGACAGGCCCTGACGCCAACTGTCCCCCCGAGAAGCTCCTCAGGGCATCGCTCCAGGAATGCAAGGGGCCGTAGATGGAGCTGCCGTCCAGCCAGCCCGTCACCTCGTTAGTCTAGGGCAGGCACAGGGAATAAGCGTTAACAGGCGTCCGGGTTTCGGCAGAAAGGAGCAAAGAAGGTGTGAAAAGCCCCAGTCTGGCACTTTTGTTCTTGCAAAGGAGCCGCCCCGTCCCCCGTTTTAACAAGGGCTATCAGGATGCAAATATAAACAGCGACATCTCCGTGCAAACTTCAGGAATTAGTGCAAGGTACAGGAAAAGACAAGGTCCGGACTTTTCGTAAGTACATTTTCGGGGTTTTTCCCGCAATTATTTTTGCTATACTAGAAGCAGACATCTGTGATTCCCTATGTACGCTGGAAGGGGACTAAACCCATCTCGGGGGAAACTGGTAACAAAAGAGCTGTTTCCTCTGTCCTCGCAGCAGGGAGTCCCACTGTCCTAGCAGCATATCTCCTCTGCCAAATGTTTGCATAAAAACATCCTTTTTATTCTGAGAATATGCTGGAGTTTTCATCTTTCTAAGGTTTTAAATGCTGTTAAAAACATGACTTGCTAAACTGGTCTCATCATGGTTTGTCACGTGAAAGGCTGGGGGGGGGGTATTTCGCTCCAGTGATTTTGGCTGGGAAGCTTTCCAGCATGAAAGAAATCTTGGGAACACAAACAGCACAGCAAAATCCAGAGAAATTGGGGTAAAACCTGGATTTTTTCCCAAATTACTGAAATTCAGGGAATCTTTACAACTTGATATACAGTGCCGGCTCAGCTTTGTTGATAGGTTATTAAAGATAAGAGTTCATGCCGAAAAAAATCTTCCATTATTTACTCACCTAATTATGTTTTCCTTGTCTAAGAAAAGCCTTGACCTCAGGCAACCACCAGTGTTGCTCAATGTGAACCTTGGACTTTGCGACTTTGGGTTCATTTCATTAGTTCAAACACTTGAGAGATGTATATTTTTAAGAAAATAGTGGTGATTTCATTTGAGTTTTGGAAAGTCCCTTGGCTGCTGCAGCCCCTGATGTTGGGCAAAGAGCAAAGACAACCACACCTACCTGTTCCCGGGGGCTGTTGGGGCTCTGCCCCGTCTCCACAGCCCAGCGGATACGCTGGAAGGGCAGGACCACATCTCCACTGCTAGCGGGGTCAAACACTGGGTCTCCGGAGGGGATGTAGATGTTGAGAAACTCAGCAGGGCAGCCGGGTTTCTCCGTCTCCAGGATGTCCAGGAGCACATGGAAACCTGACAGAGACACAAGCATGGTCAGCAGCCAGGACAGCTGCCACCATCACCTAGAGCAGGACATGACGGTGGGCAGCTGAGCTGTAGGTGGGCTAAGGGGATGACCATGTGCAGCAAGAGTGTTCAAGGTTGGACAGGGCTTGGAGCAACGTGGTTTAGTGGAACAAGATGACCTTTAAGGTCTTTTCCAACTCAGATCATTCTGGGATTCTGAGATTTTCCAGAGACAGATGTCCCTGGACTTGGAGACCCAAGACCCCACTGAGCTCCAGCTCTGACTTGCAGTTCAGGGCAGCAATCACTCCCAGCACAGCCTTATTACATCCATCAGGTGTTTTGCAATGAGGCAACTCCACCACTAAAACAAAAGAGGAAGTTCTCAAACAACAAATATCAGTACTTGGGTCAACTGCCAGAGGCAATCGAAAAACCACACTGGACACTGTCTCCTGGCTGGACAATACTTTGGGATGGTGACACCCAAGGGTTTGTCTTCCCCATGTAAGTCTGCTATGGAGGGGTGTGTGAGGAGTGCTCTGACATGTGCTTGTGAGAAACCATGGCTGTGTGAGAAACCAACATTTTTCCACGCAAACTAGCATTTTTCCAGCCGGTGCCAGGCCCCAGGTCTTACCAAAGAAGACAGCCAGCACGGTCGTGTTCCTACGTGAGGGCAGCCCAGAGGGACCTCGTGCCACTGTGGTGCTGAGCTGGCGAGCGTTGGGCACGTGGGGCTCCTGCAGCGCCTGGTAGACGCCATCGGCAAAGTTGGCTGGCAGGAGACGCAGCAGCCGAGCACCTGCGGCACCAAAACAACATGGAATGGGCCCAGGTGGTACCCAACAGGAGGCACAGCAAGAGGACACCTGCGAGGATCCCAGGGAGAGCAAGAGGATGGCATAGGTGCTCATAGTGGCCAAGAACATGCAAGCTTTGGTGCCCCCCCCAAAAAACTTCTTGCAACACTGGGGTCAGTCCTGTTAAAACCAGGGAGATCTCCCTCTCTTCCAACTGTCCATGTGCATCCCTGTTGCCTCCTGGAGGTCTGGGGTGGTGCTCCCAGTGGGCAACTGGAGTGATGTTGAGCTGCCCCATGTTGACTGTGCAATCCTACACAAGTGTGGGGTTTGCCAGCACTGTAGGGAATAGGAGGGGAAACAACCAGATAAACAGCAAGACAGATGAGAAGTTGAGAGAGAAACTTTGCACCCATTGCCAGTCCCAAAACTGAAAAGCCCAGAGACAACCCTGAATTCCTTAGTTAGGGGCTTAGTTCCCACAGGTTGGTTTTCAAAAGTTAAGGTCTGATCTGTCTGCTCTGGAAGAGGGAGATCTGCTCTGGCAGGGACCTGCTGGGTTTCCCTGCCAGGCTTTGGTGTAACCAAAGACCTAGTGACACACATGTCAGGTTAAAAAGCCATTTGGACTCAGAGGAAGCTGTGCAATTATGTGTCACCGTGTCACCAAATTGGTAACTAATCTGGGCTGCCATAAAGAGGAGAATTCAGAATCTTAAATAATTTTAGATAAGATCCTGCTTGATCTGCCCTGGTCACTGGCTCAGGGACACTTCCTATAGTTGAACCCATGGGTTGGTTGTAGGCATGAGGAAGCAGTTCACCACTGCCAGAGGGAAATCCCCAGTGCCTCACCCAGTACAGACCAGTATACGGCATCTGCGCTGTGCAGGGCAGAAAATTAGTAGATCCAGCATGCTGGACCATGAACTCTTCTGCCTCTAGCCTTCTGTTGAATCCTGCTTGAACTCCATGCCCATTTTGGCTAAAGATGGCTTTTTGCAGCTCTGGGGTCCCTGACCATCACTGAAACACCTGCTGGGAAGAGCTGTATCCTCCCTGCCTTGGACATTTTAAGTGGCCTCACAAAGGGACAGCTTTTCCCTGGGACTGATCCAACACCAATGCAACCTGCAGATGGTGCCTGGGCAGCAGCTAAAAGTGGCAATGACAGGACATTTGAGACAAACTGTGCTGTCTGTCCCCTCCAGGCAACTCTAACAGGGCTCCCAGGTGCATCAAGGGGCCTCTCAGGGTCACAGAAGGTGACATTGCCTGCTCACCTGCCTGGTTCAGGCTCAAGTCCAAAAAGGCTTTCTTTCTCAGCCATAAAGCAACACAGATGCCAACGTGCCAGCTCCCCTCACCCCGTCCGACTGTCCCCTCCCCAGGCCTGGCACTCACCCACAGAGCCACGGCTGTGGTACAGAAGGTTGTTGTACCATCCATCATAGCGCTGAATCTCCCAGGTAATGTTCTCCTGAGCTCCTGGAAGAGACCAGACACAACTGGTGAGCAGCAAGAAAAAAAGTGTGAAATGAGCAACTCCACTAGAGAGTCATATTTGTATTGTGATATTTTCCCATATTCTTTCTGAGACTTTCTATGCAAGCAGTTTTTTAGACAAGTTTTGCACTCCTTTTGAGGGACAATATCTAAAACTAGAAATTCATGCTTGTGGTCCTGATGTCCCCAAATCAATTTTTGGCCACCACCAGTCTACTTCCTCTTCTCCTCTCTCACTGGACCAGAAGAAGTCTCTCCTTACATCTAAATCCCACGATGTCTGAGTCAAGGAAAGACCTTGACTCTGGAGTTACATTTGTGTTTCAGGACCAGTTAACCTTTATGTTAATTGTTATTGCTTGTACTGTAATACTATCAAGGAAGTGCTGCTCCTACCTATATATCTAAACTGCAGTAGGGGCGTCTCCCAACCTGCATTTTGCTCCATTTTTTCTTATCTCCTCACAAACTGCATCATAGAATTATAGAATCCCAGAATGTTTTGGGTTGGGAGGGACCACAAAAATTATCTAGTTTCATTTGCCCTGCCATGGGCAGGGACACCTTCCACTAGACCAGATTGCTCTGATATGATGCCCCATGGGATAGAGGAAACTCCTCTGAGAGGCATCAGCTATCCAGGATCTTCCTTTGGGTCCCCTTCCCTGAAAGTGCACTTACTCCCCAAGGTCCATGTCCCCAGCAGAACCACAGTCCAACTCAATATCATCGCTGCAGGTTGCATGGGCCACTGGGTCTTTGGAAGGAGGGACCTGCAAAGGGAGATGAAGGGAGCTGGAGCTGGGCTGCTCCCAGAGGCTGGGAACATGCAGAGGCCAAAAATCTCAGCTCCCTGCAGTTTCTATTGCTTGGTAAAACTCCACTGCCATCAGCAGCAGTATCTCCCAGCTGTGGAAAGTTGGCAGGGGCCATGTGAGACCCCATCCCCTTGGGCAAGTTCTGTCAGGATGTGTCAGCTGGCCTGAGAAGACCTTTCTGCTGGAGTAGGACCAATGGCCCTTGGGGTACCCCAGCTATAGGCTCATAACTCATCATCCACATTCAGCTGTGCCAGCTCCCTTACAGAAACATGCTCTTTGTCACAGAAATAAGCACATTTGCGCTGGAAATTTCTCTGGTATTGACCCATCCAAGCAAAATCCAGCTGTAAACATGACAGAAGAGCCTCAGCTCACAGTCAGGCACCCCAAAGTGTGCAAGTACTGCAGACAGGACCTCTTGATCTCCTCTGAGCTAACCCAACAGCACTCCCTCATGACCAGCCTTTCTCATGATGCTTTGCCATCTCTTTTTTCACAAAACCTCTAGATCCAGAGCAGATTTCATCCATGGGACCTGAACCTTTAAAACCCCGGCCAACAGCTGTGAGAAGAGAGGGATTCCCAGCTCTGAACAGTGAAGTGATTCACAGTCACAAATGAAACAATGCTACCACTGGCTTTCCATGCACAGGAATGCAGAACTTAGTGTGGTCATACTGGAAGAAGAGAGGAGATCCAAGTCATTCCAGAAGCCTGGAGACTGATCCCAATGGTCCTTGTTAGTCACAGCTAACTTCTATCCCTCCCCAGTGCTGGAGGGACAGACTGGGGTGCTGCCACCTTTCCACACCAGCCAGCTATCCCTAGGGTTTCAGAACAGGCTCTATCTCTGCAGCCGTGGATCTCATCCAGAATATCCCAGCCTGCACACAGGAGCCAGTGGTTTCTCCAGCTTTCCCACATGGGGACACCCCTGTGGCCAGCTGCCTCAGTGCCACCAGAGCACAGCAGGGACTCCATCCCCTGGTGATAAGGGGTCCCTGCCTGTCCTCGCACCGCCCCAACCCGCCGTGTCCCGTGCTCCACTCCCTCGCCGCAGGGACTTGCGTGGCTCCATCGCACCCTGCAGGTGAGGACACGCATGGCCCCATCCCACCCGTCCTCACACATCACCCAGAGCCCCCCGTCTTCGGGACAGGGGTGCGTGGCCCGACCTCCTCCATACGGCCTCATCCCAACATCTCCGCCCAGCAGGAGAAAAGGGGAGTAGCACTAGCCCCTGTCTCCTCCACGAGTGAGAACATTCGTAGAGAGTTTAGACAGAACCCCCCGCAGGCAGCAGCGTGCATGGCATCGGCTACCGGCTCCCCATGAGAGGGCAGTCCCGACCTCGAACTTCCACGCAAGTGGGAACACGCCTGGCCCCGATGCCGAGGACCCACCCCACGCACGCAGGCAGGGACACGCGTGGTCCAGGTCTCAGACCCCCCCCCTCCAAGTGGGAACATGTGAGACTGAATCCCCAGCCTCTATGCAAATGATAACACGCATGGACCCCATCCCCCAGTTATCCCAAGCAAGAGGGGACACGCGTGTCCGCAATTCCCCACGACCCCTTTCCCTACGCAGGCGGCGACACGCATGTCCAGACCCCCCTCCCCCTCAGGGGTGACACGCGTGACCGCCATCCCCCAGGACCCCTTTCCTTCTACAATTGGAGACATGCATGTCCCAATCCCCTCGCCGGAGGGGACGGGCGTGTCCCCGATGCCCCAGGACCCCTGTGCTCGCGTAGGCGGTGACATGCGTGTCCTGATCCCCCAAGACCCCTGTCCCGTCCCCGCAGGCGGCGACACGCGCGTCCCTAACACCCAGTAATCCGGTCCCCCATAAGGGGGTGACACGCGTCACCAACCCTCTCGCAGGCGGTGACACGAGTGTCCCGATCACCCCGCAAGCGGTGACACGCGTGTCCCCCATCCCCAGTCCCCCTGTCCCCGCGCAGGCGGCGACACGCGTGTGGCGGCGCTCACCTGCGGGCGCTGTGCGGGCAGTGTTGCGGGGCGGGCCGTGCCGCCGGTTACATACGGTCCGCGCCCGCCGCCGCCGCCTATAAGAGCGCCGTGCGGGACGGGGCCGCCCGCGCCCGCCGCCCGCAGTACCAGCAGCAGCAGCAGAAGGTAGGTGGGGGGAAAGGGCGGCCGCCCCCCCCGCCCGCCGCGGCCCCGCGAGCGGCCCCCGGCACTGCCCGCCCAACTCCGGGGGTCCCGACTCACAGGGACGCTTCCCGTCTGGAATTAACCCTAGGTTTCTCCTGTCCCGGTTTGACCCTCTTACAGGGGCAGGGGAGTGCAAGGATGTCGACCCTCTCGCCCCACTTCCCCACCCGTGGATTGCAGCTCTGATCATTCAGTTTCCAGGGGACAGGATTTCTCTTGTTTCTTCTGAAAATGCTGACCTGCAGCCCTGAGCAACCCCAGCTCGGATTGCTGCTGGCTCTGTTGGCAGGAGTTTTTGGCTGAGCTCTTCCAAAAAATTTTTTTACCTCAATTCATACTGGGGTAGGAAAACAGGGTTTCTGTAAGGAGAAACTTCTGCAAACTTTCTGCAACTTTGGGCAAACTTTCTGCAACTTTGGGCAAACTTTCTGCTTCCTTTGTCTTTCTCCCCTGCAAGGCCAGAATATTTTAAACATGAGATAAGTTGCCCATTTCTGCCAAATTACTGATCCTTCCTTAAAGATATCTCCTGTCTTTCCTCTCTCCATACACTATGACAGAGGAAAACAGGGGTCTCTAGTGCCACGAGCAGGCTTCAGCACAGAGGATGCTTTCCAAGGTTCTAGAGGTTTGCTTTCTCCTGTCTTGAGCTGTAGGCACCACTTTTCCACTGGAAAGCTGCAAAAATGCCAAGGAGCTGATCTTCTTGACAGGGTAATCAAGGCAGAAAGATTGGGTGGACAGGAGTTGTTTCCCTGGAAAATCTCTATGAAACAAGACCCAGAAGTTGCAAAGAGAAGAGGAAATGCAAACACCCCTTGGTATTGGTTTAGAGATAAATTTAGATTTAACCAGGCAGCATTTTCCATGTTATGTTCTAGTTTTTAATTGTTTTAAGCTGTGAAGAGTTGTGTTTTTGTAAATATAGACTTGAAAACCTTTTTTTCCTTTGTTGCATCTCATAGGAAATTTGGGCAAAGATACAAGAAAACCAGTGGAATTCAAGTCATCAAGATTTAACCTGTCCAAGGTTTATCTGCTCATTTATTTCTTCTCTGGCAGCAGCTCTGATTGTTTTGTGGGCACATTTGGTGGGGACCCGCAGCTGGACTTCAGTAGCATCAGGAATCAGCTACAGCTCCTGCTTGCCTGGTAATCATGACAATTGAAAGCTGCCATTCTCCAGGCGCAGCTTTCCAGGGAAATAACCCAAGGCTATTACAGCAAAATAACCCTGAAGAAGATTTACAAGAGCACACAACGGCTCTGTTAGTCTGGAGCAGAGTCAAGATAAGGTTAGGTCCAGATCTGTAAAACCCCAGTCTCCATTAAACTCTGCTGTAATTATCTGGGTTACTGGACAGAAAATGATTCTGAAACCAAGTGTTGTTTTTTGCATTGAAAAGTGATTCAGCTGCCCAGGCAAACTGTTTTATGATACTTATTGTGATCCCCACCCACTTCTAGGGATTTGGGACCCACTTTTTTTGTGGCAGAGTTGCTCTGGGTTATATCTTACCTAAAAATATGATTAATACTGTTCTCAGAAAATGAGAATAAAATCAACTGCCTTGTACAGGGACAGAATGAAATGGTGTTTGGTCATGAGTCAGATTAGTTCTGGCATTCCCTGACTTCAGCTGACTTCCCAGGGTAGTTACATGCAGAGAGGTTATTAAATGAGCAGAATAAGAGGACTAAGCATGTAATCAGTTTTGGTAGAAAAGATTTAACCCAGGCACAGGGTGAAGGTGTGTAATTGCTGGAACCGGAGTTTTGGAGGGTGTTTGAAGTCATCTGTAGGAATTACACACCTTGTCATCGTATGTAATCCAGTTTCCTTTAGCCTTGAGATGTGCTCCCAGTGTTTGTGTGCTCCTTGGACCCACATCTCAGGACTAGGGGTTGCTTCTGGCCCCCCTGGACCAAGTGCAGTTTCCCAAATCAGCAGCTCCTGGGGAATAGCTTCTTGAAGGAGACGGGTGGGAACGGGAGTAGTGGGCTTTGTTCTGCTTGGCACTGGTGGCCTCTGACTGGGGATAATTTTGCTACTATGAAATCCACGTTCTCAGTGGTTCCTTCTAATTTTGAAGGATAACTCCTCTGTGGTGTTCGCTGGCTCATGGACCTTCCCCTAAGGATGCACCACAAAGTGGAAAGCCGCAGCTGCAGCTGCTGGAAGGAAAGACCCAGCTCTGTCTGGGCAGGAGCTGCTCAGCACGTTCCTGCTCTTGGGCTGTTCCTCACACTGCAGCAAACAGTGGCTTTTGGTCCTTGGGCTGGTGGAGCCCTGCCCCAGGCACCTCCTCTCCTCCACCGAGGGCTTTTGGGTGGTGTGTTCTCTGCTGGGAATTATTTTGCCCGCCTGTTTCCTTGCAGCGTCACATTTCCTTATCCCTCCGGGGAGCTCTGAGGACTTCCCACAGCTGGTTATTGAACTGGGGCTGGCCACCACTGGCTGGGGGCAGCCGGGCAGGACAGTGCAGGGTCCCTGCTGTGACACCTCTCTCCCGCAGGCTCCTCGAGGTGCAGGATGACTCTCTTTGATGGCATCTACCCCTTCTACCCGCAGCAGAGGAAAGCTGCCAGCTTCGACATCAGCACCACTATAGTGATTGTGGTCTTCCTCACGTTGGCCTGCAGCTTCCTGCTCATCATCCCGGGCATCCGTGGACGGGCGGTGCGTGACCCCGGGGATAAGCAGCTGCTTCCTGTGTTCTGGATGCTGGGACACTCCCGGGTGGTTTGGAGTGAGGCAGGAGGAGAGCTGGGGCTGTTCCTCCCTGCCTGATATCCCACCTCTCTCCCTGCAGAGGTTGTACTGGACTCTCCGTGTTCTCCTGAGCCTCTTCGTGGGAGTGGGGATCGTTGGTAAGTGCTGCACAGTCCTTGAAGGGGTATTTGGGGGCAGGATTAAACGCCAGGGCAGGGTCCGTGTCTGGGAAATGTGAGCTGGGGGGTCACAGCCATGGCTTGGTCGAGGCTGGTTGCAGGGTCTACCTTACCCCTGCTCTGCAAAGCACTCACACAGCTTTCTAAAAGGGCTTCCCCATCCCTGGCACAGGGGCTGAGAGCGCTTGGAGGTGCTCATGGTTACTTCTGGGAGCTCTGCTGGCTTTAACTCAAACAGCCCCAGCTCCACCGGGCTGCACAGCCCTGTATTCTTCTCACCGTGTGTGTGACCAACAGAGGCAGGACAAAGGAACAGCCACAGAAACAGGGGTGAAGTGCAAAGAGTAGATTTATTTTTGTTACCTCTTCTACTGGAGGACCTTCTAAGAGCACTGGGTGGTGGCACACAGGCAGGCATAGTACGGCTCTGACTGTGCTAGAGGATCACCAAACCTGCCGTTCTCACTCTCAGTATTCCAGGGATTTGTGCAGGTGTAGTTTACTGATGTACTTTGATCTTTCCCGTAGCAGGGCAGGATCTCAAGCCTGTTCAATAGGTGCCTATGAGCTGTCTAAACACAGACGTTCCACTTCTCCAACACACGAGGCCAGACAGTGATTAGTATTGTCTATGGGTTTTTCTACACCCCAGCTACAAGTTGGTTGAGAGTGTTACAATCCTCCTCACCAATTTTCTATTCTTTTCCCCCACTGTGTGAGCCCTCCTGTGCTGCCCGGGGCTGTGGCCAGGCACATTTTGGGCATGAGAGGAGCATTGCAGTGACGTGGAGGGAGCAGATTGGAATAAAACACAAACAGGGCAGCCGCTGTGGTGGTGGGGTAAAGACATTCCCCAAGATGGGAGAAGATGGAGAGGACTTGATTTAGTAAAAACCAGGAAATCTTCTGTAATAACTGATGGTGGAAACCAGGCAGTGGGATTTCCAACTTGGACAGGGCAATAGGATGGGTAAGGAAAGCTGTTACTGAGGGTATAGAAAATGCCAGGTGGTGAGAGCAACCAGCCCTGACCCTAAGTCAAAGAAACCCTGCTGTTATGAAGGTCAGGGTAGATTACAGGACTGCTCAGAAAGGGATGATTAAGTACAACCCAAAAGCTCAGCCCCTGATTCAACCATGCACAAGAAACATGTGCATAGCCAGGCTGTGACCAGCTGCTGGACACATGGACCAGCCTGGCATGTGGTTGCCACCCTGGGGATGTCCAGGTGCTGGGAATTGCCTGGTAACATGGTGTCAGGCTGAAAATGACAGAGGCAGGGTGGAGGTCAGGGATGAGGATGCAGCTGGGTGCTGCTTGGGCACACAGGAGGAATGAATTGTTCTGGAGCCAGCGTCAGAGATTGTCTGGCAGCAGCAGGGCACCCTCGCTCCTGCGGCCAGAAAACATTCCTGTGGAGCTGCCACTGGATCAGTGCCCTCACAAGTTGATTCAGCAGCCAAAATTATTTTCAGGCGTATTTTGTTGTTCAGCCTGAGATCAAATCATCGGCTTAATTTTCAGCCCATTTTCCTCCTGGAAAATGAAGCCCATCACAAAGTGGAAGGGCTTCAGAAAAGAATACCTTCTTCCAAAAAACATAAACCAGAGATCCTGCAAATTTTTCTTTTTCCCCCAGCAGGAATGACTGTCCAAGCTGTGATGGCACATCCCACCCCTCAGTGCCACCTCTGTTTGACGGTGACCTTCACTATTCACTAATAGTGCAGTTTAGGGAGCTTATATGTGGAATGAGACTCACCCTTGTTCCTGTGGCTGATAACCAGGCTCAGCTCTGAGCCCTGGATGCTGTAGCACTTGCCATGGTGGAGAAGGGAAGCCCTGGAGAGGATGTCCAAGGAGGAATCAGGTCATGGCGTTCATCCCTGGGGATCTGAGCTCCGCTGCTCCCAGATCCGGGGGGTTGATGTGTAGCAAGGGGAGAACCTGAGCTCACCAGGGTGTGGGAGCTGGTTGAGGCATGTCCTGGTGGCTGAGTCAGGTCTCCTGCCCTCCTAACACTCCCTTCCAGTGCTGTAGTGGGAACACTGCCATTGGTGCTCACCCGTGATTCTCCCCTTGAGCATGACAAAGCCTGAGACCAGCCCCACTTTAACCCGAGCTTTACATTTCCTGGCAGTTGTCCAGTTCACAGGAGACTGGGAGACTGGCTGGGTGCAGGCAAACACCTCCTACAAGTCCTTCAGCCGTGCTGTGGTGAACGCGGACATTGGGGTGCACATTGGCCTGGAGGGGGTGAACATCACACTCAAGGGTGAGTCTGACATCCCTGTTTGCAGCTCTGGAGTGACCATGGCCCCAGGAGTCTCCAGCTGCCCTGTGGGAGCCCTTGGTCTGTGGCGAGGCTCCAGGCACCCTGCTGTGCCCGTGCTCCTGGCTGGCAGTGCCCGGGTGCTGGCACACAGCAGGACCTCAGCTTCTCCCTCCTTCAGGAAACCCAGTGAACCAGATCAATGAGACCATCAACTACAACGAGTACTTTTCCTGGAGCTTCGATTCCAACTATGACCGCAGCTACAGTGAGGGGCTGGAGAAGGGGCTGCCCAGCCCCATCCTCTACGTGGCAGAGAAGTTCACCTCGCAGAGCCCCTGCGCCGTGCACAGGCAGTACCGCATCTCCGGCCACTACGCCTCAGCCACGCTCTGGTGAGCCTTCCACTGCTGGTGCAGGCACAGGAGATGCAGGGACATGGGGAGGGCTCTGAAGCTTTTTGCCTAGGCCTCTGAGATGGATGGGATTGCATCCTGCCAGTAGGAATGCTGTGTGCATGGAGGGGCCCCTGCAAGGCCTGTAGTCAAACTGGTTGCCCTGTAGGCACTTTAGAGTGAGCAGAGAGGAGGTTCTGGTTCTCTCTGCTGGCCAAACCACCAGGGCTGGGCACAGGAGAGAGGGTCATGGTGCAGGTCCTTGCTGTGATGTGGTAGTTATGGCAGAAGTCCATGAATGGAGTTGGTGGCCCAGAGAGGCCACAGACACATGAAGAACTCTTCCGACCCTATCTGTGAATGTTATTTGGTGTCTGGGAGTGGGACCAGGTGAGGAAAGATGATGGTGCTGTTAATATAGGGTTGATCTTGACTCTTTAGCAGGGTCTGCTGGGCAGTGACACGTCACTGCTCACTTGGGATGAAGGAAAGCTGGCTCACAGCTGTCAGGATGTGGTCCTTTCCACCACGGCTTGTGGAGGTCAAGGGTCATTGCAGTGCTGTTCTCCCTGCTCTGTATTTGACTGCAGGGATGCAGAAGCCAAGGAAGTGGCCTGGTGATGCTATGGAGCAAGAACTCCTGGCCCATAACTGAGGCCTTCCCTTGTCATCCAGCTCCTCAGCCAAATGCAGAGCTGCTGCAAATGACTTTTGCCTGCTTCTGCATTTATCTCAGCCCTCTGTGTGGCTCTCTGGGGTCTGCACTGCCCCACGTGTGGAAGAGCAGGGAGTTGAGATGGTCCAGATACACTGAGTGGGCTGCTGTGGCCTCCTTCAGGCTGGTACTGTCTGTGAGCTGAGCAATGGGAAGAGGAAATATGTGTTTCTGCCCTCTGGGTGTAGCAGTGTGAGCTCTGCACATCTGTTTGCTCGGCCTGGGGATTAGGGATCACTCCTGCCTGCCCACAGAGCTTCTCCACCTCGTAACATGCACCCTGGAGCCCAGATTCCCACGTGGAAATCCTCACATAAGAGCACCCTAGTCTGTGGCACTCACACAACTCATTTGTTGGTCTCCTCTTGTCTTCAGGGTGGCCTTTTGCACGTGGATCATCTCCAACATTCTCTTCTCCATGCCTGCCCTTGTCTATGGAGGCTACATGCTCCTGGTCACAGGGGCCTTCGTGACCTTCTCACTGCTCTCATTCTCCACCGTGAGGAACTCCCCAATGTGCCTGATCCAGATTGGAACTGCAACCCTTCATGTAGCCTATGGGGGATCCTTCTGGCTCACCCTAGTGATTGGTAAGGTCACCAAGGTGCCCCAGGGCACACCACCTTGTCCCTCTCAGTGTGCAAGAGTCCCAGTGCTTTTGTCTCAGGTTGGAAGTGCAGATCCGCGGAGCTCCAGCCTGTGCCTTGGCAAAGCAGATCCTGGCCAGAGGTGTGGACAGGAGTGGCAGAAGGGGGAACACCATCCCCATCTCAAGGGCAGTGAAGGGATTTTTAGTTCCTGAGATGCGAAGAGATGAGGATCACTTGCCTGGGTTTTAAGATACTCAGCACACTTGAAGCCCCCTTGTACAGTGGAAGGCCATCTTCCATAAGCAAAGGCATTGTCTCTTGGCAGGGGACCCCTCAGAGGAGGGCTGTGGGCTGGGAACTGTGCTGGTGTGTACAGGAACCCTCTTAGAGAGCACGTTTGTTTCCAGGCTTGCTCTGTTTTGTGGCTGGGATCACCGTTGTGGCACTGCACCACCTCAACTTGGACTTGCTGAAAACCTTCTTTGATCTCCGAGAGGACAAAGCAGAGGAGTACCAGGAAATGGCTGAAGTGCACGTCAACTCCTATTTTGTGAACAAGGCCTTGGCTCCTTCTCAGCCCTCCGAAACCTACAACCTCTAGAAGAAAGTTTTTCCCACTCCTTCCCTGTAGGTGGACCCAGAAGGGCATAACACAAACCCTTCTTGATGTCCCCAGAGACGCATTACCCTGTTCAACTGCCTTTGAAGTCCACATTTGGGCAGGTCTGTGTTGGGAAGTACCTTTATAGACTATCTCCCTAACAGTGCCCTCTGAAAAATGGCAGGCTTTGCTGGCAAGCTGTAATCAGAGCAGCTCGCAGCTCCAGAGACTTGAGCTGCACTCAGCTGGGGTTATCTGTGCCAGGAGAAAATCCCTTCCTGCTCCGTGCCCTGGCACAATGTGGAGCAGAAATCTCCAATGGCCAGTTCCCACTGAAACTGAAACACTGAGCTCACAGGTGACATTTCTCATGGGGAGCACCCATGAGTCCTGGGATTAAACTTGCTCCTTTCTTCCCCAAGCACTGACATTTAGTGTAGAACTTTAGGTGAATCCAGGAAAAACAGACCCAGACCCAGGCTCTGCAGGCTGGATGTTGTTGGACCAGGAATAAAAAAACTGCTCCAGTAATAAAGACTGGGTAAAAGTACAATGGAGTTTTGGGGGGAAAATATGGTGGTGGGATTATTTTCACTTTCAGATTTGGGCTTTGTTAGACAAGATTTGTAGTCAGGGATGGGCCAAAAAGATGCCACAGGAAAGGAGGGAGCGGGAAGAATGAAGTTACTGTCCAGCTGGAGCACACCTGGGATGGCTGGGCAGCAAGACATGGGGAGATTATGCCCCTCTGCCTCACTCAGGTGAGACCCCACCTGCAAAGCTGCCTCCAGTTCTGGATCCCAACATCAGAAGGACAGGTTTATTGCCCTGAACCAACTGCTTGTAGTTGGATGCTTCATACAGGACCACTAAAGGGCTCTACCTTTTCCTTCTCCCTTCCCTGTGGCTGCCCTCAACTCTCAGAGGGACACCTCTATCAACAGACAAGTGACAGGCCAGGTCCAATTTATTTTATTGAGATATGGGGACAATAAGTGAGCACAAAATAGAAAAAAAAAAAGAAGTTGTGAAATCTGCACTGAGGAAACGGGGTGCAAACCTGCAGTATATTTCCTCCCTCCCTGCGTGGGCAAGGTGCCAGCAGCCAGGACTGGGTGGCTGTGTCCTCCTTGGATGTGCAGAATTCCAGTGTCTCATGCCCCATGACATGAGTCTTTCCACAGCTGAGCAGGAGGAACACAAACCTCCCAGACCAGAGATGCCGCTCCCCTGTCACTGGTTGGTTACAGCTGATCTCCAAGGCACTGTAGCACCTCTGTTCCCACCTTCTCCTCTCCCTCCCTCCCTCCCCCCTGGTCTGGTACCTCCAGCATCCTGCTAAATCATGGTCCTCCTTGTCATCCTGCCCTTCACCCCAAGAGGAGATGCTGGATACAAGGCACCCTGGTGAGCGCAGCTTCTCCTGTACTTCCCGACTGCTGATGGGAAGAGCATTCGTGGGCAGAGGGGATTTCTTGGGGGTCTTCAGGGTGGGATGCTGTTACAGGGGCTCTACTTCTCCTTTGTTTCCTATCTATGAGTCTGCAGTTACTTGATTTCTCCCCAGTTTGTTCTGGTTTAATCTCTGTACCCTGGGGAGGACTCAGGCTTTGTTGGGATGGACTGAGGAGAAGGGCAGTAGCCCAGTGCCTGGAACTGGACAGTCAGGGTTGGGACATGAATTCTCCTCACCACAAAGGTTCTTCCAGCTGCTGCTGAGTAAAACAACAGGAAAATAAAAAAATAAAAAGGACAAACTGCTGCATTTGGGACATCTTTCCAGATTTGGACATTCTCACCACACAGCACATGTGTCTCTTCCCAGCTGGGATCCTGCTGGATTTGGTGAATTCAGGAGCAGTGTCCTCAGGCCTTGCCCCGCCTCCCCCATGGCTTACAGACGGGTGGCTGTCACCTCGAAGAGCTCGTCTGGTGGGACCATCAGCATGTCCTGCACAGAGCAGCTGGGCTCGTCCAGCAGGCAGGGCTTGTCCCACACCTCCTCTGCTCCCTTTCTCTTGTCCAGGTTAAAGATGAGCTTCAGCTTCTCTGGCTCCATGGAGTTCAGGATGATGACGCCCAAACCCAGCAGCAGGCACAGCAGCCCTGCCATGCACAGCATAGGGACATGTTAACACCTCCTCCCAATGTGTCCCAGCTCCATCCAGATCCAGCTGGAGGCTGGTGACATTTGGCATCACCTGGTAGGTCTAGGGAAGGTGCTGTTTCCCTTTCTACATCTGGATTCTGACGTCACTTTGGTCTCTCCAGTAAAAAAGAGGGGCCAGTGAACTGGGGCAAGGAGTTAGGGCTGGAGCTAGGGAAAGGCTGGAGGAGCTGGGCTTGTTTAGCCTGAAAAAGAGGAGCTTCCAGGGGAATTTAGTTGCCATCTGTCCTTGGAGGTGGATGTTGTAACATGGGAAATTCTGGTTTGATGAAAGGAAATAATTGTTCCCCATGAGTGGGACTGCTGTGGGGCAGGTTCTGGAAGGCAGAGGGAATCTCTGTCTGTGGGGACATCTACCACCAGACTGAACAAGGCTGATGTGGCTTTGAGGTTATTCCTGTTCTGGGAGAAGGACTCCTGAGAGTCCTTCCAGGCCAGGTCTTTCCCTGGCTCTGCAATTCCTGACTTTCCCCTCTCTCCTCTGAGCACACCTCCAGCAGGTAACTTCAGCCATTCATATCTCTTAACTGCTCATCTCTTTTTCCCCCAGCCTTGGGGGAAAAAATCTTTTATGCCATTAAAAAAAAAAAAAGTCATTTTCTGTGACCAGCCATGGAGACAGAAGGGGAGAAGTCCTGTTGAGACATCACTGAACATCATCTCTGCAGGGGTGGAGAAGAAAAGCCTCTGGAGCAAGCTGAGCACTCACCTGTCACTAATGTCAGCCAAAAGGATTCACCATAGTCTGTTTTCAAGGAAACTGGGCCAAACTGGATGGGGCACTTGGGTGTGTTCCTCACAGTGAAGAAGAAGAGCAGTGAGAAGAGGATCAGTGTGGCAGTGAGCAAAAGCATATAACCACCATGGAGCAGGATGGACATGGAGAACAGCAAGATGGAAATGAGCCATGTGCAGAAGGCCAACCTGTGAAAGGACCACAAAACCAAGCAGGAAGCATCCTGGGATGCATGCTGGGAGCATCCACTCAGGGTATCCTCTCCACTTCCCAATGGAGGGACACATCCCCAGGCAACCCACTCTAGCTGGCCTTGCTTCAGCACGTGTGCTGGACAGGCTGATCAGAGGATGTCCCTTGCAACCCAAACAATTCTGTAAATACATGAGTGGTGAAGCTGTGAGACAGGTCCAGCAGTGGTGGAGAGGGATCTCTACACCTGGGAACATTCACTGTTGAACTTTGCAAAGCCCCAAGCACCTTGATATGGCTTTGACATCAGCCCTGCTCTGGGTATGGCACTGGAGTAGACATCTCTGGAGGTCACTCCAAATTGACTTTTTTTTCTGATTCTTGTGATCATCCGCAACTGGCCACCTCCAGGCAGTTCCTACCTGTTCAGAGGGACAATGGCACCAAGGGACACCTTTGTTTGGAGAACTGTGCCTTGAGCCATGCCCACAGCTGATTCAGCACCTGGAGTGAACCCAGCTGCCAGCCCTGCCCTGTGTGTGGGGTTTGGGTTTAGCCCATTGGAGAGCTGAGCCTAACAGCTCAGTTTTTCTTATTCCAAGAATAATAATGAAAAACAAATTTTCGTCAACATTCCTTCCTTGAAATACTCCTCCTCAATAACAGGAATGTTTGGGGAGGGATAGTTGTTTTTCCTGAAAATAAAAAAGGGATGTAGACAGGGACCTGGAGCCCTTCCCCGTAGGGGGAATTGCAAGGCTCACTCTTTCCTCACTCTTTCCCACCACCTCTGAGACACGTGGGGTGCTCTGGGACTCCGCAATCACAAAACACACAAGGGCTCTCAGCTTCGCACCACAGGACAGCCTCTAAGAACCCTCATAATGGTCCCTCCCACTTCCCACAGGCAGGTCTTATGCCCTCTTGGGCATCCAAGAGGAAGCCCTTCACAGCTGGTCTTACTGGGGCTCCTTATCTTAATCCTTGGGAGAGGATCCTGAACTGTAAGCCTCACAGTTTCATCTGTTTTCCCTTAAAGAAAGAATAATTTTTTCTTATCACAATTTTGTACATCAGAACAGAGGACACAGAAAAGGACTCCAGAGAAATGGGTAAAAGCTGCTCCAAGGGCTGCAGCCCCTCTGCTCTGAAGACCATCTGGAGGAGCTGGAGGTGTTCAGCCTGGAGAAGAGAAGGCTCCAGGGACACCTTAGAGCCCCTTCCAGTGCCTAAAGAGGCTCCGAGAGAGCTGGAAAGGGAATTTGAACAAGGGCCTGCACAAGGGGGAATGGCTTCCCACTGCCAGAGGGTAGGGTTAGATGGGTTATTGGGAAGGAACTGTTGGCTGTGAGGGTGGTGAAGCCCTGGCACAGATTTTCCAGAGAAGCTTCCCTGTCCCTGGAAGTGTTGAAGGCCAGGCTGAATGGAGCTTGGAGCAACCTGGGATAGTGGAAGGTGTCCCTGCCCATGGCAGGGGGTGGAATGAGATGAGCTTTAAGAACCCTTCCAACCCAAACCTTTCTATGGTTCTATGGTTTTATGATTCTATGGTTTTATGATTCTGTGACAGGCCAAGAAGCATGAGCATCCCTGATTCTGCAGAAAGCCAAGGTTTTGGCATGGCCTTACAGGGAAGAGGGTGCCTCCATCAAATTCCCTCTGCTCTGCCTGGTTCTTTCCAGAGCAGAGACAGGGCTGACCTCTCTAACTCACCAGAGCGTGGCTGAGGCGTAGTGGCCGGAGATGCGGTACTGCCTGTGCACGGCGCAGGGGCTCTGCGAGGTGAACTTCTCTGCCACGTAGAGGATGGGGCTGGGCAGCCCCTTCTCCAGCCCCTCACTGTAGCTGCGGTCATAGTTGGAATCGAAGCTCCAGGAAAAGTACTCGTTGTAGTTGATGGTCTCATTGATCTGGTTCACTGGGTTTCCTGCCAGATGATGAAGACTAAGGACTTTTCTCAGCCTTGGAGGCAGCTCCAAGACTTGCTGGTGTGGGGGCTGCAGGGACCACAGCCCCAGTATCCAGGTGTACAGCTGCCAAACCTGCCCTCCGTCCCCTCCTGTTGTGATGTGCACTCACCTTTGAGTGTGATGTTCATCCCCTCCAGGCCAATGTGCACCCCAATGTCCACGTTCACCACAGCACGGCTGAAGGACTTGTAGGAGGTGTTTGCCTGCACCCAGCCAGTCTCCCAGTCCCTGGTGAACTGTATGGCTGTGAAGACTTCAGAGGTTAGTTATGGCCTAGCAGCAAGACATCAAGTTCTGGAAGCACCTGCCTGGTCACCATGGCCTGGGCATTACCTACCTCATCCCAAGGCCAAGGACTGGGTTGTGAGCCACAAGAAGGAAAAGTCCTGTATGTCCTTCCCCAATATCAGCCCTGACCCATGACCCTCAGAGTCCCACTTGGATTGGTTTGTCACCAGCCCCACTGCAGTTCCTAACCCTTGAGGCAGTAGGGATGATGTGTGGGCACTGTCTGGGCACTGGTCCTCATCTAAGCACCTTCCAATTTGTCGGCCTGGAAGTTGGTGGTGGGATTTTGGTGACTGCCCTGGGTATGACCACCAATCTTCAGAGAGGAGACTTGTACCTTCTCCCAGTTGCTGGAGCCAGGTCCCAGACACAAGATGGATGTGGGTCTTTCCCATGAACTCATCCTACAGGCTGGACTTGGTGCTTGTCTGCTATGTTCATGCTCCCTCACTTTTCTCCTCCGTGCCATGAGCATCCTTGAGCTTCCCCCCCCCCCCCCGAACCCCAGTACTCACTGAGGACCACGGCTCCCACGAAGAGTCCCATCACCAGCCGCAGGAACCAGAAGAGTCGCTGCCAGGGGTGAGCAGAGCAAGGGGATAGGTCTCAGTCAGATTTTGCCATGGGGACCTCAGCACCAAGCATATAATTTAGAAACACCAGATGGTGAGGAACAGGCCCATCCCTCCCTTGGGGAGTCACCCCATGTGCTTTGTAGGCAGGTGGCATGTGGGAGACATGTGGCTGGGGCACCCCTGCTGCAGTGGCGGGGAGGCAGCAGAGAGGTGCAGACAGAGCCAAGAAGGTCAAAATAGCCCATTGAGGAAAGCTGTGACATCGTCATTCTGGGAAGGAGGATGGAGACACTCCCTTAAACAGTTTTGAGCTAGAATTTCCACACTTATCCAAACCTCCTGTTTGGATGTGTTGGCAGCTGGCCCCAGATGGATACAAAAGCAGTGACTGGGCATCTGTATTGTGTCCCCTGTGGGACAGAAGCCCCTCAGCCAGCCCTGCTGCAAAGCCAAGCACACAACAATCCTGTGGCTTGCAGTGGGGTCTGTTGGTCAAACACAGCCAGCACAGCGAGCAGTGCTGGGACATGCCCAGTGAGCAGTGCTGGGACATGCCCAGTGCACACCTCCTCCTTTTATTGAGGTTTTGGGGAAGGTGGAATGAGATCTTTGAGCCTCACCCTGCTTTTCCACTCGTGTGAAATCACTTGGCCTTGCTCACAGAGAAATCCAGCCAAGCTCAAATCTAACTGCCTCAGAAATTTGGAATGGTGGAGTGGTGTCTGTAGTATGGGGTCCATGCTGGGATGGCTGGTGCTCACCCCTCTGGCTCACTAGAGGTCCCACAGCCTGTGGGCAGATTTGCTCCCCAAACCCTCTTTTCAAGGCTGGGAAGGAGGAGGAATGTGGGATACATAGCTCAGGGACCAGAGTCTGAACTCCCTCTGCCTCTCCACTTACCCCCCTGCCCCGGATCCCTGGCAGGATGATGATGAAAGTGGCCAACATGGAGAGGAAGACGGTGATGATGACAGCTCGGGTGGTGTCAAAGGGGAAACAGGCATTGGTTCCGGGGTAGAAGGGGTAGGAGCCATTCCACAGCGTCATACTTCTGCCTGGGAGGGCTGGAAATTGGCACCAGAGAGACACTGGAGCAAAAATCATCTCCAGAGTTCTACCACACCCAGCCTTCTCCACAGAACCATCTCCTGCCAGGGCTCTGCTTATCCCAGGCCCGGCTGTGTGTGTATCCCCAGTGCCCGGGGCACGGCAGCCCCACATGAGGCATACTCAGGCATCTCCCACGGGAGCTATCCATCTCCCCAGGGTACATCCCAGAGCAAAGCTGGGTTGGAGTCACCAGGGCATCTGCTGCAATCCTCATGTTGTCCCCAGTGTGGAACAGCAAGATATGCAAACACCACTGGGCGACTCACTCCCCTCCTCTGCCTGTTCCCTGTCCCTGGTGTCTTTCCCCTGCTCCTCCCTTCCTAGTTTAGTCCTTTGTCATACAGCCTGGCTCCCATTCACGGTTGCTGTGCTCGGGGCGCTGGTGAATCACAGCACAAACACAGGCTGTGCCCCATCGAGCTGCTCCTCGCTGAGCCCCGACGGACTTAACTCCTCATCGTCCAAGGAAGCAGGAATAACCCAGAGGGGACAGAGAAACGCTCGTCCCTGGCAGCAGGATGCCTGTCCCAGAAGCCACATGGAGGGAACGGTGGGCATAGGGATGCTGCATGGGAAGCTGGGTGTTTTTGCCACGGCACTTGACCAACTCACTTTCCCGCTGGGAAAGGGCTGTTTAGCATCCCTTGGGAACGGGCACCGTCCCACCAGTGGCTGCAGAAACACCCACCCCCCTTTCCCCACTCCGAGCCTACCTCTGCCGCGGCCGATCCTGAGGAATGGGTGCTGTGCAGAGCTCCGCTGTGCTCCGGGATGCTGTCCGGGATGCTGCCTGCCCGCGCTGCCTCCCAGGGCTGCGGGCGAGGAGCCAGCCAGGCGTGGAGTCAGGGCTGTGTTTCTCCCAGTGTTTTTAGAGTGCCCGCCTCCAAAGGCGGCTGGATTATCCAGCCTTACCCATAGCGGATCGGCCCCCTCCGGCGCTCCTGCTGAGCCCAGGGCAGGCAAGGCTGGCACAGTCCTGGGAGAGGTTTGCTTTCTTTTCCTTGACTTTTCCTGCAGAGTGGTGAAAAGTTCAGCTGTTCCTTATGGCACAAAGACCCTGGAGCTTCCAGGCTTCTTGGGAGCCCGCTGGGAGAGAGCAGAGGGTTCAAAGCCCTCACCTGCACTGCCCGGCAGAACATTCCAGCCGGGGTCACCTGGCACAGCTTGTGGCTGCACGGCCTCCTGCTTGACCCTGCTCCTGAATCCATCCACGGGGACAGGTTTCGTAGGAAGGTCCTGGCTGACCTGTCAATCCCTAGACAAGGTGACAGAGTTACTGGCAAGGGGGACCAGCAGAGAGACACAGGACTAGAGGTGCTCCCAGACTTGCTACGCAGAAGATGCTCCAGTTACTAACCTGGCCACGGTGTGGAGATCAGTGAAATTCAAGCTTTTGGGGTTTGTTCTTGTTCTGTGGCAGTTTGGTTGGCTGAAGCAGGTTGCATTGGTGCCAAGAGGGACCAGGGTGGCAGAAACCCTTTCTTGATCCATGTTTGGGGACTTGTCTCCAAAATTGGCACAGTTACAGCCATTCCCTGGATATTTCTTTCTGCATCCGAGTGGATGGGCTGATTGGGTGCCCTGGAGAGCTGAGCTTCCAGCCCTCTTGGCAGAGGGATACAAAAATGAGTTTTCACTCATGCCCAGCAGTAAATAAAGGCATTTTTGGGCAAAGACTTTGCCCTTTCCCCTCAAGTGCCAAACTGGTGCTACTCAGTCTGAACACCAAATCCCACCACAGAGGTGGTTTAAAAAAAGTAAAGGGTGGCAAGGCTGAGGAATGTGTGTACAGAGATGTGCTGTGGGGCTGTCTGATGGGGGTGTGGCATGAGCTCCAACTCCGGGAGCCTCTGCAGAGCAGAGGGAGATGTGGACTTCAGTGTAAAAAACGCAGATCCTCGGGGGTGTTCGCACAAACACACAGGCTTTGGACCACTTGGAAAGGTGGAAATACCTCTCCCTCCAGTGTGGGAGAGGGACAACTGAGGCAGTGACTGCTAATTAGCAGGCTGAGATTTATCAAGGTGAGGAAGATGAAACCATGCGAGGTGGTATGTGGTGTGAGGGTTTAGACCATCTATCCCACATTGCACTGCCTGGAGGTAGAAGAGGCAGCAGTGGGATGAGCCTTGCAGTGGCTTTGTTAAACCAATGTGTGGAATTTGCCTGGGGAAAAGATCGAGGTACAGTGTGTTTTGAGCTGTTCAGATGAGCATCTTTTGGGGAGATATCCTCTTGCCAAAAATGAAAGGGAGGGGAAGGGAGTTCCCCTCCTTCTCCAAAGGAGGTGCCCAGCAACACAGGTTGTGACATTGGTTTTATGACATTGGGAAACTCACAGGGCTGCTCTGGTTCCCTCATCTGTCCCCAGCAGTGATGGAAGTGGGGTGGGATGGTGGCACCCCTTCTCTGGGGTGCTGATGGGGCCATGGGCTGGAAAGTGTGGGTAAGCTGCTGGATTTACTCCTCACCCAGCACTCTGCATCTAAGAAAGGGTCCTGCAGAAAGATTGAGGACATTATTATAACTGGGGTTTGTGGGGTTTCCCCATTTTTTCAAATCTTCTGGGTATTTCTGCAGGTGGTAAAGCTTCATCCCAGTTTCCAGGGAACAGGTCTGAGTGCTGCTCACCAGCAGCTCACAACCTCCTGCTCAGGGCACTGCTCCCACCTCAGCACCCTGCCCTCTTCCCTGGGCAGCCTCTGCTTCACACCCTTGTGAGTGATGGATCCCCCGGTTAGGGATGAGTCACCCGATCCAGGTCACCTGCAGGAGGTGGGGGCGAGGGGAGCAGCACCCATCACCTCTTGCGCAAGCAGGCAAAAAGTGTTGGATCAGCCGCCTCTGTCAGTGCTGGGAATTGAGGTGGGGAAGGCGTGGGGACATGCCTGGGCAGGGAGGTGATTTTTGGGATGGAGCAGGAAGATTTCTGCCTGATCCATCGGAGCCAGTGGGACAGATGTGGTACTTGTGGCCAGGTCACCCTGCCCCACTGGCTGTCCCCATCACCCCTCTGTCCTGTTCCCTGACACGGGGAATGCTGCAGCTGGAGTTGAGCTGGGGCTCTGTTGTGATGAAGCCCATCCTGTGTCCCATCCTGATGCTTGGATCCTTGCCCAGGAATCTTTGCCAATGCTGAATGATTCATGATGGAGCAGCTTGAAGGGAAGGACAGGAGGAAAGACAGAGTGACCCTCTCTGATCAGTTCCACCTTGGTGAGCAGAGAGGTTTATGGTGCTGTGGCTGTGCTGGTTTGGCTATGGATATATTGGCAAGAAGGATCTATTTTTCCAGGTCTGGAAGTTAGTTAAACATTTTGAGAGAAGGAGAAGGTGTTGCTGCCTGCTACACTGACCAGTAGGTTTTGTATCTTATGATGGAGACAAGTCAGGGTCAACTGAAAGAGCAGCCAGGAGATGGAGGAAGAGCTCTGCAGGAGCCACATGTCATCTCAGTGGGAACTGAGGAGGGCTTTCAGCCACACTTTGAGGAAATACTTGTCTAGAAATTGTGTTGAGTGTTCAGCCCTCTGCCCTTTCCAAGAGCCATCATCCAGGAGAGGAACAAGTCTCTGGACATGGCCTGGACCTTCTGAAGCAGGGATCCTCAAACTACGGCCCGCAGGCTGGATACGGCCCCCCAGTATCCTCAATCCGGCCTGCCGGTATTTACAAAACACCCCCGCCCCCCCCAGCCAACTCAAGCGAATCGCCAGAGCCCCGGCACGGCAAAGTTCCTTCAGTCCCTTCTGGCCACCCTTTCCGGACTGCGTGGCTGGGCTGAGGAGGGGGGCGGTGGCATCAGCGAGGTGGGTGGCTCCCCTGTCTCTCCCTCCCTCCCTCCAGCTCCCAGGCAGGACAAGCAAGCCAGCACCAGTGGGAAGCGTGCACATTCTTTTCCCTGTTTTTTTGTGCACTACTACAAATAAAATATGTGCAGTTTGCATAGGAATTTGCTCAGTTTTTTTCCAAACTATAGTCCAGCTCCCGACAGTGTCTGAGGACAGGGAACCGGCCCCCTGTTTAAAAATTTTGAGGACCCCTGTTCTGAAGCATGTCCCAGGAAGATCATCTTGCTTGGGGGCTGCTTGACAGTCTCTGCTCCCAGGCCCAAAAGCACTTTCATCTCCTGCTAGGGCTGTTGTGAGTTTCCATGTGCTGTCAGAGACCCAGAGGACAGAAACCCTGCTGTCCCATCACCTTCCCAATATCTCTATCCTGCCCTGAGACTCCATGTCTGATCCTGTGGGCTCTTAGACCCATGCCTGGGTGGGGATGGGGACACCCCAGTGTGGGACTAGGGCTGGTTCCTGTTCCTTCCCTTGTCCCTTGATGAGATTGCCCAGCTTGGATGAAGGGCTGCAAGTCCAGCCCCTTACAGTCCTGTGTCCCTTACAGGCTGCCCTAATGCCAGCTCTGCAACAGCTGCAGGAGCAGAGGGATACGGGGAAGGAGCATGGGAGAGTCTAAGGGGGTACTCTGATGCCCTGGGAGAATGGAGGAGAGGGAGAGGACGTCACCTCCCATCTTACATCTGTGTTACAGATGTTGCTTCCCTGCTGAAGAGCTCCCAGACTGCCTCTCCAGCCTCATCCCTGAGGTCCTCCCTTGTTTGACAGAGCTCTTCTGCCTCGGCATGAGTGTTGGGAAGTGCATTAGCCTTTGGGATGCAACTCAGTAGGGATTTTACTATCCCAGTCTGGGGAACCCTGTTCCCACAGATAACAGCCATTCCCACCAGTTGGATGCACGTATCAGCAAGCTGAACTTCTCTGGGCTTTGCTGGGGCTTGTTAGTGATGCACTGGGTGGTAATTAGCACTTTGATCCCTGGCTGCAGCTTAGAGAGCAGCTTTCTCCTGTAATCTCTGGCATCAGAGGCCTGATTAACGTGATACACATTTTTCCATGGAACTCCTGTGTCTCATGTCTCCCTGACAGCCTTGGAATCCCTCCACTTGAATTTGGACCACCTCCTGCAAGGTGGCGCTTGATGATCTGCATGGTTATCAAGGTGTGAGCTTGCAGATCATGGATCAGGAGGGTGAACATTGAGGTGGAAGATATCCAAGGCAGATATTAGGGTGGCCAGGTCCATATTTTCTGGGTGCCACAAGGGCTTGTGGGCTGGTGCCCAGAGCTGTCCCCACCCAGTGATCCTGTCCCACAAACCATCACCTTGAGTGGTGCCTTGCAGTTGGTGACAGTCCTGCTGTGAGGTTGAACTAGAGACCTTCAGAAGTCACCCACAAGTATTTATACAAAGCTGGTCGCCCTATTCCTCCCACCATAGTCTCACAGACCTCACAGCAGAACTGATTCCCTAAAACTTTCCAGAGCATGCATTTCCAGAGCATGGCAGGGAGCTGGGAAGCTGGCCTTTCATGAAAAAGGACATGGCCTTTGAGGTCTAGGGCTGCCACCCAAATGTTCCCAGGCAAGAGGAAAAGAGGGTCCCTCCTGCCCTGCTGGAGCTCTCGTATCCCTTCCTATGGCACTTGCATCCACCAGCAGCATGGCTACCCCCCCACACCAGCAGCACAGCCAGGTTGGAGCTGCCTCCTGAGGACATTCCCTTATTAGTGCCACTACCCTGAGCCAGTTCTGATATGAAAGCACCTTGAACAGGTACAGATTTCCTCCTGGAGGCAAGGTCTTCCGCGGCACATCAGAGGATGGAGGATATCAGTGTCGTGGGAACAGTGAGACCTGGAAATTAAAAGAAAGGAGTGTCCAAAGTTGACTTTTTATATCCTCCCTGGAGTAGGAAGTGGTCTTACTGTATCCACCTCTGGCTACTCCTTCAGGAAGGAGATTTGCCTGAATTACTGTTTGGATTGGCTTCCCCCACTGGGAAAACACCTCACTGTGGCAGTACTGACCTACACACATTTTATAAAATCCATCAATTCCACGGCAGTTCTGCAGCTCTACAATTCCTGGCAGTCTTAGTGTTGTAGAAGGGGTCCAAAGGTTGCTTGGTGGACATGGTAGGAGCTGGTTTATGGCCCCTTCCTCTGCAGCACAAAGGAACATGCACTCCATGAATTGCTACTGGTGCAAAGCAATTTCCCAGTGCTATGTCAGGTTTATCCCACTGAAGGTATTTTATACCCCACAGGCATAAGGAACCAATTAATATATGAATACCGTATTCCCATTACAGTCCTTGGCTGTCAAAAATGCATCATAAAGAACAGAAAATGGGAGTGAGATTGTGTTGGACCTCCTCTGGCTGCACTCCATCGTCCTAATGATTTTGGGAGTCCCATGTAGAGGGTCCTGTGGCAGGAGGACTCTCATCCAACCCCACAGCTGGTTCTGTCTGTGCTGCACTAGAGCTGTTTCCATCCCATAAAAAAGTCTTTGTGGGTGTGTAGCTGAAATGATCCATGTCTCCAGCCCAAAGCAGTAGGACTTGGTGTACATATACCATAAGAACCTCTCCTTCTGAGTAGGGTCATATAGGGAACTTTGGGTCAGGCACACTAAGCCTGGAACAGCAATGACACCAAGTGGTAACAGTGGACTTTCACTGACATCCCTCTGAGCCAGCTCCTACTCTGGGTCAGTCCCACAGCTAAAGAGAGACAAATGTCAGTGGTTAAGGTGTCTTGTCTTCATTTGTCTCATTTCATGTCCTTTTCCCATCCCTGGGGTCATGCCATGGCCTCAGGTTGTGGGGGAAGCCTAGGAACAACGATGGTCACAGCTGTCCATGAGCTGTCAGGGGTCCTGAGGATCTGTGTCACTGGTCTGAGCACCCCAGGGAGGTCGTCCCAGTGACCTTACCTGGGTGGCCTCATTGGATCTCTGTTTGTGGTGTGCAGAAGCAGCAGGTTCTGCTGTGAGCAAGGTCTTGAGTACAAGCAGCAGCGTGGAGGGTCATCCTTGAAGCCTTGAGCAGCAAGGTCATGAGGAGGTGCCTTCCCCAGGTATGAAAATGCTTGGGGGAGGCAGTTGTTTCCAAAACCTGAATCAGTACTCAAATACTTATATTATACAAATTGACAATAAATTAATTTATATTCCACAAGTTGAGTCTGTTTCCTATGACAGTGATCACCAAGTGACCTCCCCAGTCCACAGCGATGGGAGGAAAGGGAGACAGACAGACAGAACAGGTTCTGCCTGAGTGGGTGGGAGAACAAGGGTCTCACCTGGTTGTCTCACAGTCAGGAACCTGCTCACCTTTCTGTGAGCTTGCCAGGGTGGTCCCATGACACAATATCGGGTCAGGAACCCCATTAGGCTGTCAGTCTCTCTCATGCTGCCGGCTGAGGGGCATCTGGTCTCCTCCAGTGTCAGACAAGATCCACAATATCATTATTTTTCTTGCTTATAATTAGTTTTAAGCCAAGGCTTTGCTCCAGCGAATGAAAGGTGAGCTGGGGGTCACCCACATCCCAGCACACAGCAGCCAGTCTGGGCAAAAAAGTACAGTTTGGAGGAAAGATTCCTGTATGGATGACTGCAGGACAGTGAGAAACATCTTGAGCAAAGCTGGTGGGTAGGAGAGCAGGAAGGAAATAGCTACAGATGGTGCTACAGGTGGGGTGTTCACCAGCAGGTTGAAGAACCTGGGAGGTTCTAAGTTACAGCAAGGTGATGCTCTTCCCCAGAGCTGCAGCAAAACAACTGCTCCAGTGAGGCAGAGGAGGCTTTGAAACATCTGAACTATCCTTGAAGGGATAGGGAGTAAGGTCTTCTACCATGGCTTTCATCCCTCTACTAGTTAATAGCATGTTCAGGTGCTAGATCATCCCTCAGTTTGGTGTGACGTGGCTCTGGGCTCCTGTTGCTCTTGGGAGAAGGGCTCTCCTCCCTGTGGAATCAAAGGATCAGGTTGAATTTAGTATTAGAAGTGAGGGGAGCAGGGCGTGAAAGTTTATGGTTTCATTTATGGCATCACTCTGGGATCTGCTGCCATGTTTAGCTCTTTCTGGGGACCTGTCCAAGGCTGCGGAGATGCTCCAAGGGCTGGAGCACCTCTCCTGTAAGGAAAGGCTGAGACAGTTGCAATTGAAGAAGAGAAGGCTCCAGGGAGACCTTAGAACACCTTCCAGTGTCTAAAGGGGCTCTGAGAGAGCTGGAGAGGCACTTTGGACAAGGGATGGAGGGATAGGACAAGCTCTAATGGCTTCCCACTGCCAGAGGGCAGGGATAGACGGGATACTGGGGAGAAACTCTTCCCTTTGAGGGTGGGGAGGCCCTGGCACAGGTTGCCCAGAAAAGCTGTGGCTGCCCCGTCCCTGGAAGCGTTGAAGGACAGGTTGGATGGGGCTTGGAACAATCTGGTCCGGTGGAAGGTGTCCCTGCCCATGGCAGGGGATGGAACAAGATGGGCTTTAAGGTCCTTTCCAACCCAAACCCATTCTATGATTCCAGGACTGGGCTCCATTTCAGTGGCTGAGGGACATTGGGTGCATCTCTGAGCAGCACTTTTAGAAGGTGCAGAACCAGAGCCTGCTCCTTGGGACTGTGTTCCATCACCTACTTCAGGCAGACCCACTGGTGCCCTTCTCCCACTGTCTTGCACAAGGGAGGGTCCTGGGACTGTTCCTCAGCCCACATGAGTGTTTAACTACGTGAGCAAGGTAAATGATCATCTCAAAGCAGTCTCATAATTGGTCTGACTGTTTAATGGTACAGCCAAGGCCAACAAGCCCGTAGCTAAGCCTGACGTGCCACGAGGTAGGGACCCTGCTTGAGCCAGAAACCCCACCACTGCCATGACAAGATTTTGCTGGCAATATCCCCAGTAAAGAGGGTCACGAAGATGTTTCAGTAGTGAGTGCTGTGATCAGTTCATCCAAGTGTGCTATTCTGTCATGTTTAGGTCTCCTTCAGCCAGCACAGGCTGCAGGGACTGAATCCAATCCCTCCTGGCTGTTGAGAGCCAGGAGCTTCCCTCCAACCCCCACCAAGGTGCTCCCAAGTCCCCACTGTCCCTGCACAAGCCCTGGGGTCTGCCTTCCCACCCCACAGAGGAGTCTGTGCAAAGAGCCAGCTTTATTCACAGGGGCACATCAGACATCAAGAACACACAAAACATACAGGAACTATACAGGGAGGCTCCACTTTTCATACACACAGTCACTATTAACAATATTACAGAAAGAATAAATGAAATGATGTTGCTGTAGAAACCCACAAGGACGATGCTCTCCTCTGTTCACCATGCACAGCCGACCTTGCAGACCTCATCCTCCCCAGCTGCACCTCTTCAGTTTGAAAAGTACTTCTCCAGCACCTTTGTTAAAAGCCCAGTCTCCTACAAAACAAGGCAAAATGGTGAGACACAGGGTTCTGTGTCCCACTGACATCACTGCTGGGTGCCACAGGGCAGAAGATGGGACAAATGTCCCATGCTGGAGTGTGATGACACTTCTAGGGGTGGCTTGGGACAGCCCATGAGAAGGACAGAACCAGAAGCCTGGCTCCTGCCTCCCACCTGTGCTCCAATGGCTGGAACATGGCTGTCAGACATCAGTGGGAAATTTCACCAGCGCACTGGCAGCACCACTGGGCTGGGCAGGGACAGGAGCAACATCAGGGTTCAGCAGAGTGTGAGAAGGCAAAAAGAGACAGAAAACACAGCAGGGGAGAGTCACAGAGGGGTTTGTAGGATTGGGTACTGCCCAGAGGTCCCAGAGCTACGCAGGGCAGCACCTGCTCTCAGGCAAAAGGACTCTGTCTCCAGGACACCCCTGGAGCTGTTCTACTCCATGCACATGGTCTCCACATTTTGGAGTAGTACAGCCACACACCCAAGGAGATTACATGGACTGGGAGGATTCTCCTCTGCCGGCCAAATCCTTGTCACTCACAGCAACAGGGTGGCAGGGTGAAGCCCCAGCATGCTGGGAGCCACATGTGGCTGGGAAGTTGAGATGGAAGTGACAGATTCAGAGCAAGAAGGTAGACAGGGAGTTTCACAGGGAAGAGCTATGAAAAGACCTGTGAGGAAGGTGAGAACATATCACACAGATCAGTTCAGGCTGGGTGCTGACACCAGGAGTCCAAAAACAGTCACCTGTCAGGGTGACAGGAATTCGCACTGGCACCCTGTCACCCACAAGATCAAGAACAAATAAGGTCCCACAGGAAAGTATAACAAACAGCACTCAGGAGCACCGAGGAGAAGCATTCCTGTAACATCAACTGGCAGTGCAGAGGTGAGGATGCCCTGGGGACGGGTGGGAGGAAGGAGCAGGAGGGCAGGAGTTGGGGCTATTGAGGTGCTTAGAGGTGCCTGAGGGGCAGAACCAGATTATCATCCAAGCAAGGTCTCCACTGCCACCAAGAGAAGCAGGGTGCTGGCCAAGGAGAGGCTTCAGACTTTGGGAGGAGGTGGTGAGGGACAAGAGCCAGCTGTACATCAGACAGCTCAGCAGTGATGCCACACGTGCAGGGCATCCCACCTCCTACCAGAGAGGGTCCCGGGCCTTGAGGCAGGCACTGACCACCCCTGCATGGCCATGAGCCAAATTGTCCTCCAGCAGCAGAGCTTTGATACCCTGGCCAGTACCTGCCTTTGAGCACTGGGAATGAGCACTGGCAGGGCTGGCAGGGCATCAACACCCAGCTGGCACCTAAGGCACAGCCCCAGCGCTCGGGGCAGCCTTTGCCCAGGCAGATCTGCAATGTGAGCAGTGACTATGTGATTTACCTACCTAGGGAGAGCCACAGGGTTCACTTTTACAAAACTCACACCACATGCTCACCAACGAGGCAGGGCAGCACCTCCACCAACTCTCCTATCCTCTCAGCAAGTGTCCTCCTGCTCAAAGGCTCCACAGGGAGGATGGAAAAGGGTCCAGGACCTCCCCAGCCCTCTCCTCCCTTTCAGCTGCATCTGAGAAGCAAGCCCTGCAGCAGCACAGCATCTTACAGGGAGGGGGGGGTGGGCTGGTGCCTTCAGCCATGCCCAGCTGTACCTTCACCTCTATTCCAATGGGACCAGCTCTCTAGGGAAGCCTCAGTTTACCTTAATCTGCTGAAAGTAAGTCAAGAAAGTGCTTGAACAATCAGCAGGCTGGAGCACTCATGCTCACAGCCCTGCAACTCTGCTCCACCTGTGCCTGCCCAAAAAAAGCAAAGAGGAGAAAGCCCTGCTTATCCCTGGATAGCAGGAGTAGCTTTACCTGGGTGCAGTGTTAGTGGATAGCTCCTCAAGCTCCTGGCTCAGTGGGACAGCACAAGTGGGACCCATCTAAGAGGATTTCATTCCTTTTAGGCTCTTGGTTACTTCCTGCAGTGGTTGGAAAGGGTGAGACACCAGGGAAGTGTGCAGGAGGCAACAGACCAGCAGAGCCACACAGACTGAGTAACTCCCATCTATGGACTGCGCAGTTCCACCTCCACATCCTGCTTGAAGATCTCTGTCTGTGCATTGCTCCTAGGGACAGGTTTTCCACTAGGAACTGGGTGAGCTCCAAGGTAAAAGCCACACTGAGGAGCCAGAGGATCTGCTGATACACAGTGGGATTACTGGAGCTCCTGCCCGCTCCTTGCTCCCCAAAACCTGCTCTGCAGCAGCACACACTTCCCCTTTGCAAGGCTTCATGCCCCTCAGTAATGAGGGACCCCAACCACAGGACACAGAGCCAAGACTGGGGCAGAGGAAGCCCAAACCTCTTTGCTTGACACATGCCTTTCCCTTCCCATAGTGTGTCCCTCTTCGTCAATCTCTGCAGAAATAAGGGGGAAAAGGATTTCCCTGTCCCTTCTTCATGGCAGCAGTACTGACCACCATTCTCTTCTGCATCTGGGTGAGAAAGACCCAGGTGTCTATTAACAAGCCCTGCGCTGGAGATCACCACTGCCACAGCTCCACTGCAGCATTCCTTGCTCATCCTTATACCCTTCCCAAGCACCCGGGACTATTTGTCACTGCCCAGCTAGACATGGGCCTCGGGACACTTCTCCTCTGCCCCCTTCTGGCTGGTCTTAAGGAGTGGTTTAAGGGGAATTAAGAGAAGTGGAGAGAGGAGGGATGCACCTCTAGCAGCTGTGCAGAGGCTCCCACCTCCAGCACGGCTCCACCACCTCCCTGCTCTGAGCGTCTCCCTCCAGCTTAGTCAATATTCACCTGGTCAGTGAGGTCATATTTCCCTTGGTTCTCATCCAACAGTCTTTCCTGCAACAGGATTTTCAGGAGCTCCCGGGTCAGCAGTTCCATCATGTCCTCCAGCAGGGCTCGGAGGGAGGGACCGAAGACCATCGGCACTGCAGGCTCCTCCGGCGGCTCCAGGTGCGGGGACCCCGTGACGCTCTTCTTCCCCATGAAGTGACCTGCAACACCACACCCCGTGTGTCCGCGGGGACCCAGGGCTCCGGCTCAGCCGGCACCGAGTGACTTGGTGCCCAAATCAGCTGAGTCAAGGGAAACCCAGAAATCCCAGGTCCTCATTCCACGTGGGATTTTGGGGAAACTTTCTGCCGATAGGATTTCCGGGGTTACAGGCGCGCCCGGGGATGCCGGACTGGTCGGTTGCCTGGGGCATTGGATCTGCTAACCCGGGGATGCTGGACCTGCCACACAGGGATGCCGGACTTGTCTCCCGGGAATGCAGGTTCAGGTGGCCTCAACCCCTGCCCTGGCCTCCCCCTGCCCACCGCAGTTCTGCCAGGATCCCACTCTGCCCGTGGGGCAAGGGAGGTGGGTGGAGCAGGGGGCTCCGCACAGGCAGCGACAGGGCGCTCGGGGAGGCAGGAGGTCGCTGTGCCCCGCACATCCCGCGTGTCCCTGCGCCCCCCTGTCCCGTACCTGTGGCCCAGAGGTTCCCGCGGGGGTTGACCTTGATCTTGGCGGCCTGGCTGCGGTGCTCGGCGAAGTCGAGGTGCACGGCGGGTCCCAGCGCGGCTCCGCAGAGCAGCAGCAGGAGGCAGCGCAGCGCCATCGCCGCCCGCGGGACCCACGCCCGCTCCGCCGCCTCCCGCTTATAGACCGGAGAGGGAGGGTTCGGCATGCCCTGACCGCCCCCAGCCCCGCCCCCAGGGCTGACAGACCCGGGAACCACAGCCCACGGGGTGCTGGACCTTCTGCGTGTCCCCATCGCGTGTCATTCCACAGCCCTGACGGGGCGGGACACGACCCCCTGCCGAGGTGGACGGTGACAGATGCACTGTCGAGGTGACAGACTCACCACCGAGGTGGACAATAACAGTCCCATCAGTACACCTACCCACATGCTTAAATCTCTCCGTCATGTCCCGTCCATGCTTCCACCTCCTCATGCTGCCTTTCTGCACTGGAGCTCAGCCATGAGCTTCATTCCCAGTTTAGCCATCTCCCACTACATCTACTTGTGCCCCCAATTATTGGGGTGGACTTCTCAGATCCTGTCCTTAAGGACCTCCCAGCTCTGCCAAGCTCCTTTACTTTCCAGAGCAGTCTCCCAGAGAGCTCTCTGTAGAGGGTGAGGACCAGAGCCTGTGTATCACTGCTCAACTTTTCCACTCCCTCTGGGATTTTACTGGAGACCAGTGCTCCCAGAACATAGATCAACGAGAAACTAAGGCCCAGAGCTGAGCTAAAGTGGTTCCTGGGCCCATGGGGGTGAAGGGAGGAGGTCCTGGGTGAGATCCACAAAGGCTCATTAGTGTCTTCAAGGCCCTGACAACTTTTGATGAATTTATACCTCCACAATTTTGCAAGGAAGTGCTGGTTGGTGACCCAGTTCTCCTGGGAAGGGGCACAGGGAATTCATTAGCAATGCCCTTCTCAGCATGTGCTGCTCTTCAGGAAAACAGGGCTGGAGGTGATGCAGCAGTGGGTCAGAGCCTGAACTGCAAACACAGCTCTAAACTTACAGGAAGAAAAGAATCATAAAGTGCTCCTGTGTTAGCCTGGGATCCTCCCAAAGTGAGTGTGTGTCCCCTTGAGTGGCCAGGGGCCAGTCAATCTGTGCTCACTCCTGCCCAGGATCTGTACCACAGTGATGGGCAGGGCCGCCTTCTTCTCCATCACCTGTCAGGGATGTGGCTGCCTCTGCCAGCCTTGTGTCCAGCTGTGCTGGAGGTCTTGGGCTGCCATGGGGGATCTCACTCTGCTCCCTCACCATGTGTTCAGCAGGACTATGGCTGAGCAGGCAGTGCTGGCCTTGCTCTTTGAGGAGGTGTCCCTTTTGGGGGCCGTGGAGCGCATGAATACAATGCCCACCACAGATGTGGCACTTGCAGCACCACAGCCCTGACTTCACGTTCACATCGTGGCAGCGTCACCTCTTCCATCGAGTCAGTGGAGAGAGGAGCCCTGAGGTCTTCAGTCCTGGTGGCTGGGATGACCACTTGGGCTCTGGTGTCCCCAACCAGTCCCCACATGCTGGTGCTCCAGCTGGACAGAGAGAGAGACACCCCCAGCCTTTCTCTATTTCCTCTCAGCCTGTGTCCCTCCCCCCATGTCCTGCACTGTCACTGCCCTGAGAAAACACAGCTTGAAACATTATCCCAAGCCTTTTCTTCAAAACAGTTTTAAATTCAGTCATGGTGGCCAAAGTGCTGGAAATGTGGGATGCCTGGAAAAGGCCTAGGATGTAGGAAGGGCAGGAGGTGGAGGATATGAGGTCCAGAGAAGGTGCTGCATGTGAAAGAAGAGCCTGGTGCTGCCCAGTTGAGTCTGGTTTCTCCTCACACCAGGCAAGGGGTGTTTTTTGAGAAGCTGAGCAGCATTCCTTTGCTGCAGGGAAGAGCAAGATGAAGGGTTACCTGTAGGATTACGAAGGATGAAGCGAGGGATAAAGTGATCCCAATTACAGAGGGCAGAGGAAAGCGCCCTGGGCAATTACAGCACCAACTGAAGCATGACAGGGTTAAGTCCTGCTCCTTCAGGGAAGCACAATCTCCTCACAGGCAGCTCCGAGGACATGGGATGAGCAGTGGGAAGCAGCACAGTATTTCTAACAGGGTGAAGGCTTTTGCACTGCTCTAACTAAATATACGACAAGTGGACACACATCTTCCTTCTTTTTCAGCTGATGGCTGTAGGTGTTACCTCAGCCGAGGTGGGAGCAAGAACAGGTATTTTGATTCCAGTGGCACTGCAGGCTTAAGAAAGGCTGGGAAAAGGAAATCAGAGAGCTCCTGTTCTGTTGCAAGTGTCATTATAAAGCCTCAGAAACTGAGAGGACACTGGATTAATTGCTGAATCCTGAGGCTTGACCAGATGGAACGTGTGTGGAAGACGGGATCCCATAACTCTGATTTCAAGCCTGGAAAGAACAATGGAATAGCTGCTCAGGGACTTGGTGGAGGCAGGAAGAGGGAGCACGACTTAGGGCAGCCAGTGGGGCTTTTATAGAAAACAACTGGTCAAAGGGCCCTGAGCTCAGTGCTTGCTGAGCAGCAGCAGCACCAGTGCCGGGATTCAGGCAGGGTAATTCCATCTTCCCCAGCACTTTGGTAATTACCAGCCCCAGACAACAACAGAGACCAGGTTTTTTCTGGATTTTCTAGTCTTCACAAAGAAGTGATGTTGTACCTAATTTTGGAAAAATAACTGGTACCCTGGGGAAAGACACCAGGGCAGGACATGAGCTCAGGTCCTGGTCACCAGCCTGGCAGGGTTTAGGGTGGATTTGTTGTCTCTGCCTTTGTCCTGCTTTGGTGCCCAATATGAAGTCCTCATCTGGAGCCTTCCAGCATTCCAGGCAGGAATTGTCACTGCAGTGCTCCTCTACTACTTGCTCTCTCCAGCTCAGCAGAGATTCACTTTCCCAACAGCTACCAGCCTCCAAGGGAATATTCCCAAGTTATATGTAAAAAAACCACAACAGAAATTCTGTTTTATAAATCTGTTTTGCTGACAGAAGTCGGCATGGTTTCCACAGGTGATGCAGGAGATGGGGCTGTTGGCCACCAGCTTCCTGCAAGGAGCCAGGGAGAACAGAGATGACTCCTTGAAAAATGCCAGGCTGTTGATGGTTATTCCTCGAGGCAGAGGAGGGGGCTGCACTGAGCTAACCCTCCCCACTCCAAAGGGACCGACTCTCTGGGGCTGGGTGAGAGCAGCCCTGCGCAGACCCACACCCTCCAGGAATGGGCCCTTCGCACCCAAAACACCTCAGCTTGTCCCGGTGCCTCCAGCTGGAGAGAGCAGGGGTTGTTTTGCTCTGTTTTCCCCCAATAATTCTCACAGACCATTTACTCTCCCAGTGGCTGCTGACCACAGATCTGACATTTTCACAGGACAATCTGTTACAACCCCGACGTTCCAGATGGTAACACTTAACTTGGAACCCATTGTTTTATAAATGGAGTTAAAATTGGTTTTTCCCCATGTGCACCATTTTATATTTATGTACATTTGAATTTCATCTTTTTTATTGCCCAGTCTCTTCCCTCTTGCCTCCAGCCTTTTGTTCTTTACTTTTTAGCAAATGATTTTCCCCTATAAGGATCTCAGCACCCGTTTCAGGGTTGCTTCCTTTCTTCAGGAGCCTTTGCTGAGGGACCTTGCCAAATACCTTTGGGAATCCCAATGGATCCCAAGGGGCTCCCTTTGCCCATACATGTCCAAACTCCTTCAAGCTCCAAATCTACTTTTGGGGTGCCTTATTTCTTATCATCTGGGGTGTCCTGTTCCTTATCTGCTGTATGAGCAGTAAAAGACCTGTGAAACAGGCATGATTAGCAAATTCTCCAAATGTACTGAAAAATTAAGTAGAATTTCACCAGGCAAAGGAGACCATAACTATGCAAAATAAATGGATTTAAAAACTGCACAGCCTAGAGGTCCCTGCCAACAACAAATGTAACAGACCAACCTGGAAATACCCTGCTTCAAGGGGTTTAAAGCAAGGTCCATTTTGTACCTTCTCTTTTGAATTATGCTTTACATCCAGGTCTGGAGTCCTCAGCACAGGGCAGACAGGAACCTGTTGGAGCAAGTCCAGATATGGCCAAAGAGATGTTCTGAGGGCTGGAGCCCCTCTGCTCTGGAGCCAGACTGGGAGAGCTGGGGGTGTTCACCTGGAGAAGAGAAGGCTCCAGGGAGACCTTAGAGCCCCTTTCAGTGCCTATAAAGGGGCTCTGGAAGAGCTCGAGAGGCACTTCGGAAAAGGGATGGATGGACAAGAGGAAATGGCTTCCCATTGCCACAGGGCAGGGTTAGATGGGATATTGGAAGGAATTGTTGGGTGTGAGGGTGGAGAGGCCCTGGCACTCTGCATCTCCTGGAGAGGTGACCAGGGGTCTTGGAAAAGACTCTGAGCTGTGGAGCTCCAGAACTCAGTGCAGGCTTCCCACACCCTGCAAATACCCACCTGAGAAGGCAAATGTGTGCTCAAAACCGATGGCTCTAATAAAAAACAAATACAAAGGGCAAGGGCCTCAAACCCCCCTATTTGTCTCCTTCTCAAAGCTCCTGGTGCCAATAAAACTCTTAGCAGCAGTTGTTTCAGGCTCTTCACCACTTTTCCAAAGCCAGGTCCTGCCACATGCCTGAGGGTCTACTTTGATGCATTTTCCTCTTGTTTACAAAGATTAAATCCCTCTGTTACATCCATTCGTCCACAGGCAATAGCTGTTGTTTATAAAAGATAAAATTTGAAATCTCACACATCTTGTTTTCAACTCATTTTCAATTTTCATTTAAGCTGTAAATGAGTTGTGGTTTTCCCTGAGGTTTCCCACTCACTCCATGCCTTCTGGACATATTACAAATAACTGCTCTGCAAGAAAACTCAGAGAAGAAAATCGTGTTTTCTTGCAGGCAAATCCAAGCCCAGCTCAGAAGTGATCCAGCCAGAATTACATGGCAGAAATCTGACATCCTAGTTTGAGTGAATTGAGGTTCAGAGAAGTTAATTTTCTTCATATTATTTTTACTTCAGTCTCTCAGCTCAGTTTCTACAGGGGAAGGACTGTTTGGAAAAGGTGATACCAAGATGTTCGTCAGAGAGAGCTGCAGGAAGGGTTTTTGAATTATTAAACAAAAGGAGCAAAAATAGCCAAAAGATGACGAGCTGGGCAGAGGGATCAAGAGACTGAGAGTGTGTCTACTCCTGGATCACAGGTGTCCTGGATACAGAGGGTGGGTTTCTAGTCCACCCCTACTTAGTCTGTTCTTATCTGTGAAGATGTTGATTCCCCCCAAGGTTTAGGGAGCCCTGTGAGATCAGGCATTCAGAGGACCCACTAGAACTGAACACATGTAGGAATTTCCCCAGGAGCAGGAACAGATTTAACACACAATGTGCTCAACCAGCAAGAACCAGCATGTAGGCAGGTCCTGCTCCACAGGGAAACAGGACTATGTGTGATGGAGCTGGTGGTTTTTTACAGCAACTGAAGGATAAACAGGGATAAGCAAACAGTTGCTATTGGGCAGACTATGAACAGCACAGGCACCCAATTATGGTGAAATAGATCCAACAAGGCAGATTTCTCAGGAAAGCCGCTGTGCCCCTTCTGAATCCAACATGCTCAGGCTGGTGGATCTATCCCTGCAGAGACCTGTGGCTCCTGACAGGTGAGATGACAGAGGAACAGAAATATTACAAAGGAGGAAGAAGGTAAAAGGGGCAGGGAGCTGTTGAATTGGCTCAAAAAGCATCGTGGGTGTTGTTTCTCTCCTCCCAGCAATAAGACTGTGGGGCTCAGTCACCCACCACACATAAACTGCCACTGTGAGCTGCTGACACTGCTGAATGGCCAAGGCTGGGCCTCTCTGGCATCACCCTGGCACTCCTTGCTGTTGGAGGATGAAAACAGGACACTCCTCATCTGAATCAGGCACTGAGTCACTAACACTGTGTGGGGCTGCAGCAGGGCCATAGAAACAGCTGCTCTGCATTCCCCCTGCTCTGGCACAGGAGGGTCCCCAAGGGACGTGCTTTGCCTAAGCCACCTCTCCTCTCTTCTCCTTTTCCTCCTTCTCTCCTTCTCCTGGCCAACTCTTGGTATGTTCTGGGAGCTGCACGCTTGGTTTGCACTGTGCATTTCTCCAGCGGAAAGTGGTGTTCAAACCATGCATGGACAAGGTTTCACCTCAGAGATTCTCCTCAGAAAAACTACAGCTGACCTGTTCTGATTTCGAGGGCAGGAAAATCACCATGAGACTATCCAATCTCTGATGATCTTACAAATCTGAGCCCTGTAAATTTCTGCTAAGCAACATGCAGAGACAGATCTGGATGAACCACCTCATGCTTGTTGCTGTTTAACCAACAACTGCAAGTTCAAGCATCGTAAATATACAAAACCAGCCTCCATCTCCTGGAGCTTCAGCTTGCAGCACATAACCCCTCACAGCTCACCTCCCAGCCACCACGCTCTTGCTTCTGCATGCTATGAAAAAAAATTACCCAACAGAATTCCAGCAGAGATCAGGCACAGCCCAGCCTGGCTTTGCTCCATGAAACAGCTCCTGCCCATGAAGGAATCCATGCCCTGAACTGCGGATGTACTGAACAGTAATTAAACACTGGAATTGCTACCAGAAAACCTGCCCTGTTTGGCTGTAACTACAACAGAGACAGGAGCAATCTCAGCCCTGGAAGATTTTGTCTTCATTTCTCTTCTCCTTTATAAACCAGACCTTTCAACACCCATGTAGTTTACAAGCAAATCTCATTCCTGTGGTGACACAAAGATCTCCATCCATTTCTAAAGCCTCCAGTGTCACAGGCTTTGCTGGAGCTGCCCAAAGAGCTTCACCTTTAAAAAAAAATAGAATACTGAAATAGAACATGAAGACACATCAAGTACTACCAGGAAACACCCTGGCTCTGTGGGAGCTCAGCAGTGCTCCCAAACAGTTCAACATCAGCACCCAGCCAGCTGGAGATCCTGCTCGCTCCATGGCTTTTCTGCTCAGCAAAGCAGAATAAACCTGGTGCGGAAGGGCCAGCAACAACTCTGTGTCATCCTGCCCCCACATCCCCAGTTTCCAGCTTGTGCAAGCTCATTCCCAGCCCCCTCTCATCCCACTGTGGCAGGAAAGGAGTTGCATGGATGTGGGAGGTGGTGGGTGCTGGAGCTGTGAGGGGATTGACTGCTCGTTTATCCTAATTAGAGCCGACACCTCACTTCACTGCCACAAGTAACAGAACTGCACTGAGCTGAAAACAGGCAGAGCACAGGCTGCAGAATTGAATTCCCAAATCCCACAATACAGCCCCCCGTTTAGGGTAATTGTTTCTGTTCAAGTCCCTGCAGACCACAAAGAGACAAGTCCCAGAGCTGGGCTGCAGTGGGCTCCAGCCCACGCCCACCCCAAACAGACTGCATTTTTTAAGCACTTTCTATTCAATTCCTTCACACAGCATCATGCACAGGCAGGGTACATCCTCCTACAAGAGCCCTCACAGGAGTTGGCACCCACACTGGCCACAAGTGTGTCCTCCAGCCACAGGGACTCCTGACACCAGCCATGGTCATCCTGCCAAAAACTGGCAGCTCAGCAGTTGAAGAGCTAATCCTTACTCCATAATCATAAATCTTTTGTGTTTTAGCCTTTTTTTTTTGTTACATTAACTCAATGACAGGAACACAACTGCTGCACGCTCAGATGTTTGGAGAAGGTGTGGAGGGGACTCGAGAGCAGCAGCAGCAACAGCAGCACTTCCAGCGAGGTGTTCATTAGCAGCTTTCAGATGAACTCAACTCAGCACTTTGTGTGAGCACAACTTAAAATCCCATTTATGCACAAAACCTGTTCAAGCTGAACAGGTATAAAAGTGTATCCACATCCTTCTCTCAAGGGCTCTAACACTGGGAGCAAGAGATACAGGTTTTATTACCATTTTTATTACTAAGTTACAATTACTTAGAGCCACAGCCCCGAGGTTCAGTGCTGGGGGTTGGACCTATTTGTAGACTATTTGTAGCGTACCACAGGTGATTTTTTGCTTTATCCTACTCAGGGAACAAAGCACCAGGTAATGCCAAAGCCAGCATTACCTAATAACTATGGCACAATTCAACTCCAGAGACGGGACAGGCCTGACAAACCCAATGAGGGACAAATGCAAGAAACTGGAAACAGCCATTAACACCCCACTGGGTTTTGTTCTTGCCTTTCCCGACTGCTTTTGCCTTACACAAGCCATGTGAGTGGCAGCAGTGACGACCTACACTGATCCCCCTTGCTGTGGAATCTTGGAGCATGAAGAGCTGATAACTGCAGTTACCTTGTACCTTTTCCCTGGGCTCTCTCTGACACCACATCTACAGCAGCAGGATCACGAGCCTGAGTGAGAAGCCCACAAAAACAGCTGTTGCACGTGGCGACAAGTGGGTTTTTTAAATCAGACCTCAGGGCAGTCTGTAGCTTTTAGGTGAGCTGTTAGACTTGGCCAGCTGCAGGGAGTGCCAGAGACCTGAAACTCTTACCCAAAACTATCCAATTTTTCTTATTGCTCTGTGCTAAATCATCCCTGACAAAGAGCTGTGGGTGTTTCCCATCTCAGTCCTTCTGCTACCTAATGCCACAATGCATGAAGTAATACTTTGCCATCTTCTGCCCCAAATACCTTGCAGTCTTTAAGCAGATTATTTCGGTGTGATTTATAGAAACAGAGAAATATTGAACAGATCTACAGCAAAAGAGATGAAAGGAGCAGCTGCTATTGCTCTGTGAAGAGAGGACAAGTTAGATGGTGGCTCCAGGAGTCAGTCTGCAACAAAAAAGCCCAGGTACCCCCAAGAAACTGGGCAAGGAGGCTGCTCCCATCAGGGCATTAACAAAGAACGTGGCAGGGCTCGTACCGGGCGAGAGGAAAAATCTTTATTCCAGTTCTGAATTGGCAAAAAACCATCATGGCCACAGCTCACCATTGGACAGTTCAGTCAGCACAGGGAGAGGGCACCTGGCCCAGTGAGGCACAGACTGAGGACACAGTCCTGGAGGCACTTGGAGAAGAAGCTCAGCTTCAAAGTACAAACACTAAACAGTTTGGCTGAAATTTTTAATATAAAAATTCACTAAAAAGGCTAAAGTGTGACAAACCATTGGAAATACTGTGACAAACATTTGCCCTTACGCAGTAAAAACCAAAACAAACCCAAACTGGCAAGAAGCTTTAAAATGCAGGTTTTCTTCTTCCTCCTGGCACTTCAGACCATCAGCTACTTAAAACGTTCATCTAGAAAAATCCATGGCACCTTCACCTCGCAGTGCAGTGCAAGGGGCTACTCTCGATGCACCAGCACAAACAAACCCAGTAAAAAGAGGACTGCATACTGGAAGAGAGAGCAGAGGAGATTCAGGAGCACACACTCATGTCTACAGCAGCAAACATGCAGGACACATGGTTCTGCCTGTGTTCTCAGGAAGCAATTTTAGCTGGGGTGGGAAAAGCAGGTAGGAAATGAAAGAGCTCTTACCTTAAATTTTGGATAATCATTCATTAAGATAGTCACTATTCCAATATATGGCACAAATCTACAAGAACAAAGGTTTTCTTAAAACAAACACTATTCCAGGCTGCAGAGAGCTGTAGTCAACAGGCTGGGGATTTCGCCCTCCCAGGCAGGGCAGCTGTGGCAGTGAGGCTGAGTGGGAGGCCCGGAGCGTGTTTCAGCCTCTGCCTGGTTCAGATCTTACTTTCTTACAAAGGCTGAGCCTCACAGAATGAATTTGATGGCAATTCTGATCAAGCCTGAGCACTCACTGCTCTTGCACTCATGTCCATCCAGCATCACTATCTCAGGATGCAGCTCACAGCTTGAGACCTCCCCCTTAAGCCAAGCTCAGAACTGAACTACCTGTGCTTTTGAGCTCCCTGTGCTTTCAGACAGGTCACAAAACCAAGCAGGGAGAGCTCAAGAGGAGGGGGAATTCCCAGATGGCTTCAGGGAGGGCTGTGTACAAAGCCACATCACTTTCAACTTCACTCACCCTCTTGCTCGTCCTACTACGTCCTTCTTCTCCAGCCAGTGCTGCCCCCGTTTGTAGAGCCCTCTGTCATCCACGGCGTTGTTGTCTCCCTTTGTCAGAAATTTGATGTCACCGTTTTGCCTGGCAAAGACAAGACAAGCAGGTAAGGCAGGGAAGGAGCTCCTTAAAAGCTGTTTCAGAACAAGTGTGAAGAGACCAACACAAGGGCACTCGAAGCAACTGTGTCCTACAATTTGAGCAGGATGAAACAGGGAAACTTCATCAAATGCAACAGAAAGCAGATGGTTTGGAAAAAAACTGCCAAGGAAAGAATGAATTCTGGCCCCAGCCAAGCTTTCCAGCAGAGCTAAAGAACAGAACCAGCAGGATGAGACACTTCCAGCACAGGTGCAGCTACTGCCTCTTGACTTTTGACTGCTCTCATGCTGATGCTTTTCTTGTTTCACACAAATGTTCTGGACTCCCTATACCACCCAAAAGGAGAGTCTGGCGTTGAAGCACACAGTTCTACTCAGCAGTGGGCAGAAGCAAGCTGAAACTTGGAAATTATTAGGAAAGGAGGATGGAAAAAACAAATAATATCATGATGATACTACATGAACTCATGGTGTGCCTACATGTGGAATGCTCTGGGAAGTGCTGAACCCCCTACATCCTTTTCTGCAATCAGAGGGAAGAACTGGCAAAGGTTCAGAAATGGATAACAAGGTCTGGAACTACTTCCACAGAAGAAGCAAAAGACCTTCAGCCTGGAAAAGACAGAGCTGATGGGAGATATGATACAGTCCAACACCAATGACATACAACAATCAACAGCTTTTCACTGTCTCTTCCAATGCAAGACCCAGAGGGAACCAAAAGGAACTCAAGAGGTAAGGGATTAAAACCAGATCAGAGAAGGTGCTATGCAGAACTAGTCACAGCAAAAACTAAACTACGTCTCTCAGCAAGGGTATTTTGGTTGCTAAAAAATCATATTGGTTCAAAAGATGACCAGATGCTCCATGAAAAAGAGAAAAGGAGGCTATTCATAAAGAACTGGGACTTTGTGCTTGAACTTAGAACTTGCAGAAAGTAGGGAAATTATCCACTAAATACTCTTTAATTCATCCTGAGATGAACTAATTAGCTTGCCAGAAACAGGATCCCAGAGCAGATGAACCTTTGCTTTAAAGGTCCTTCCCCAGCCATTCCCATTCAGCTTGTGCCACTACTCAGGGATCAGCCGGGCACTCTCACCTCCCTGTGGCACCTGCAGGCACGTGCTGAGCAGGAGTGTTCTCACTGTTTGGATCTCAGCTTTCTCACAGAAACAACACATCAAATGCAGCACAGGAAAGCACACAGAAGGTCTCTGGAGCTCATGCTGTTTTCATCATGCCTGAATACTTCCTTAACAGGAGAAGCCTAGAAGGAAAAAATGGGGTAGGAAAAAGAACAGCCCTTTTTCTAATGCACATCTGGCTTGACATGTGGGAACAACAAACACTCCAGGAGCTTAGAGACAGCCTGGGAAAAGATAAAGTTCCCCAAAGGTGCAGATAATGTAGTTTAGCTCTGAAGAGTGATGGCACAGGAGCACAGCACCTTATTGAGCACAGTCACAGCTCTATCAGGACGCAGCGTGAGAAGCCTCAAGCACAGTTCTCTGCCGTCCGAGAGCTGAGGGAAGGCTGGTCTGGCTGTCCTGCTCCAAACACACTAAGTAAATTTTGACCGCAGACTCTTTGTTAGTGATAAAGAATGAACCCAATTTTGGGCTGAAACAAGAAAAAAAGGCCAGCAAGTAACAGGCACTTTCTCACTGACACAATACTGATGTGAACTGGGGCCCAAGTTGCCGCATAATCATGGAAAAACTGTTTCTGTTTTCCTGCATTTTGACACTCCTGTCAGCTTCTGCAGAGACCTTTCACTTCTAAATTGGCACCAGAAAACTATTATTTAAGTAGTGAAAGAAGAAGCTGACACCCAAGTCCTGCCTTCAGGTAACAATATGGATTTTTTCAGTTTCTCCCTCCTCATATAACGATCAGGTTTGTGTTTGGTTGTTTTAGTTAAATGAAACCTAAAATACTGGAGAACAGCTTCACCTCACAGAATCCTGGAGTGGCACTAAGGTTGCATTACATTTAAACAAAATATAGTGCTGGGTACCTTAATATCTAGAGATAGAGCTAGGCAAAAAAAGAAGGGTGGGTAACATCTGGAGAGGAACTGCTGGACAGAAAAGGGGAGGAGAAAAGTTGTATTTCACTTAAAAAGAGTACCCACAACATCACAAAAAGTGCATGTGCAACATTAGGTATCAAATTCACCCTGTAAACTGACCTTCTTTTTAAATTACTGGTATCAGAGAATGGCACTTCGAAAACTGACATTGTTCAAAGTTTTGGGTACAGAATAATCTGAACAGAGCCAGGATTCCAGCTGCACTATTTCTGTGCATGAAGCTGGCTGACCTTGAGTTGGGCCAGACAACTGGTCAGCCACCAAACCACTGACTCCATTCCTTCAAACACACAACCTGCCCAGTGCTGAGAGACTGAACAGTACACAGAGACTCCGAGCACAACAACACACAACTTCCTACAGTGATGAAACGCCCACACTCTGCAGGACAGCAGGAACCAGGACCATAGACAAGCTTTAAAATATCATAGTCTACACACAAAATGCTCCTTGACACAGCTCTGCCTCTACAAACAAGGGTCACTTTGCACACACACAAATGCAGCTGTACTACAGGAGGCAGCACAACACAGTGGCTTGGGGTGGAAAGGACGGCACAGGAAACAGTAAGAGGTGTCAGATTTCCAGTGCCTAAAGGGCTCCAAGAGAGCCAGAGAGGGACTTTGGACAAGGGCCTGGAGTGCCAAGACAAGGAGGAATGGCTTCCCACTGCCACAGGGCAGGATTACATGGGATATTGGGAAGAAATTGTTCCCTGTGAGGGTGGAGAGGCCCTGGCACAGGCTGGCCAGAGAAGGTGTGGCTGCCCCATCCCTGGAAGTGTTGAAGGCCAGGTTGGATGGAGCTCAGAGCAACCTGGTGTAGTGGAAAGTGAGTTCCATGGCAGTGCAATGGAATGAGATGAGCTTTAAGGTCCCTTTCAACCCAAACCATTCTGTGATTCCACAGCTTGGGAAGTCCCGGGCACTGGCACAGACCCCCCAGCTTGTGCTTTCTACTGAATGATCTTTCCAAGTAAACCAAGGAGGGCAGATTTTGTTTCTCTGAAACTTCTGTGTTACATCCCACAGCACCTGGATATGTATTATTGACATCCCAGTCACTCATCAGCCCCAGGACATGAGGAATAATATCATTTAGGTAAATAGCAGCAGTAGAACCCCCCCAGATCCTTAACATACTTCTCGTGGATTTTCAGGACGCGATGGACTATAGGAATTTCCCTTCCTTCTATCCTAAAGACGACAATTTCTCCCACTCTGATTGGATCTTCAATTCGGTTTGTGAGGAACAGGAGGTCTCCTCTGTGGAATGCAGGCTCCATGCTCCCACTGGAAGAGAGAAGAGGAGCAACTGAACAATATTTAAGCACTCAGAATCAGGTTTCGGAGTTTACAGTCCTTTAAGAGAAATCTCAAAGAACCTCAGTGAGAAGAAAAGCTGTGGATGACCCTTCCCTGGAAGTGTTCAAGGCCAGGTTGGAAGCTTGATAAAGAGCTCCCAAGAAAAAACACCTTGGAGACCAGGCAGGTGTGTAACCTCTATTGCAATCAGGTTTTCAGTCACCACACTACCAGCAGTTTGGATTTTTTGGAAGAAGAGCACCTGGTGTTACAAGCACATCCAATAGGAAAAACTTTCTGAATAAGCAAAAAGCTGATGACAAACACTATCTTTCGATTTCTGAGCTCACCACTGGCAGGGCAACACTGGCAGTGCTGCAAGCTTTTTTATTTCATTTATTTTTTTAAAAGTAAATTGACTGTCCTCAGGAACAAAGCACTGAAAACACTGGACTCTTGAATTCCCATCTGGAACAGATGAGTGTGAGAAAAATTCATTATTGTGATTCATTGTTTTGCTTAATGATCTCATTTCAGGCACCTTGACTCAATTTTTCTCATGTCTTGTAAATGGCAATTGTTACCAACTACTTATCCTTCCTAATTCCACATAAATAATGCAAAACAGAAGGATGAACTTTAAGTACCACGTACATTCGTGTTTTATCTGGAGACTGCACAGCAGCTGCTCTTCAGAACAGCAGATCACATCGTTGAAGAGGGGATGACCTCAAGGCCCCCCATCTTACTCACTGGGAGGAATGGCAGGAAACATCTACCTTGCACTATGCATCAAGGAGGGGGTTTTGGGAAGCGCCACATGGTCGTGGCATTACATCATTTCTGCGTCATGAACACCAAACAGAAACATGGAGAAAGGCCAGTGTGGACACAGAACAGCGTCTGTGCCAGCATCCAATGGAAGCTCAGAGAATTTGTCCAAGGCAGCAGGAGAGTGGGGGTAACATCAGTGGTACCAGCACTGGTGGTACCAGCCCTGGTAGTACCCACTGCATGGCGCTGCTGCGAGGGCAGCATCTGACACCCAAAACATCCAGTGACAGCGATATCCCTGATCCTCAGGACCATCTCTGTATTGGACAGTCACAGAACTACAGAATCCCAGAAAGGATTGTACTGGATCCTAAAACCCATCCAGTTCCTCACCCTGCTGTGGGCAGAGGGACCTTCCACTAGACCAGGCTGCTCCAATCCCCATCCAACCTGTCCCTAAACACTTCCAGGGATGGGGCAGCCACAGCTTCTCTGGGCAACCTGTTCCAGGGCTTCACCACCCTCACAGGGAAGAATTTCTTCCCAGTATCCCATGTAACCCTGCTCTGTGTCAGTGGGAGGCCATTCCCCCTTGTCCTGTCCCTACCTGCCTGTTCATAAAGTCCCTCTCCTTCTTTTTCACAAGCCCCCTTAAGCCCAACCCAGCCAGCTGACAGAGAAGGCGGTGAGATGCCGTTTTTACCCACTCCCTCTTCCCTCGCTATTCCTGAGCCTGGATTCTCATTGCGCCTCCAGCTGCCCCATTCCCGCAGGGAACCCCCGTCGGGGGCCCGATCCCGCGGGGGGGTTTAACCCCCCACATCCCCGGGACTGACCTCAGCACCACCACGATGGGGCTTTCGCTGCCCGTCACCACCATCAGCCCCTTCCAGATCATGAGGGCGGAGGACACGATCATGCCGAAGTTCAGCACCTGGTAGTACAACTGGGGAGGAGGGGAAGTGTCGGTCAGGCTCCGCCGCCCGCGCAGGGCAGGGCGCACCGGCACTCCCCCGGCCCCCCCGGCCCGTCCGGCACCTGCCGCTTGTTCATGCGCCGAACATCGTCCAGAAAGTCCAGCGACAGCATCGCCGCCGCCGCCGCCTCCCGCCCGGCCGGCCCCGCTTCCGCTTCCGCCGCGTCACCGCCGCTTCCGCCGCGCGGGGCCGGGGGCGGCACGGGCGGGCCGGGGGCGTTCCGCATCCCGGACTCTGCGGAGGGCTCCGGGAACGCGTCCCGCGGACTCACCGACACCCCACCTCCAACGACAGACCCCACCTAACACCGCATCCAACACCCCAACGTACACCCCACATGCAACCGACACCCTGTGAACCAACACCCCACCCACCCGACACCCCAATGAACAAATACCCCACCCGACAGTCCATCCAACATCCACATCTAACCCCATATCCAACAAAACATTCCACCTGACACCCCCATCCAACCTACACCCCATATCTAAAACACCCCATCCAACCAACACCCCACCTCACCCAACCTACACCCCATCCAACATACACCCCACATCCGATGCACCACCCAACCAACATCCTGTCCAACGTCCACACATCCCATGTGCATCCATTCAATTGACACCCCACATCCAACTGACACACCTCTCAACACCCCAGGCAATGCACACTCATCCAACACCCATCCAGTGTACATCCATCCAACGCACAACGCACACCGCACATGCAACAGCCCATTCAACTGATGGCCCATCCAATCACTGCCCCATCTAATGAACACCCCATTCAATCAACACCCAATGAAACTCCTATCCAACCGACCCCCACCTGACACCCATTCACCCGACACACACATCCAACTGACTCCCATGTACCCAGCATCCCATCTAACCGACGCCCCGTCTAAACAACCCTCCATCCAACCAATGGTCCATTCCATCATCGCCCCATCCTACCAACACCCCACATTCAAACCCCACCCATCCAACCGGCACACCACCCAACATCCAGACAGCCCCAACAGGCCGTATCCAAACATGGCAAGATGAGATGGCAACGAGCCCAATGCAAGGAGATAAATAGTTCTTAAATTATTTAAACATTGTCAGAGTAAACAATAACGAGCGGGGTTCTGGCTCAACAGAATGAAAAAAATAATGGTATAGAAGGTAATTATATTACATGAAGCGTGGGTGTGACAGGGAATGAGGGAGGAAAGAGAAAGTCAATGTGACTACATAGAAAGAAACATCTCCTAAGTGATGGGCAATGCGGAGCCACAGCAGGAGAGGAGCTACTGCCGGAGCACCAGCCCCACCACGCCACAGGACGATGGCTCCCACTGGTTCCAATGCCTCTGTGAGCTGTGCTCTGCTCCTCTCCCCTCAAAACGACCTCGTCAGAGAGCCCTGGCACCAATGCCAGGATGCTCCACGATGGTTTCACTCCATTTGACCCCACAGACAGAGCAGGCGATGTTTTCCCCTTCTGGTGATAGTGCCAACATGCCCCAGCTCCCCACCAGAACAAGCCACTGAGCACCAGGCCTGGCAGCACCCATCCTGGAATGGCTTCGGGCAGCACAACTCCACTGACACGCAAGGGCGACCAGGCCATCCTTAACATTGCTCACCTAGGAGGACAGGGGCTACAAAATCCTCTTTGAGGATGACTCAGGTTCAAGACATTTCATTAAATTGCATTTTAGAAAAGCAGGTTGTTATTCAGGCAATTAAGAATAACCAGCACAACTCACAGCTCGAACCCGTCCCCTGTGACATGAATCCTGGACCAGCACAGTCCTGACAAGCGAGTTTTGCTGAGCCAGCGTTATGAGTTTAAGTGAATAACACAAAGGCAGGATGGGAAGAGAAAAAAGAAGCCATAAATAGAAGGAGAAAGAAAGGGAGATAGGGAGGGCGAGGCTGGGGCTCCGGGCAGAGGCTGAGGCAGTGCACACTTCAAGGAGGAGAGCTTGTCTGAAGGAAACTGCAGCTGCAAAGTGCTCCTGGATCCTCAGGAGTTGGCCAGGCTCCAGCAAGGATTCTGGCCCTGCTTTCCCTTTTCTCCTCTCCGGGCTGGCAGAGAGTTAGTGCTTAGGATGCAATGGCAGAGTTGGTTTTGTTTTTTTCGATTTTAAATTTCCCTTACAAATGGAAGTTAACGGAAAGCAATGTCCATCCCAAGAAATCAACAGAATATTTCAAAGATTCGCCCCAATCCCCACCCTGTATTTTGAGTAAAAACCCCCCAACCAAAAAACCCCAACCAACCAAAAGGGCTTTTTTTTAAGTCTTAAGAGACTTTGCACGATTGTTCTGTGAGGTGCTGTTGGGGCCCTCTGCGCCACATGTCTGACTGTGCTCACAAAGAGCTGAGTCACTTTTGCACTCTTTGTATTTGTTCTCCTCTTCTGCCATAGTGCTCAACTCTCCATTGTAGCTCTCGTGTCCATTCTCACTCATCTCCATTTGATACTTCTGCCTTTCATCTTCCTCTTCCTCCTCCTCCTCTTCCTCCTCTTCCTCCTCATCTTTGACTTTATGAACAATGAAGAGGTGTCTGTTCAAAGAGATGTGGGAGGTGTAGCACAGGCCACAGAACAAGCACTGGAACGTGGAGCTGTCAGTCTTGTGCCGAGGTATGTGTTCCTGGAACTCAGTCCGGGTGTCTGTCTCAAAGCCGCACTTGGCGCATTTCCAAGGTGCTTTCAGTTTTTTGGCTGGTGGCTCATCCAAACCCACAGTGGTCTCTGCCTGACCCAGCTCATCCGGTGCCATCCTCTTTGGAGATTTTGCCTGAAAAAAATCAAGATTAAAAAGTTACTTCATTGTTTGAATGCACAGAAGAATAAGTGCTAAAATCTGCGCATGTGTCTGAAGACACCTGAGGGTGAAGCCGTGCCCCAGGGATTCCTAGGGCATTCCATTCCCTACCAGTACCCAAACACCTCACCCCATGGGCAGGATCTCAACTGCTGTCCTGTGACATAAGATGGGAATGCTGTGACAGGTTGGCCGGACAGAAAAGTGATGGGGAAAGAGAGTTTAGAATCATAGAATCCCAGAATGGTTTAGGTTGGAAGGGACCTTAAATATTATCCAGTTCTACCTGCCTGACATAGGCAGGGACACCTTTCACTAGACCAGGTTGCTCCAAGCCCCGTCCAACCTGGCCCTGAACACTTCCAGGGATGGGGCAGCCACAACCTCTCTGTGTAACAATTTGGTGTGGGAAGGAGCAGCCCACAAGAGCAGGGACAGCTGAGGAACATGGAGGTCATCATTAGCCCAGACAATGCTTCTCAAATTTAACTCTGAAAGTTTTCCCCTCCACTCAAGCTTTGTCTTTGTGGCATCTCTCAGTAACTCATCCTCTCTGTCTTAGAATCCTGCAGCTTCTTCTCCCATGAGGATGGCTCACTTGCTTATGTCCCTGCAGTGACATGCAAAAAGTATATTTTTAAAATAAATGGAGCAAAGAAGCCCAATCAGCCAACCCTCCACTCCAAACCAACCCAAGATATGACACATTTGCTATACGAAATTACACAGTCCTACTTAGGAGAAAGGCAGTTCTCACAGGTAACAGATCTAGTAAGTGTTTTAAAACAGAAAATAATCTTTTATAACTAGCAGAAAACACAAGAGAGAAAGAAGAAAAATGTACCATTCTCATGAACAGGATGGCAGGGGAAAACAAAGGTCATAACAAACTTGAATTACAAAGTAGACTGAAAAAAGGTCAGTAAAACACAGGGCCACACGGCCAAAAAAATCTTGAAAAATACAAACTCCCTTGTCCTGGTGCTGGTACAGCTCAGCTGTGCTCTCAGTGCTGCTCCTGACCCTGCCAGAGGGAAGCAGGCTGGATGGAATGGAGAGGGGGAAGGAAATCTGCCCTGTGGATGGGAGGGTTTGACTGGCACAGGCTGCAGCTCTACTCAACACCCCAAGTGAACAGCTACTGACTGGGTACATTTAACTGTACATTTATTTTTCATGAAAATAACATCAGTTACTTCTGCTGTGTCTCTCTCTGGAGCTTTCGCTTTGGCCATCTGGGATAAGTCTGGGTTTTTGATGCCGTGCATGAGGCTGATGTGGTTCTCCAGCATGAATGGCTGAGGAAACGTCTGATTTTCATCTGTGCAGTACCTTGAAAATACAAAAAGGAAGACAATTTATTAGAGGAAATGCTCTTTGTATTGTGCCAGACCAAGAGGTGTCATTGGAGACAAGACTCTGTAGAGTAATGTACCATTAGATGACCAAAATATGCAGCAAAGCATCATTTTAGTAATAAAACATTACCCCTGAAAGAAATCTAGAACAGTTTGGAATTTCCCACAGTAATCATGAAGGAGAGTAATGTATGTCTTATTTACAAGCTAAATAAATACAGGGACTAGTGGGGATCAGGCCCTCTGTGACACATCCTACACTGCATACATGATCCGGGCAGAAAACACATGGAAAAAAACCCAAAAAGACTGAGGAGACAGACCTATATAGAGAGAATGATGACTTCTGTGACACTGAGAAGTCCTGCAGCAGAACCTAGTCCTGCATCCAGCATTCCCAAGTACCCATGGGAACCAGTATCACATCTACCACACCGTATGTATCATAACACACTTAAAATCCTTACAAAACTGTTGAAATTCTAACTTTAATACCAATAACCTAGGCAGGAGCACTCATGAACACGTCATTCACAGGTAAGTCTTCATGTTAGAACTTGGTAGGACTCCAGTGCTGCCAGGGAGCTGGTTGACATTTCCAAAGGAGCTGTGAAGGGGATATGCTGTCTCTACCTTCACTCCTGGGTGACTGAGGTCTACTGGAATAAGTGCCAGGCCTTGCAGACACACAAACCAGCCCCCCTGAATTGCACGCACAGAGGGCTCTGTTAGCAATTGATAAACCCCAAATTGACTTTTTGAGTTGTTCTGCTGCCTGTCAGGCAAAGGTCCACGAGCTGCACATTGACCCAAGCAACGAGGCAAGTGACACCAGAGCTCCCTGAAATGCCCAAATTGCAGCTGAGACATTGGCAGCACGACATGGAAGGCAACAGAAAGCAGCTGAAGAGTCTCTGGGCAACAAAGACATCTTTTAACAGGAGAGAAGAAGATTCCTACTGATCTTCCAGTAACTAGAGGGAAATTAAACAACAGTCAGCAATGATGTGAAAACGCAGATGTGGTCACTGGATACTTCTGGGTTTTAACAGGAATTGCTTAGATGATAAATCAATATTTAATGATTATGAATTCTTTTTTCCCTTATGGAGGAAAGCTGACAGGTTATTAAGTGGTATTTATCAAAAATAAATATGCTGAAAATCAAGTGTTCCAGACAGTTTGTACTTAAGACTTGGAAAAGAAGAGCAAGATCTTATAACAATAACCAAGTGAATTATGAAAGAAAATACACAAAACATCCCAATATTTTGCAGTTTGTCCTAATTTGGAATTCTTTTCATGTGAGCAGGCAAAGATGTTCTCCTAACCTGAACTACTCCAGTGATGAGTGTGGCAGGGGGGTGTTCAAGCAAGTCCTCCATCACTGGTTTCTCCCTACAAATTTAACTGAAGGTAGAGACCTAAGCAGGGAAGGGGAAGAAGGGGAAATCCCAGCTGGGAATGTTAGAAGCCAGAGGTCGGTCATCTATAAGCCAGCATAGTGTAGTCAGAAAAACAGTCAGTTGTCAGATCAGTGACAGATTTTATTAATGTTTCACATGGAAATCCAGGAGAAGAGGGTGACACAAAGTTAAGGCATCAAAACCCCTGAAGAGAATAACAGACAAGAGTGATACAGAATGCCAGGTGGGAAGAAGGAAAATAGAAACCAGAACTAGGAGAAAAATGGAGCAGTGGAGATGTGATGCCTAACAGAGCCCTGAAAGAAGCCAAGAAGGAATTCAAAGATGGGAGGAAACGATTTTTAAAGCAGTGCTCTGGACAAGCTAAGAGGGATCAAAGGGGAGTCAGGACAGGAGAATTCGGACTCAAAGAAAGAGCAGCTGTTGGAGATGCTGGGACAGTATTTCAAAGAAAAGGTTTCATCTGCAGAGTGCTGTGATTTCAGTAAGTCTCCCATTATAATGATTAAAGAGAGCACAAGCACTATTCAATTAAGACTTCATCAACAGATTTTGAGAAGGAGCAACTACAAGCTGGAGACCTAATACAACCAGAATCCCTTTGGATTTCTATCTGTATCTTCTCTGCTGGCATGACTGTGGCCCCTTGGGTGAGGCTGTCGATCCACAACTGTATGTCATTCTGCACAGTAACAAGGCAATGCACACAGCAGGCTGGCATATCCCAGGTTGTCTGGAATTCCCACACAAATCCTTCTTCACAACTGATGCTCATTTTGATCCTGATGCACACCACTTTGAAAAAAACTGATCCAGAGATAACAGATCTGTACAGATCAGGTGAATGGAACACCAAAGACCATCACCCACAAACTTAAAGCACAATGAAACACACTGGGAGCCAACCTCCAGAGGTTCCAAGTGGGGGCATAGTTACAAGAAATGGAAAGTTTAGAAGTCCTGGATGAAAAAATATGTCAGGAACGTATTGCCAGCAGTAACGCCAATACTGTATCCATTCACTAAAAGCTACTATGGCTCACTAGACAATCTCCAAAGAAATTAGGTATCTGAGGGATGTATTTATACTCTTCAAGATGACCTTTTAGCAACTTGAGTGCAGTAAAGTGACAACACACTTCAGACACACTCGCATTAAATCAAGATTTCAGAATTATAAATTAGAAAAGTTCCCCAACCTATATCACTGCAAATTTCCCTTTCATCCCAAATATGTTTTAATCCTGATTGAGAAGGACGTCTCAGAAGGAAGCAGGAGGTAAGTCCGCATAGTTACTCTGCGTATGACTTACTCTGCAGCAGTTGTAGAGGCAAATTCATAAGCACCAGGCTTTGTCCTGACCTGAGACTGTATTCACAGTTAAAATGTTCACCAGCAATGATTTTCACTCACTGCTGATTTACACAATTCGTCTGAAATCTCCAAATCCATTTTCCAACTCAGAGGTGTGACTTCCCAAGCAAATCCAGCAAGATTAACTCTCCATTGCCCTGCAGCCTGTGCAGTCACTTCTGCCTGTGTACAGTGGTGGCAATATCTGGTTCTTTAGCATTTTACACACCTTCTGCATGCAAGGAGAAGGCACAAGAGTGGTGCATGATCACACCATGAAGCAGCAAAAGACTTGCCCAACATGTTATTGGCTGTTTCACAATGGTGAAACAGATCTCAAATCACACCTTCCCTTAAGTTTCCAAAAGGCATTCATTGTGCAGTTAAAATCAAGGACTTGTTTTATTCGCCAAGTCTCTTACGCTTAACATATTCTTCTCCTCACTCTCCCTCCGTAACTTAAGAGTCTGGAGTAGACAGGAGCAGCAGACATGAGCTATTACAACTTCCAACCTTGAAGGATTACCCCGTTGCTGAAAAGCAGTTTGAAAAAGGGCACTGGGTACGTACCAGCAAGTGTAAACTTTCTTTGCTGTGTCGTGGTTATTGCGGATGTGTCTGCGCAAGCTGTTGGAGGCATTGAACGAGCGCTCACACTGGCGACAGGGGTATCTCTTCACGGACTACCACAGGAACAAAAACATGTTTTAATAGCAGGGAGATGAAAGGCACCGATTGGATTCTAACATTCCCATGCTCTTCAACTGGACACAACCTCTCAGATGCAAAAAAATCCCTTACATAACATCTAATTGCGCTGATAATGATCACTGAGACTTTGGGGTCCCTTTTAGACTCAGCCCAACAGGTGGCTAATACCAGAACTGATCTTATAGAAACCAGGACTAGATAAAGCACATGCCTAATTTTATTGATTTTTAATAGAAATTGCATTAGCTGCTTCTTCTGTGGGCTCACTTCACTCCAGGACCCCCTGCAGAATGAACTCAGTCAGTGGAAGGTCCCTTCTGCCCCAGAAGGCAGCAGGACCCCAATGAAGTACATGTCCACTTACTCTTCTCTCTCCTCCTAGTTCAGCACAAGAAAAGGGTAAGATGTTAAAGAGCATCACACAGTCCCTCCTGTATCCATGTGTGATATCCACATCCCACTAACCAACTCTGTCCCATAACCAGCCTCCTCCAAAATCTTCCTACAGCCCTGCATATAACATGCATGCAGATTTTATTCCATTTAAAATCTTCTTAGACTTGTTTAATGAACACATATATGTCTTAAATTGAAATATTTGGCTTATTTCCTACCTCTGTAGAATTCAAATGGGAAAATCCAGCATTCTCACCCTGCCCCCATCATCTGTTGGTATTTATCAAGTGGGACAACTCAGCCCTCCCCAAATGAAGTTAGAAGGGGTAAAAGAGCATGTTCTAGATTTCCACAGCCTCTGCTCATGGCTGGGTGACTCAGGATATCAAACAAGAAGTCCTGATGCTAAAGTAAATCTGGCTGCACATAACATCTTGGCCTATGTTCTGCCAGTGACAAGGATTAGCTTGACACAAGTAGGTCAAGGCAACACAAAGCCTGAGCTGGATGAAAACCCCAAAACTGAGATTTGCAGTTCTTGTAATGACAGCCCTGCACAGAAGCCTAGTGTGCAGGTGCCTGGGACTCCTCCCCAGTTCCCCAGCTCAAGCGTCTCATCTGAATCCTTACCCTTCCATGATTTCTCTTCATATGGGACACATAGGTTTCCCGATCAGGGAACCACTGCGAACATTCCTTGCAAGTCCAACCACTTCTTCTCAGTCTGGACTTAGATTCAGGATTGTGTCCTTCCACCCTCATGTCCTTCCTCGTCAGAGGGGAGTGGGAAGTCCCATTGGCTACTGACAGCTCCTTTGGTGAGGTATGAACCTGGTTCCTGGAAGCCTTCTCAGATTTCTGCCGAAAGTTTGAGAGCTCCTCAGGATTTTGGGGGACTCCATGAACACTCTGGATAACAATAATTATGGAAACAAACAACATTTATATGTAATTCACTTACACACCTTTATTTGTAAATAAATACTATTTATTATTTAAACAATAATTTAAGTCCCCACTGCCCAAACAATGTGTTGGTGTCTTGCTCCTGTGTGTTTTTCCATTTCTCCTGGAAGCTGGCTGTGGTGCTTTCCCCAGCAAGAGATTTTCCCAAGAAACATGAAGCTTCTGTTTCTGTCTCCTGAATGACAACAGCAGCTCCTTGGTGCTGCCTGTTTAGCATTTTGGATGAGCCCTGGGAACTCTGGTTAAACAGGGAAGATGTAATGGAAGAGAAATGTTAATTGTCATTATTTCAAGAGCTTAAGCTCTAAAAACACAGAGCTCTGAATTAAATGTTTGCTGGTATCTCAGGGGCACCAAAGCTGCTTCATCTTTGCTCGAGAGAGGGAAGAGGCAACCTTTAAGTTTCTTCAACCCTGCTTCCTTCAATTCTACCCCAGCTATTGCTATTTACATTTTTCACAGTTCAAAACTTAGCTCCTGCCATATAATACCAAGCATAAAGCCAGAGACCTGCCTTATAAGGAATATGGCTCCAGGCTCTTTGGTTATTCAACAGGCCAAAATCCAAAGGCCCCTAAAAAGTTATTTTAACAAAGAAAATTGAACATAAGGAAAATAATCCAAAAATGAAGAGCTGTGGGAAAGCAAAAGCAAGTAAAACAGCAACATACCAAAGAAACCTCAAGAAACTCCCTTAGGAACAACAACAGTTCATCCACACAAAAGGCTAATTTAGAGGTTTAATTGTGCACAGTAATTAATAAGGGGTAAAGTTTCAACACACGCAAGCCCCAGGCCTTTGGAAGTGTTTCTGTGGGTTAGACACCAAACAAAACTCCAAACACAGGGTCTCAGCTGAGAAGTCTGTGTGCTTTGCACCTGATCCAGCTGATGGCCACAGAAGCTTTTCATGCTCCAGGGCACTGCCAGATCCTCAGGAATACAGACACATCCCTTTTCTCCCCATCTGGAAATCTCCGGAGTGTTTTAGTGCCCATTACTCCCTTGTTGCACCACTGAGGGAAAATAAACTAGGAGCATGGTAAAACGAAGGGAAGCCAGAAAGTCTTCAATTACCACCTCAAAGACCTGCTGATGGCCAAACAGCCTCGTGGTTAACAGGCAAAAGTTCTGTAGTAGAGATCTCGGGATGCTCCTGCACCCTGAGGGTGGGATCTGCAAATGAACCACAAGTTGTGTACCTCAACTTCAGCCTTTCAGCACTGAGGTTGAATGTCTCTTTGAAGGTCCCAGCCTTAATCTCAACTCTATAATGCAAGGAGATTAGCAATCATTGACTTCAGAGGAGGGCTTCAAATTGTAATTCATTACTGCATGCAAAGCACTTCCAGATTTGCAAGCTAAAGGCATGAGGGAGAGGGCAAAGATTTTGAATGGGTTTTGCTTTCAGGAGTGAGCTAATGAATCTTCTTGCTTTTTCAGTAAGTATAAACAAAATTAAGTCACTGATGAAAGAAAAATATGTTCTTTTTTATCCTGATCAAAGGGAAAGAAGACTTTGCAAGCTCTTCCTTCAGAATGCCACCAAGAACTCTTTAGAGAGGATTTCCATGGCAGTGTTGTTAGACATTGTACATAGAATCATACTGAGTTAGATAACAGAAAAATGTGGCACTTGTACAATTATAGGATAATCAGATCTGGAAGGCTGGTACCTCCAGGGCAGTTATTTCTGCCTCTGTCACTCCTCTCCTGCAGGCTGGTGTGGTTCAGAGCAGCCAAGGAATGAGGATGTTAAATGCCATGTAACCCCCCTCTGAGGCAGCTGCAAAGGGGCCAAAGCTCTCCAGGTGAGCACCCAAAAGAGGCAGATTCAGCTTTCACTATATAAATGGAGTAACACTGTGGGCAGAGAATAATTCTCCCTGTCTGCTAGCCAAAGATAATGCTGCCACCCTAATTTAATCCCTTCTCTGGTTTTAAGAGATTGTGGACTCCCCATCCCTGGAAGTGTCCAAGGCCAGGTTGGATGGGGCTTGGAGCAACCTGGTCTCATGGAAGACATCCCTGCCCTTGACAGGGGGTGTTATAAAATGAGATTTGAGGTCATTTCCAACCCAAACCATCTTGTGATAAAAAAGTCTTTGCCATACAGTTAAAATACATCTACATGAGAGGAACTGCCTGCATTAATACCAACTAACACAAACCACTCCACTGATGTTTCTGGATCCTGTAAATCACTGTAGTCTATTTTTCTACTAATATACTCCTCAAGAACCTTCCACTTCTTGAAGCAATTTTCTCACATAGTTGATGTAAACTCAAAGAATGGGATCTTGCACTAGTAGGGGGGTGTGGGAGGCAGCTCGAGTTACCTACCTTAACGTGCTGCATTAGCTGCTGTTTCTGCATATACACCAGCTGACACTGTGGGCACTTAAACACTCCCACTAACAACTTGTTGGTGTTCTGCTGGAAGTGCTCTTGGAGCAGCTTCTTCTTGTTAAAGACCGTCTCACAAGAACATTTGTAGATCACCCTGAAACAATTAAAGAAAGTAAATTCAATCTCTCTTCCTTAAGAAGACAGTGGAAAAAGTTATCTCAGCAACTCCAGAAAGGGATGGGCTTTTGAGGAGGGCTGTGCTCTCCATTATTGTCAACACACACCCACTTGGGTAAACTGAACCAGTAACTTGACTGGGAAGAAAAACAAAATGCCTCAGGCACATACCACAGCTTGCTAAAAATAAGTTTACTTCTATGCATATGCACAACTACGTGTGTGTGTGTGTGTGTGTGTGAGCAAACAGATGGGAGCAAACTCAGATTATTCCAGCTGTCTACATACTGCTCTCAATCCCACCCTTCTATAGTTCCTTCCTTAAAACATGCATTTTTGGCACAAGCTCAAGCCTTGGATGGAAAAGCTACAGAGTAGAAAAATCACAAGGTTTCTGTCTAGTGATTTTTGGGGACAGTGCTCCATGGGGTAACTCCTCTTTGAGTGCTGGATGCAGCAGTTGCCCTGGAGCCATCTACCATGAAGTGCCACTGTGGGTCCTGCTGGACAAAGATGTGACAATTAAGTTCTTTTTATGGATGTTCAGCTCTTCCCAGCCCAAACTCCTCTCCTCCTACCCAGGAGACCGTGTTTGTAGCAAGGAGAGCGTGCTCTGGCTCGGAACAGACAAAGCAGCAGCCGATCTTATATCAGTAAGGAAACCAAAAATAGAAAAAAGACTGGGAGGGAAAGGGGGGATCTTGGAGCTACCCAGCAAAGGAGGAGAAGAGATAAATCCAAACCACTTACTGAGTAGTCTTGTGAGGTTCTGCTGGGTGCTGGCTGGCCATGTGAGCCATGGTGCTGTTGGCTGACTTGAAGGCCTTGGGGCAGAAAGAACACTTGTGGAAGACTTCGCAGTGTTTCTCATGGATGTGCACTTTGAGCATGGCAAGGGTCATGAAGACAACTCCACAATGGATGCACCTGTGAGAGGCATGGAAAAGAGCTGAGTTACAGCCACACCATCACTTCCATCACACAAGGAAAGGACCAGGAAGCAAGGACCAGGTGGCGGCAGGTCCTTGGTTGGTCTCTTACATATTAACGTGAATATGATACACGAATTCTGGGCAGAACTCACAACCACATGTTAAGAAACTAGCAAACAAGATCTACAAAAGAAACCTGCAGAGACTAGAACAACCCCAAAAATAAGGAAGATGTGGTTGAGCAGAATGTCAGCTCTGTACCTGTGAAGGCCAATTCCAGCACAGATACAAGTGAAGAATTACAGTAAAAGTATCTAGTGAGATCTCCAGGTAGCAATAAGCAGCACAAATACCAGTTAGTCACTAGTATAAAATAAAAAGAGAAAGAATATCCAGTTAGGAAATCTTCAGCAATTGCTTCTCATGTCACCAAGCTCTAAAAGATCAAGACAGCAACAGCAAAGATACTGAATACAGCCGGGTGGGTGCTCTGGGAGGAGAGAGAGGTTGCACGTTGAGTCACAGGATTCTTCTTGGCAGCTGGAAACATGGCCAAGAGGAGTGCAGGGCTACCCTGCTGGTCCCAGCCTGCCTCTCCTCCCAACACACACCTGCAACAGGTCTTGCCTGATACTCCCACAAGATGGCAACAATCAGCAGCCTTACCGTGTTTAATACTCAGCCTGAGATCTGCCTGCCATGCTCCAACACTCCAAGGGCACATGAGGGTGCAGACACCTGTCCTCACCTGCCTCGGGAACACCAGCCACAGGGTTTACCATCCCATAGGTGCAGCTCCACTGACCTGGGACCAGAACAGCCTCTCCTAAGAAGATTCCATCACAATGACAACAGTGGATGTCTGCTTAAGCCAGCACTGCATGTGCTCCGTTAGAGCGGAGGAGCTCAGCCGGGCAGTTCACGGATAGTGGGATGCATGAGACACACAGGGAATAATCATAAATAATCATAAATACCTTTTTTCCTCTGCTCTGAGGGCTGCGTTTGCCCATGGTGCTCTTAGGTCTGTGTTTGGTGCAGACTGACCCCAGCTATCACATAACTGGAACAGCTCCAAGCCCATATCAAAAACAAACAAGCCGCTGGAACATCCTTCCCTCCAAAAGAGCCTCCCAACAGCGTTTAGGAAACAAGCCCAGGCTTTGAAGTTACACTTCAAAAGATCATCAGGCAGAAGCCAGCCCAAAAGGAGCCAAACCCTCTCCCCCCCACTTTAAGAAAACACAAAAATGCTGTTTTCTTAGTGTTTGAGAGGGAAGCAGTGACAGAAGCCAGTGTCATCTTTGGGGAAGCATGAAAACATTCTGATGGGGCAGCTCTGTCTCCAAGCATGTGAGTGAGACAAGGAGAGAGAGACTTTCTAGTACAGTAATACCAAGGAACCATGTTATTATGAAAGAATAAATTCCCCAAGTATAAATGGAGGAACAAATGCTAATCCTGGCAGTAAGGAATGGCCGGTACATCCAGGAATATCCAACAGGCTCCTTCCACAAACACTCCCTGAACTACCAGGAGATGGTTCTGCATTACACTTGGTTTTGGGAAGTACTTCATTAAGAATGAGGGATGAAATAAGCACTAACTCAGGGTCAAATGATCACAAGTTAATTTAATTTACAGTAAATGGAAGCTTAAACAACAGCCACTTAGTAATTAAGAATCCCAGTGCCAGAAGGACAAAGTTTGATAAAGTAAACTAATTAGCTGAACAAAGAGGATGGAGGATGTCAAGAGGCTTGCCATGTAATTTCTGCAAATTGCAAATTCTGCTATCATCCCCAGCACTGCCAGATCCCTCAGGGCAAGGAGGGGTGGATAAAAGTCTTGGAAAGCATCCTGGGAGAGGAGATAAAGCTACAAGATGTTGTCTTAAGCCTCTGAACACTTCCTATGCCGTCACCTTCAAGCCCCTCAACTCTCCAAATGGCACCAAAGGAGGCAAATGAGTTCCAGATCAGTGGGGACAGCTGGAAGTGGCTTGGAAAAGGTGGGGAGGTGACACTTGGAGCCAAGAGGAAAGCAGAATTTAGGACAGACTTGTTGGGTTTCATTTTTAACTGCAGAAGCCCGTTCTCATTTTCAGTGCAATCATTAGCCATGACTCAACCCCAAACCAAACAACCATACCCCAAATTTAATTGCATGCACTGGGGTATTGGCAAAAAAGGAGGCAGAATAAGGGCTTATCACAAAACCCAAACCAAACTGATGCACCAGAAATTCAAGAGAAACAGGGATATAAAGAGAAGTAACAAAAGTTGCTAAATCCTGGGAGGGATTTACAGAATTCCTCAGCTTTTCAGCTCTGCAAGTAACAAAAGTGAAAGGAAAGAAGTAAAGTCACTCAGTGACCACAGGAAAGATACCACAGATTATCCAGATACGGTTCTGCAACCAAAATGTCTCTCTTCTGATTTCAACAATGCCAATGCCATCAACCCTGCAGCAGAGACAGGCAGGGTAACAAGGATGGCACAGCCACAAGTTCACCTGTCTAGTGGACTCAGTTTTCCCAGATGAGCTTGAGCAGATGTGAATTAGAGGAGAAGTTAAGGAAATTCAGCTTCTAGAGAAGCTGGGTAAAGCTAAAAAATCCACAGGTATCATTTGTGAGCTCTGCCTTGGTTTAGATCTTCATTAATGTTCCTGGCACAGAGATCAGGTATCTAAGTGCATCTGTAGACAGATGGAAGCTCTTGTTGCTGGATTCCCAGGTGCCACTGTAATTCCAAAAACTGCACCAAACCCATGGTTAATTTTCTACTTCATCCCCAATTTTCCATCTCTGGGAAAGCGTTTTTTTCTCCAGCTTTCCTCCTTCCCAGATAAACTCATTTTCAAACAGTCCAGTGCCACAGTCATTTAATTTGTGATGGAATTAATTCTCTGTTGTGGGCTGGGCCTCCTCAAATCACATCCCACATTAAAAAACCTTATCTGTATATAATTAAGCTCAGAACTGGTTTGTTATGTGCCTCTTGTCTTCATGGCTGAAAGAAAAAGCCCCTGAAAACCTCAATGTGATTTCAGACTAAACCACACAGTGGAGGCTTCCTGAATTTGCAGACATCTTAAAAGAACAGCTCCAAGGGCAGAAATTGCCCTGTTCATTTGAAATCTTAACATATTTAACGGCAGTCAAGAGGAAAAAGAGAACTTTAAGGAAACTTCTCAATCTCATCTCCCAGGCAAATCCTCATGCATGAAAGAGCTGTGCTGCAGCTGGGGTGATCTCAACATGCCAGAGGGAAGGCTTGTAGGGAAAAGTAACATCTTATTAGAGCAAACAATTTGGTTGGAGAAAAGACACTGTACCACATCCAGGACCTTGGGAGCCTTCCTCTACCTGTCTCAGCTCATGAGAAGTGTCTGGACAGTTGCAGAGGCATAGAAGGAAATAATCTAAGCCCTTGCCATGAAGGCACACATCTTCAGTCCTTACAACAGACATAAATATAAATTCAAGCCTTAAGGAGATTTAGAGGATTAAGATCTGCAATCTTTTTGCTCTAAATATCAATCCTGAGACACCCGACTGCAACTTGAATTCCATACAAGTGCCTTTCAGCTCAAAGATGCCACAAAATAATTTCTGCTCTCAAAAACCTCCCTGAAATCCAGTTAGTGATTTCCCATTTCAAATGTTTTTTGTCATGCAGAAAACCACACCAGGCCTGGGCTACATCCACTTTTATTAGAATCACAGAATGGTCTAGGTTGGAAGGGACCTTAAAGCAAATCCAGTTCCCCCCCTTGCTATGGGCCGGGACACCTTCCAATAGACCAGGTTGCTCCAAGCCCCATCCAACCTGGCCTTGAACACTTTCAGAGATGGGTGCCTTGGTTGTGGCTGGAATAGAGTTAATTTATTCTCAGTAGCTGGTACAGTGCTGTGTTGTGGATTCAGAATGAGAATAATGTTGATAACACACTGATATTTTGGTTTTTGCTAAGTTGTGTTTATCCTCCGTCAGGGACTTTTTTTGTGAGTCTCCTGCTCTGCCAGTGAGAAGGAACACAAAGAAACTGTGAGGGAGCAGAGCCGGGACAGGGGCAGCCACAACTTCACCACCACCACCACTTTCCAAAGACATAAGTCCCAGCTTGGCAGAGGCCCTGTGGGGCTGCACACACCTGAAGCCGACTTTGCGGGAGTAGTGCAGGCAGTTCTCCTTGACGTGGGTTTGGAAGTAGGCGGAGCGGCACACGGCCCCGCACTCCGGGCAGCAGTACGGAGACTTGTGTGCGTGGATCCTCTGGTGGGCACAGAAACTGCACTGGTTGGGCAGCATCATCTGGCACACTTGACACGTCTGAGGAGAGAAAGGTTATATTAGCTGTATTCTCTACTTGGGGCTCTTCCCCCCTGCCCCAAATTCACCCTAGAAAACTTTCAGGTTTAGAGAAGGCTCCAGCACATTCCTTCAGCAGCAGCATTAACTCTATGAAGCTCTTTGGCTACTCTCCTTATCTTTTCCCAACAACCTCCACAGTTAGCTATTCCCAGTGACAGTACCCATGTTTAAACCATGTCCTCTGTGGTTTATTTCCTTTTTTTCCCATAAAAAAGGAAAATAAAATCTTTCACCTCTGAGCTCTGATGACATTCCACTTGCTCAGCACTTTCACTTCCGCATTAAGAGAATTTCCCGACTTGAGGAGGAGAGCACTTTTCTCAACAAGCCCCCACCCTGCACCAGAACAACTCAAAAAAGCAGAAAAACTCCATTACAGCCCGACTCCAAACCTTGCTGCTGAAGGCAGTGCAGTCCTGATGTGCTCCTTTCCCACCGAAACCACTGCTGTGTCTCTTGCAAAATTTCTTTGGATCAGATGAAATCGGAACTTTCAAACACCACAAACTATGTGTGTGTGTTTCCATTACAGAAACTTCTTGATGACTAGAAATGATGCAAAGACTCTTTCTCTCCCTGTTTCATCCTTTATGAAATCCACTTTTCCCCATATATTTACTATCAAAACTATTTTGCAGAAGCATTGTTTACTTGACATGTAAAGTTTTTTATGTGGATGTATCATCCCACTTTCATCAGCTGTCAAACCTCTGCTCGCTTTCATGGGTGTCTTGACTCTCTGTACTCCTTCAAAGCCTAGGAGCAGCCACTCATCCTCTGCAGGACACACATTACTGGATGTCTGAGCAGGAGTAGACACTAGCCCACCCTGACCGCTCCAGGAGCTCGAACTCTCTTCAGACATTAATAATCCCGCACAAAATCACTCCTCTAGCTTCAGAATGAACTAGAGCAAGCAGCTAATTACAGATTATCAAATCAGATAATTTAACTAAATAATTTCTGTGGACTTCGCTGCTGGCAGCCAGGGCAGAAACCTGGGACAAAAGCCCCGAAATCTGACAGAGAAAATAAAATTAATGGCCACCTGCCTTTTCTGTATCACTGCTATTTCATACAGCACCTCTGTGATGCTCCACTACATAACATCTATCAGGGAACTGTCAAAATCACTGCAGGTAAGAGAAAGCATCACTTATAATAAAACACAAAGCTATGACAAACCTGAAAGGTTCATGGGGTAGAAGGGAATTATTGAAGGTGGAAACTGCAGAAATTGCCAAATGCATCAAAAGCTACAGACACATGATCTGGGATGTGTTGCAATTTAAGTTCAGAGGAGAAAAGCCTTCCCCAGGAAGGAGAGAAATGAGTGGAAGAAACCATGTGGTAGGACCCCCACGCACAAACCCAAATGCAATTCAAGGAAACCCAAGAGCATTTCAAATGCTGCAGAAGTCCCCTAATTCCAGCAAAGAAAAACAGTGCTACTGAGCCATGGGAATGGGAGAATAGGAAACAGAAAAGCCTCCAGGACCTCTCTGTGAGGAGCTGGGCAGGACCTCCAACATACTCTCAAATCCCCAAATAAGAACTACAGGAAGAAATTAATGTTTGGGGCAGTTTCATTGTTTTATGGTATTTTTTCTAACTGGTTTGAGATTCACAATGGAAAATTTATCTGCTTGGTGCTGTTAAAACAGGGCTCCTCTCGCTGTGGTCCCAACTAGTGTTTAAAGCAGACTCAGCACAACCACAATCTGAAAGCACCTTTGCCCTTGTAGCTCAGCAAGAAACACTCTCCATATCCTGCCTTGTCAAAGCCAATTCAGTTTCGATTTTAAGTCAGTTTGAGGCTCACCTCTTCCTCCCCAGTATGTCATACCCACTGCTCCCAAAATCAATCAGCACACATTAAAAACTTGAATTTTCACTGCTCTGCATGTGCTCGTGCTGGATCTAAAATATGCCAAAACCAGTATTTGATGAGCTCCAGCCTGGGCTCTGCTGCCTGGGGATGTGCAGAGGAGCAGTGAACAGGAAAGGCTCTGCAGGGACCAAAAATATGCTAATGCAGGGCTGAAGAGTTTGAGGAGTGCTACAAGAGGCATCAAAACTGTGGTTACCTCCTTGAGGCTTGGCAGAAAGCTGCCAGAGAGTGCGGACACACGATAGGGGAATAAAAAGCAAGACTTGGTGAGGATAAGGCTAAATGAATTCATTGCTCCTGCAGATGCCAGGGAAGGAGCTGGAAGGATTCCCATGCTGACACCACACTCTGCAGGGGGACAAAAACCAGCCCAAGCCTCCGAGCTCGGATTGTTTCATGGAAGAGTCAAAAAGCTGGGGAGCAAACAGACAAAACGAAGAGTGATGAGTCACAAGGATGTAAGAATAAGGAAAACTGTCATCCTTAGGCAGCGTTAATTCTGGACTTGGGAAAAGTCAAGGCAGCTTCGCCCTTCTGGCCTTACAGAGCCATCTGGGCTCTCCAGAGGAATCAGCAACCATATAGGTGGGGAAGATCTGATCTGCAACAGATTCAGGCTACCTGGATTTCCAAAACAGTTTTGCATCATCCTTCACTGAAGGATTTTGAGGAAACTAAGCTGCCATTAAACTTAAAGTTCTGAGGAAACAAAGCTAAGACAAGAAGGTTTTTGCTTGGGTAAGTAAGTAATAAAAATAGAAAGGAATGTCCTTTAATAGAGGAAGGTCCCATGAAGTCCTGCTAGGATTTGGGCTCTTCAGAATACCCTCAAAGTATCTGGGAAAGTGAAACAGCAAAGCTTGATGATGAACTCTACCACAACCAAAACCAGCACACTGACCCATCAACTCAGCAATTTACAGATAAGGGCTGACCACGAGGGCTGCAAAAAGAACACGCAGGACTGAGTGACCAGGTAATAAAATGAATCAACCAAGGAATAAAGTAGAGCTTGAAGAAGGTTCCAGGAAGAGAAGAAATAACTGGTATCTTCGTGCTCACTCTCATCCTTTTCCCAAGGAAGACACAAGGCCAGAAACCCTTCCCAAAGGGAATCACAGGAGGCTCTGCTCACCCATTTGACACCAGGACCCAACTTGCAGCCGTGTGTGGGCCTCCTCACCAGGCTTCCTCTTGGAGACAGTGTTTTTTACTTTTGCAACTTTTCTGCTTTGTAGGAGAAACTGTAACTTGGTTCCAGATGTCACATTTTTATCTCTCTCCTAGTTTTCCATGACTTTTCAAAGAAATCTGGCAGCAATTTGAGACATTCATTAGTCAGTTATTTCTAAAGCATCTTACCAGGATAGGATTTTGAGTTGTGTAATGTCTGTGTTTTTCATATACTCCCATAGCCTACACTTTAATCAAGAGTTATTTATTACAAGTTTTCTTTTATTATGGTTTGCCTGCCACATTTCATTTGGGCTTTTCTTCAACAAGTCACATTCACACACACACAGAGTCAGAAGCTCAGCCGTTTCAGAATACTTGAGTTGATTCCCATTTTTACTTATTAGCTTCTTCAGAAGGGGAAAAAAATTAAATATTCACTGAAATAAAGTGAAGGTTTAAAAAAATATACTACTCAGAAAAAGTTTGTCTATTAAACCCACCCTGTGGCCACAGAGGTGTTTGCAAATCAGGGAATGTATAGTTAACACACAGTTTTGCTCTGGAAGGTGCCTATGGAAAGGTAACTGGTTTCGGCTCAAGCAAAGAATTGTTACATCAGTTTTAGTCTTGTTGATTTACAGATTTAAGTGATGATGATGAAGTTCACATCTACTTAAGAGCTGCCCCCAAAATACAAGGGTCCTCCTCCATATGATCATCACAGAGTTCCAGTTAAAAACACTTGAGCACCAACCCTATGGCACAGGACCAGGGTTAGGAAAGAAGAGTCATAAGCCATGAGCTCTAAATTAAAAAAAACCAAACTAAGGTCTCAGAGTGAAACAGTCAGAAGGGAACAGAAATCATATTTGCAGAATGTTAACGTTTTAAAGAGTGCTTGTCCTTTACCTATTCAAACCAAAAATCCCCTACCAGTGGTTCCTCAAAGCCCAAGTTCTTCCCAAATCCAGCCTTTTGAGAGCTTTAATTTTTCTACTTCAGGCAGAGCTGCAGGGACAGCCAAGGGATCACAGACAGAGATAAGCAAGATCCTCCTGCTATAAAAAAAAATAATGACCAATTACTACTTAAAGCTAACCTTTAAGTTCACCTGAGCTCTCCCTTATGGCCTGGCTGGGATCAGAGGCAGCAGCCTACACCCCTCAGCAGAGCTGCTCCAGCAGTGGTGATGTACTGGCTCTGGCAGCACAGCTGGGCCCAACACCTTCCCCTCTGCCCTCTCTTCCTGCATCCCAGCAGGACGACTGTGTGCTGGGCCATGCTACAGCCAAGAGCCAGAAGCTTGGAGAATGAT
>JAWWLV010000018.1:17789928-17805033 GCA_035041135.1 Platyrinchus mystaceus | reverse complement strand
CTCAGCAGAGCTGCTCCAGCAGTGGTGATGTACTGGCTCTGGCAGCACAGCTGGGCCCAACACCTTCCCCTCTGCCCCTCTGCTCTCTCTTCCTGCATCCCAGCAGGACGACTGTGTGCTGGGCCATGCTACAGCCAAGAGCCAGAAGCTTGGAGAATGATTTTGATTGATTTCAATCATCCGGGTGACAGAGCTGCTACATAATATTTCACCAGTGTGAGGAGAAGCAGTAAACAGAGAATTTCTTTTGCTGTCACTGTGATAACTGAACTACACTCCTGGCCAGGCTCTCTCTAGATGAATAGGCATCACTGCATTAACATGTTAATTTATAGATGAAAAATAACCCTACAACAGAAACTCAAGATTATTAATTTGAAGAAGAAAAACTTGGAACCCAACTGATACCCTACAATCAGTGCGTTCAAGCTTCAGTGACAGAATACAGGTCAAGTCCAGTCCTAACACAGGAATTTATCCTAATAAACACTCTTAACAGCAGAGACTGATATTTCCTTGGTTATAGTTATCTATTTTGGCAGCCTAAAGCACCAATGCACTGAGGGAGTCTGCTTGACCTTCAGCCCAAGGACATGACCACAACACACCCTTTAATCCCAAACTCCCATCCATCCTCTTGTCTGATACCTTCAGCTCACTACCCCTCATATCTATTCATCCTCAGCCTCATCATTGCATTCCACCTCCTCCCATTGACCTTGTTCTCCCTTATTTGTATCCCTGAACCTCACTAACTTCACAACACTCCCAAATCCAGTGTCCTCCTCAGACCTTCAGCAAGACCAACTCCTACACACTCACATCTAAATCATCCCAACATACCAAGATGCTTAAGCCTCAAAAAGGCACTCAACTAAAACCTTATCCCTGGAAACTAAGGCTGTTCAAAAAACACAAAATTCCATTTTTTTGTACATGGCAAAATCCCTGGTTAAAACATGAGTGTAAATCTAGAAACTTGACAGCTTTAGGAAACACGGTGGAATTGCAACGGCAAAAGCCACCAGCATCACAGATCTTAAGACAATATTGCATCAAATCAGCTTAATTCTGAATTTGCTCAATCTGTAGCTCTTTTCTTTTTATGATCTCAGCTGTAATTTCAAGAATTTCAGTTTCCACATCTTTTCTTTCTGACCCACTGTGGCGGGTTTACATGGCAAGATTTTGGCAGTGGGGGATGCAGGGGTGGCCTCTGTGAGAAGACACCCAAAGCTGCCTCCAGGTTGGACGGAGCCAGTTCCATGATGGACTTGTTGTTGGCCAAGGATGAGCCCTTGAACAATACCTTTGGGATAAAAGACTTAGGAAAGGGTAAAAGATGCTGTGGAGCAGCTGGGAGAGAGGAGTGAGATGTGAGAGAAACAGCCCAGGTGCCAGAGCAGAGATTCCCCTGCAACACACCATGAATCCAGGGTGACACAGGTTGTGCCACTCTGACCCGTGGAGGACCACAGAGGGTGTGCCCTGAAGGAGCTGCAGCCCTTGGAGAGAGAGTCCATACTGGAGCAGGTTTTCTGGCAGGACCTAGGACCCCATGGGGGACCCACACTGCTTCAGCCTGTTCCTGAAGGACTGCACCCCATGGAAAGGATCCATTCCAGAGCAGATCCTGAAGAACTGCAGCCTGTGGAAAGGACTCACACTGCAGCTCTTGGTGAAGGACTGTCTCCCATGGGAAGGACTCCACAATGGAGCAGGGGAAGAGTGTGAGGAAGGCTGGGTGGGCACCTGGTTCCAACTAGGAATCTGAACTACCACTTACTACCACTACTGTTCTTCCAGGCCAGGTGGCCTGCAGCAGACACCCACTACAATGTCACCCGCATCTTCAATCCCAATCCAGAAGCTCTCAGTTGGCTGTTCACCCATCCCCAGGCAGAGCTCCAGGCACTCCAGCTGCTGCCTCACATACAGGACAACCCCCCCTTCCTTGTCTACCTGGCCTGTCCTTCCCAAAGAGCCTCCATCACAACAATCCAATCACGCAACACATTCCATCACCTCCCTGTGACGCCAACACAACCAGAGTCCTGAGACAGCACACAGGTTTGGGTTGGAAGAGACCTTAAAGCTCATCTTATTCCACACCCTGCCATAAGCAGGGACACCTTCCATTAGACCAGCTTGCTCCAGGCCTGGCCTTGAACACTTCCAGGGATGGGGCAGCCACAACATCTCTTTGTGTTTATTCCCTATAGCATATGCATCACCATTAGACACTTGAGAGGCAGGATTGAGCAGACCACCACCACCAAGGCTCTCATGGCCCTGCCCCATTGCCCCCAGAGCTCTGCAGTCACTTTTGATACTCTCCAGGTTGCCTGGGGCAGCACCATTGGTGACCACATGGAAAAAAAATGTGGGAGCAGGATTCTTCCTGTTAGTGCCAGCAGACATCAGCTTCCAGCCTCAGTTCCCATCCTCCCCAAGACAGCCTCGGTCCCAGCTGTTCCCTCCTCCTTGCTCTCAGACATGTCCTGGCCCCCAGTTCACACCCCTGCTCCTTCTCCTCTTCCCCCAGCTGCTCCCAGTCCCCGGAGGCTGCAGGAGCACCAGGGCCATGCGGGCAGGCCTGGGTGGGGGAGGAGGAGAGGGTGGGATTGTTGCCTCGCGGCAACAGATCACACACTGATTTAAGCAGACCATGGAGCCGCACCCGGCTTTTCTTCCTCCCCAGCCTCTCCTCCTCCTCACCCCATGCTCCGGTGTGGCCTCAGGGTGCAGGTTCTGCTCTCCTGCCACTCATCCCTTTGTCTGTGCTCCCAGCGATCCTTGCCCGGAGCTCCGTTCTCCCAGCATGCTTTCAATCATAACATCTTCCATCCCTTTGCTCCTACAAAATCCACTGGGAAAATTTCCATATAAAACAAAATCCATCCTCGCTCGTACCTAAGGACTGCATTAATCACCCTATGTTTGGGAGAGGGAGAAAGCAGTGCTTTATGGGGCCAAGGGAATTTTTTGTTGCTTTTCAACTCTCTTGTTTTCTAAATTAAAACACGAACTTGGGGGGCAGGGGGGGAAAGGAAGAGAAAAATAGCAAAAATACAGCTGCTGCCTTTCTGTTTTGCTGCTGGGAAATTACCAGGCCAGCATGTGGTCCTACTAGCAACTGTCAAGTTTTAGCCAATAAATTATAAAGCATTGATTTAAGAGGGGGAAGGAAGAAGAAAAAGAAAAGGCAGCAATAAAATTGCTTTTAAATAACTCCAGTGTAGGTGGTGTGTAAACAGGATACGTCACAACTCATTGAAAAATTCTTACTGGACAAAAAAAAGAGAGAAAAGAACAAGGAAAAAAGTAGGGAGAACAAAAGCACAAAGGTTCAAGAAAATTCAGAGGTCCTTAGTTTTTATTTTGTACTTTGAGTTCTTAGCTACCTTGGTGGATTTTGGGTGGTCAAGGCAAAAAAAGAAAGGGGAAAAAAAAAAGAATTAAACATCTCTGGTTACCAGTAGATGGACAATTATGCCCAAGAGGGTCAGGAAGTACTTTGAATTCTTGCACATGTTATTGTGCACTGGTCTGTCCTTGCCCAGAAAACAAATAGGCTCCATCTCAAAACCAGTTTGTCTTTTGTTCCATTACTTCTGCTGCAAACCTCTTCCAGAACTCACTCCTCTGATGATTACAGACTCTTCTCTAATTTTCAGTGTAAATCTATTTCAGTCTGTTCTTGCATCATTGCTGCCCCTAAATTTAAAAGCTCCTTTCTACAAACATCACACCAGATACAGGGCAAGAGTGGATATAGAAGACAAAAAGCACATCCAAAATGCAGGCACCAGGACCTGCATGGGCTTTGTTCCCTTACTGTAATTTGAGCCCTGAGAACGCTAAAAAAGCCCTGCCTGATGCTGATGAACTGCCCAGGGCGATCCCTGAGAGTACAGGAAGTGCTTCTTTTTGGCAGATTTCACTTCTGGTGGAGAAAAAAAGTGCCACTACCCTCAGCTTAATCCTTTGTCTGCTTCAGTGCTGAAGGAGACCCGCCCTCACTTACCAAGCCTTTGCCAAGCTAAACTCATAATGGGTTTTTCATCTCCCTACAAGAGATCATATTTCCATTTGTCCGCTTGTTCTTCCTTCACTTATTCCCATCTATCCTGATAAACACTAACAGTACACTCCTCTCCATCTCAAGGGAAGCAAGAGGGAGCATTACCACAGCCCTGCCTGGTGCTGCAGATTGACTTAAATCCCCTGCACAATTGACACCTCGGTCATTCAGGGACTTCTCACGACCAAACATCATGCTTTTGGTTGCTTTTCATCCCATTATTACGCAGTCTTCAAGATCACTAGGCCCTCCTATAAAATATTCCCAGTTTTCCATGACTTTCCATTACTTTGTTGGTTTGGTTCAGCAAATTTTTCTACAAATGCAGCCTCCAAGGTCCTTAACACAAACATTAACTGCAGAGGTACCTCAAGCCATTCCTCAGGAGATCTCACAAGAACCCGATCGCAGCTGCAGTTATTTCCCAGATCTTATCTGATTCTGCACCACTCTCCTAATCCAACTTCTTCAGTACATCCATTGCCCACACAGCACTCTAACAACCATTCTCAATGAACATCAAGATGAGGATATACTCATTTCTCTACTCCAAAAATATATGTGTATCAGATTAATTTGGCATAAACTACAGCTATTTAAATATCTTTCCCCCCCAAATATCTTGCTCTAGAACACAACACCACTGTATCAGACCAAACAGACCTGAAGTTACATGAAACATCTGCTACCACCTTTTGAACATCTGGATGAGCTAATGCCTACATGCAGCACAGCTTCTGCTTTGAACGAAATCCAACCTACCAGCTATTCAAATTCCCATGCTGCTTCCTTCCTGCAGTTCAGCCATGGAAAAGCAGTACCTGGGTCCCGTCGAGCACCTCAATTCACAAGCTTGCAAAAGTTGCAGAATTGGCCTCACTAGTTGCCAAAAAAAGGCAAAGTCACTGTGATCCATTGTGACGACCCACCCAAAACATCCACCCAGTAAATCCAGTTCTTTCTGTTTCTGAAGTGGGTTATTCCAGTCTGTATCCTCCCTGTAAGACTCGGAGATCCCACCGCCATGCTTGGCTTGGAGGAACCGCCCTCATCCTACACATATTCTGTACCAAAGTAAGCCAGGTAGGATTTCCCTGCTGTACTTTGAGCAACTGCGTACATGCTTAAAATACAACATTAAGGTCAAGCTCTCAATCATTTTTCTAAAGGTCTTTCCACTCCACCTTCTCAACCACAGCATCATCCCCCTCTCTTCCTCCCATGCTCCAAATCTCCTCCTTTCCCTGCTGTCCAGACCACATCCCTATCTTTCTTCCTTCCTGCAACACAACTGTGACCCAGCCATGTCATTCTCATTTTGGCCACACCTAGGAAAGTCATTTACCCGTTATCTGTCCTATTAAGGTGGGATTTACCCAAGGCCATGCAGAAATATAACACCAAGTATTTCCCAAGCCACCAACTGGAACAAAGAGAAAACCCAACAATCCCCTTTTAAACAGCTCCGGGCAACATGAAAATGTCAAAGTAATTCACAAAGTCATGGTAAGAAATTCCAATTAAAGTGAGAAGTCTTAAGTATCAACACAGGATAAGTTTTCTCATGGAGCAGAGCCAGCTTAGGCTCTTCTCCCTCTTCAATCCAATCATTGTGGCCTCTTACCACAGTGTGCTCATCCTTCAGCTTATGGGTAACTGAAAACATCATACTGAAAAGTAAGTCTCCTGCTCTTTCTTTTCTCCATCAACCCTGTTGGATCAGCCCTTCCTTCTTAGCAAGGTGCCACACCAGTGCCATATAAGGTCCAAAATGGTTTTGGAGTTAAAAGCACCACAACTGAGCACTTCAAAGCCTGTTCAGCCTCTCAGGTTATGGTCACATTGGATATGCATGTTAATAAACCAGACTTGGTGTCATTTAACAGAAGAGCTTCCAGGAACACCGATCAGAAATCCACCTGGCTTATTTTCCATAGGTCAGAGGTCTCCACCTTCTAGTACAAATCCAGGTGCTGTGGGTAAATTGCTTTTACATGTTGCCTTCAGCCAAAGACACTCTTACATTATACTTTCTTTCACCCTTTCTAAGAATCCTCTCTTTAAGGGATGATCTGGTACCAAACAACTGAATAGTCACAGACTAAAAGCTTTTGGCCTGATACAGTGGGGACCTGCCCTGCTACTTCTTGAAGCTCTTTAAAAGGCATAAATTAAGCCATGGTTTTACATCGAAAATATCAGTACTTCATAGTTTCTCAAGGAGGCATGGCAAAGAGTTCTGGGATAAAGGAAGAAATTTAAAAAATATTAGAAAATTTCCAAATTATCAGAGTTGCAATTTTTGGTTAGCTTTAAGAAACAATGACAATCCCACTCCATAATGTCATTTCAACACAGTGAGAAAGGCATCAGGTATAGAGGAAGAAATACACACTGTTTTTTACTCAAATGCATAAAATTATGATAACCACCAGATAATTAGTCTCTTGAGATCTAGGGATGTGATTCATGTCCAAGCTTGCTCACTGCTGTTAATACTACCTCTGCACCCTGACGGATCGTCCAGCCACGGCAGCGTGCTCTGCATCAAGCATCAGTACGTGACTGGTGCGTACTGTGGCTTTTTAATGAGATGTACCAGTAGATAAATTAACACCTTCTGCCCTGTGGACACTGTGGTTTTGAACCACTACTGGGGGGCACTAAAAGATGTTCACTACAGCAGTGCCTTCCTCAGCAACACGGTTTCATAGTCAGAGAATCACAGAATGGTTTGGGTTGGAGGGACCTTGAAGATCATCCAGTTCCACCCCCTGCCATGGGCAGAGACACCTTCCACTAGACCAGGTGGCTCCAAGCCCTGTCCCACCTGGTCTTGAACACTTTCAGGGATGGGGCAACCACAGTTTCTCTGGGTCCCACCATCCTCACAGGGAAGGATTTCTTCCTAACATTTCATTTCTACCCCTGTCCCAAAATACAAGTGTCCTGGCACAACTCCGGAGTTGGAAACCAGAGTTTTCAACCACTTCAACCATCTAAAAAAGTGTTTGTGAAATCAGTCACTTGATCCTCTCCTGCTCATACCAACATTCTTTTTCCTGACCAAAATAAGGAATTAACTTCCTTAATGGAGAGCCAGGGGTATCCACAGTACCACCTCAGGAGGGGGTTGGCCAGTTCCTGTTCTCCTATTCCAGGAGTTTATGATGCACATTCCAACACAGCTTTACCTATGGCCTTCCCACACCATGATTAATATATGTTCATTAATACCCAAAATGCAAACCCTTAATCTCCTCAGGCCTCGTTACTGCTGGGGGCTAAGCAGTGTGTTACCCACATGAGACAAGGGATGACACACATTCTCCCCTATACAGCTCAGAGAAGCAGGCACCCCTGTGAAACCTCTGAATTTCACCCATCCTTTTACCCTCTCAGCCCAGTGCCACCAGAACCCCTGGGTTCTAGTAGAAGGCACCAGGATGGTTTCCATCAGCTCCTGCTAAATCCAGAGGCACACAATTACAGGCATATGGGCACAAAGCCTTATTTCCTTTAGAAATGTAACAGCTTTATTGAAACAGATGTTCTGGGAACAGCACGGAGCACCACTGAGCAGCCTGGAGGACAGCAGATACAGTGGAAAAGGACTCCCGGAGCAGTGCATGCATCCTGTGGAGTATTAGCATGGGAAGATCAAACACGGAGAAGCTGGTTCCACAAGCTCAAAAGTAGCCTCTTTTTCCAATGCTTCTGTTCAGAAAAATACCACAAAAATAATCTCACATCTAGCAGAACAACTTGAATTGAGAGGCTTAAACTCTATTCTTGGTTAAGTTACAGAATAAATTATTTGATTACAAGCTAAAAATACTTACTATCAGACATCCTTTCCCTCTTTAAGGAGCTCTTGAATTGATAATCGCACAACAGAAATAGGAAATACATTTTTAATGCCACTGATTAACATTTTGGCTCACTTTGGAGCACTCACTGTATCCCTTCTCCTGGAGGTTTTAATGTCAGACTGCTGACATTTCCTAAAAATACATTATAGTTGAAAAATAAGTTGGGGTGTTGACAGAGAGCGGTGCTCACTGGGCTGCCTCGGGCAAGAAAACTGATTACATGGCCATGCTGATCCCTTCTGGCCTTGCCAATTTTTATGACATCAAAACCATTCAGCCATAATCTATTTTTTTTTTTTGTGGCTGATGAATTTAAGATAACAAAGCACCCAAATGGGACCACAGCAACCTCAGTACTCCTGCAAGTCATTCAAGGAGCACAGGGAGGCTCTGGGGTGTGCAGGTGCTGCGACAGCCATAGCAGACACCTGGTCATCCCCCCAAAATGTTGGCAGAGTCCTTGTTTGTGGAGCCCTTGCACTGGGGAGCCTGCCAGCTCTGCTGGCAGCCACACCAACCTGGAAAGCTTTCTCTCCCATCCAAAGAGATAAGGAGAAAGGATTCCTCCTCCTCTTCCAACTTAGGGTTGGTTAATACTTAAACAGGATTGACTGTGGCTTCCAAAATTAAAGCCATAAACAAAGCGTATGGTCTTAGCACACACTGAAGACCATCTCCTCCCCTTCATCAGGAGAATCCTAAGCTGGAGTTTTTAAGGGGATTCCGACTCTCTGCCTGTACCTATAAGGGAGGTCCACCAAGGCGGTGGATACCAGAACAGGGCAGCACAGGAGGAAGGCAGGAAGCCCTTAACAAGGCCCTTGAACCCTCCTATGCAATCATGGCACCCACTCATCCCTCTGCCACCCAAAGGGCAAAAATAGCCCAAACAAGCCCTCCACCCCATGTGCCGCAGGGCTTGGCTCTCGGACAGGCCCATCCCAACACACACCTGATCAGGCTGCAGCAACAGCACCCGATGTGCAAAGCATTACACGGAAGGTTCTGGCACAAGTTTCAAGAAAGGCAACAATAAACTGTGTCAGATCTCCTCCAGCCATGCTTAGAACACAAAAACCTGTTTCAGGTAATGCTCTGCTGATCCTCCCCGACAGCACTCGTGCACACCTCATCCAAAAGACCTTTGATCTCCAGCAGCTTCCTTTGATACTCAGGTTTCTCCATAGTCTCCTTACTATGCTCTTTTTACTAGCAAAGGGTAAAAAGAGGGCAAGCAAGCAACACTAAATGTCTCTTCATGCACACACGTCTGGGCTCATGTGCATCCCAAATCCTCCCCACAAGCACTTTTTTAGGGAAAGTGACTCATTTGCCACCACCATGCCTATTTTTTTCCCCTTGAGGACAATCTTTTCAAAGTCGGAGATTTGACTAACAACATTAAAATGATGACTTACCAGTCTCTCATTATCTTCTGAGGTTCTCTGGTAATGAGCTGCTAAAGAAGCATAATCCTGCTCCTGCTTGTTACACTCCAAACACTTAAGTCCATGACGGATTAGCCTCTGTGGGTCCTTGTAGAGAGACAAGGCTGGTTGAGTGTTCGCAGAAATCCCCACCCCACCTCCTGAAGCAGCACTGGACTTGGGTGGAGGAGAGGATGAGTGTGAAGCCTGAGGAGCTGGAGAGGCTGAAGAGCTCGTAGGAGAAAGTGGAAACATTTGGTCTATGGAAATTGGTTTCATGAGCAGCTGAGAACACTGCATGATAAATCCTTTGCTCTTGTGATCTCGTGCATGTTTAAGCAAGCTACACTTATTATAAAAAAAGAGCATAGCTGAACACTGTGTGCACATGACTTCAATGTGAACGCTTCGCCTACTATAGTGTTGAGTCAGGCTTTTCTCTAAGGCAAACGAGTCCCCACATTCCAGGCAACAATACCCAGAGGAAGGTAAATTAATACTGGTGTCAGGCGGAGGGCTGAGGTTTGGAGTATATATGGGCACTGGGTTGGCACTCTGCAGCACTTTCTGGAATGCCTCCATGACAACAGGAGCAGCTTTCTTGACTTGGTGCACCAATGGCACCGACATCTGAGTCACCTGAGGCTGGTTTCGCCTCTGCGCCGACGACTTCGCCGTTACAGAAGCAGCAACACTGTGGGGGACCAAGTTGAGATTTGCCAAGTGCACAGCTTTGGGAAGAAGGCCAGAGGAGGTGGTGGTGTTGGACAGCTGTGTCACCACACCCTGCTGCTGCCTCTTGACACCCACTTTTATGGCACCGCTGCCACAGTTTGGCAGTGGAGATAAGGACACGGTACACGTGCTGTTTGCAATATCCATCCTTATACTGTCTGAGTAAGGACTTGTTACGTTTGACAGCTGGATAGCCACAGCAGACCCATTTTTGGTTGAATTCCTGCCAGACTCACTTTCCATAGCTGCACTAGTGTCAGGGGATGGGAAAGATTTGATAAACTCTTCAGCAGAGGAGGTTTCCGCAGGTGACTCCTCTGAAGATTTCCCCAACTCATCATTTTCTGGCAAAATTCTAGTTACAGTCCTTTTAATTTCACCAGAGGATGTCTTGATAGTCTTTATTCTAACTTTGGGAATAGCTGGCGGAGAGCCAGCTGCCATGGAAGGAGAGCCTTTCCCGCTGCTGTCACTGCATACACTACGAGGACTCTCAGGCTGCTTGCTGGCCTTCCTGACCACCTCCAAGGGGCTTCGGGGACTCTTTGGTGACTTGGGCATTTTTGGACTTCCCTTCGTCCCGTCTTTAAAAGGACCGGGTTCCTTGGTAAGATTAGGCTGATCGCCTTTTGGAATACACGCAACCTTTTTGGCCTGAAGAGCTACTAATGCTGCCACGCAGGATGACAATTTGGAGTGAGTTGGTTTTAACCTCTGCCGAGGCGGGACTGATGAAGACACGTTCAGCTCAGGCACAGACCCCTTACTGTCTCCTAAATTATTGCGAGGGAGGTCTCCAAACACCAAGCCTTCTCCAAGAAAGCTGTTGCTATCTACCAAGTCCTTGCTTGACTCCACAAACCTCTCCACTGCCTTGTCCTGCTCTCTCCTGCTCATTTCCAGCCTATTCTCTGGCTGGCACTGGATTTCCATCTTCTGGTCCTTTTTACAGTACTGATCAAACATGCTTAATTCAGGCTCTGGCACCTTCCTAAGATGATCCAGGACAGAAGCTCCTGTCGGTATATACACTGAAGGCGGAGGAAAATAGGGAGTTTGGGCATGTTTGGGTTTATCCCCAATACTGTTTTCTCTGAACGCATCCTCCGGTTCAGGGCTGGAAATGGGGCTAAACTGACTAAATGTTGGCAAAGGCTCTGACTTGGACTGGTCCAGTTTATCAGAGTAACCTCTGGAGCTGTCACCATTAATAAAAGTTGACTCAAACTTGCCATAATTATGAACTAAAGCATGAGCCTCTGCTGGCAGATCAGACCCACGAAACCCGTTTTGTAACAGACCGGTTCCGAGGTGATTCCCCTCCTTTTCTGCCTCAAAGGACTCCTGGCGACTCGTGTTCTTCACGATCACACTCACAACAGGCGCATCAGAGGGAGGCAGAGAGTGGGACAAGGACACATTCTCATCGATGCACATTCCCGACGACTTCAGGTGATTTTCACTCTCCTCTCCAGCTGACGGGATGGTCTCCTTGGCATCCAGGCTAGTCGGGTCAGGGATATCAAAAGCAGCCAAGAGGTCATCAAAGTCGGGGGTTTTCATGTCCCCCATGATGAAAGCTATAATTAAAAGCACAAGAAGTATTTTGTAAGGTACATTTCCCCCATGGACAAACTTTGTAAGACTCATTTGCATCAACATCTGTGAGAAAAACCACAGCTGCCCAAAGGCCAGTTATGGGCAGAGCTGCTCCCAAGCAGCATGGTAGGAGATAGCATCCCCTTCTCCCAGGATCCCCAACAGCAGAGGTGGTACAAGCATGATCTTTTACACAACACCAAGCTCATGCAGGGGACATTTTTTCAAACTGTCAGGTGCACCACTACTCCAAAACCAGCTGCTGTCATGAGCCTCAACAGAAAAGTTTCTGAATTACATTAGTACAGGGTTTTTTGTTGTTTGGTTGGGGTTTCTGGAGAGCTAATCGCTGCAGATCTCTCAACAGATTCTCACATCTGAAGAACTCAGTCGTCCTTCAAGGAAGAAAGGCAGGAGCAAACAGGTGCCCCAAGAGAAACAGGCCTGAAAAGTGAGATGACTCCCTACCCTGAGCAATTTAAATAATAGAAGTCTTCAGTAAATATTTCAATACTGCAGGTCCAACAAGGGTTATCTGAAACAGGGGCAATCCTTAATTAGGTAACCATGTGAGGCAAAAATGTCTAAAGACAGAATAAAGGACTGTATCCAAATCATCATAAAAATGGTGTTCCCAGCCAGCAATCTCTTCCTAAGCCCTCCAGAAGGGAAGCTGGGACTTGGACACTCAACACTGTGACCTACAACAGCAATAATCAGCTCTGGTTAGATGCATAATGAAAACTGACAGCACAGTCACTCGAACATTTGTGTTCACTAATGTCAGGGATACTGGTTTTCCGCTGTTAAAATATTTTCAAGTTGGTGCAATATAGAGACTTCCCACTCATTTAACATGTTTTCCATTTAAAGCCCAAATGTACGTGCATTGATGTATGCTCTATGTAGGGGAGGGGAAAAAAATCCCAAAGAATGTCAACAAAACTATCAGGGCACCAGTTCCTGCTTGGCAAGGAGCACCCACAGGCAAGGTAAGTTCTGCCACGCTCACTTGACTTGGGCTGCAACAGCTGCCAAAGCCAGCGGCAAGAGAGGGAGATGGAGAGGGTGGCAGGATTCCAGGAGAAGGGGAAGAACTGGGAGCAGAGGTGCAGGCAAAAAGGAGGACCGTGGGACAAGACAGAGGAAGAGCGAGAAGCCGTCTGATGCCTTCCCAAAGGCCCCAGATTTAAGGTTGCTCTCATTATTTACAGTTGGGTTTGAAAGTTCATCAAGCGTCACATTCAAACCAAACAAAGCTCAACCCTTCTGGCCAGGCTGCTGGAATGGGGAACAACTCCCCAGCCAGGAGAAATCACTTCAGCCTGGAGCACAAGGACACAGTGGTCTTTGAGCCTTAGCTCAGCCATGCCTCCAGACAAGTCCCAGAGGTGCTGCTTTGGTTAATCTACTGCAAAACACTGTGGAGATTTACTTGGTTTAAGAGTAGCTTACAGTAGCTGAGCTTAAAGTCTTTCTTAAATTAAACCACAAATATGAATGTCCACAGAGGGCTGTGCAAGAATTTACAATCACATCCCTCAAGGAAGCGCAGCTGGGTGTGATGTCCCTGGAAGTCCAGATTATGCACAGGCTCCACATCCCCAGCACTCGATAAGGACTTTGGGAACATCACAGATTACTGCAGTTGGCAAAGGCATGGACCTGAAACTTCCCCTTCCTTTGGGTGGGAAATCTTGTGCCAGCTGGGAGAGAGCTAGGCACCATGCAGCTCCCAAAATTTCTGGCACACAAATCCTTCCACAAGAAAGACACTTCATCCTTAACCTGGCATGCTCGAGTTTTATACAGAGAAAAATGAGCCTGCCAATCACTCCTGACTTTCCCCTTCCCACTCTTGAACACCTCTCCACCTCTTCAGACAAGGGTGTTTTAAAATCCGAGACAAAATAAATCCCAGGTATCTGCAACATCCCAAAATATCCTTTTCTTGGAAGAAACCTTGCATTTTGAGAAGCTTTGTGTACATCTTTGAGTTCCGTAAAAGGCCACTTTACTCTCTTTGCCACCATGAGAGCACAAGTCCCTACTCAAGTATTTCTCCACAAAACTGCATCTTAAACTTGTCATACACAAAGCTACAATTTCTCAAAATAAAGCAAAATTTGAACCAGATTTTAGAAAATATGCATGTTATCAATAGAAGTGATTTTTAAATTACATAAATTTTAAATTTTTACTTAACACCATTTATCTCTGTTCACAGACAACAAACAGAAAAACGGTATTAAAGGAAATTATGTAAACTAGCTTCTGAGGAAAGCTGCAAGTAAAGGCCTTCGTCCTTACTCCATCCTTCTTGTACAGAGGACTTAAACCTCAAGCTTGGAATCTAATGAAAACATGGAGGTTGAGACTGGCAAAGCAGTAGAAGAGGTGAATAAAATGAGCAAAGAATGACTTATGGAGTAGAACATGTGTATCTCAATGTGCAAACCCAGCCTCATTATAGCACGTTTCTCCACGGCTAAGGATGGCTCCAAGCCATCCAAAAAAACCTTGGGGAAAGATGTGAAACCCCAGGGCTTTGTGTCATGGATCAGCTTCCAAGTCTGGGAGAGGCACCACAGGACCCACATCCCACACTCGCCCCATACAAACCTTTAGCTAGCGGTGCTATTCCCAGGGACTTCTGGAGATCGGAAGCAGATGCTCTACAGCTCCCAAACCAGTGTGCACCATACTGTTCAGGAAGGAGGTTTGAGATTGCCACCTAGTAGGAAAGCATGAAAACCCAATTACACCAAGGAAAGTAATCACAGAACAGCTGGGGTTAGAAGGGACTTTGAAGACCATCTTGCTCCAACCCCCCTGCTGTGGGGGATTATTTATCATGAATATTATCACTAATAAATACTGATAATTCTCCAAAACAGCAGTGTACAAGGGAAAACATTGCCAAGGACTGCTCACACGGGGCTCGTGTCTCCGGGAAGGGATGCAGGGACTGCCTGCCGCGGGAGTCCCTTGGGAAGGCAGGGATAGCAGGAGCCGGGGAGCGCGGGGAGGGCCGGGGAAGGGGGCAGCGGCCGCGCAGGGGCTGTCAGGGCCGCGGGGAGGGGACAGGCACGGGGCAGCCGCAGCGGGCCGAGGGTTAAACCGGAGGGGCGGCTCAGTGGCAGGCGGGACCCGGGGCTGTAACACCCGTGAAAGTTTCAGGAGCCCGGTGCGGCTCTTGGTGTGAGCGGGGCCGCGGGCGCCTCGCCCGGCCCGTGGCACCCCCGCACCGGCCCCGGCCCACGCCGTCCCCACCCGAGACAACCGCTCGGCCCCGCCGCCCCCCGCGCGGACAGCCCGGCCCGGCCCGGCCCCGCCGCACGTGGGCCGCCCGCCGAACTTAGTTTGTCCCGGCGCCGCCGGGCCGGGC
>JAWWLV010000018.1:17692227-17789828 GCA_035041135.1 Platyrinchus mystaceus | reverse complement strand
GCCCGCCCAACTTTGTTGGGGCCGGCGCCGCGGGGCCGGGCCGGGCCGGGCCGCCGCGGGTACCGCAGCCGAGCCGGGGCCGGGGAGAGGCGGCGGCCCCGCGGGCCGGAAGAGCCGCTGTGGGCGCGCAGGGCTCGGTGCGCCGGCGGCGGGGCCGCCCGCCCTGCCCGCGGGGCGGCAGCACCGCCCGGCCGCGGGGCCGGCGGGAGGGAGCGAGGGCGGAGGGCAGCGGGAGGGGCGGTCCCGGCGCGGCCGGGCCGGGGCGGGCGGGCAGGACTCACCCACGCAGGCGGCTCCTTCGGGCCCACCGGGCCCGCGCGGCCTCACCCCGTACCGGGCACCAACGGCCGCAACATGGCGGCGGCGGCGGCAGGCGGGGCCGGGGGCGGAGCGGGGCGGGCTGGGCACGGCGGAACCGCCCCGCCTTCCCTTCCTTTTCCTTCCCGCCCCGGCCACAGGGCCGTGCCGCCCCCGGGCCCCCTCCACCGCCACCCCCGCCTCAAGGAGGCTCCTGACAGAGGAGCCACCCGGGCCCGGCCCGGCTCGGCTCGGCCCCGCCGCCCCCTCAGGCCACCGGGCCCCGCGCTCCCGCTTCTCTGAGGTTTCCTCACCCAAAACCTGCCCCGAGAACGGCTCAGTCACCGCTCGCTGTCTTTAACTGCTTCGTCGTTGTGTCCCTGGTGCGGTTTGCTCGCAGTTAAACTGGTTGACCCGTGTCCCAGGGCGAGGATATGGGAAGCTCCAGCCTCACCGCGATCCCTGTGGAGGTGACGGAGCCAGTAACCCCTGGGGCCGCTTCCAAACACAGCATGGACAGGGAGATGTCTGGGATCAGTCAGCGAGGGTTACAAAGGACTTCCATCCCTGATAACCTGATGCTTTCTGCATCGAAATTACTAAAACGGTAGATTTAGATTAGAGGTTACAGAGAAATTTTTCCCTGTGAGGGTGGTGAGGCCCTGGCACAGGTTTCTCATAGAAGCTGTGGCTGTCCCAACCCTGGAGAGTCCAAGGCCAGGCTGGACAGGGCTTGGAGCAACCTGGTGTGGTGGAAGGTGTCCCTGCTCATGGCAAGGGGTGGAATGACATGAGCTTTGAGTTCCCTTTCAACCCAAACCATTCTATGATTCTATGACAAGCTGGGGGGATGAGACAGATAATGTTTGTCCTCCAGCTGTGTCCCCTTTTGGGGAGAGACATGGACATACTGAGTCCAGCAAAGAGCCACAAAGATGATAAAGGTGTTGATGATGAAGGTGTTGAAGCATCTCTTGTATGAATAAAGGCTGAGCGAGCTTGGACTGATCATCCCGGACATGACTCAAAAGGGGCTCATCCATGTCTGTAAGAACCTGCAGGGAAGGTGCAGAAAGGATGGAGCCAGACTCTTCCCAGTGGTGTCCAGGGCCAGGACTGAAGCCCACTCACTGATACGTATGAGGAAATACTTTTCCCCTGCGAGGGTGACCAAGCACTGGCACAGGAAGGCTGTGGAGTCTTCATCCTTGGAGACATTCAAAAGCAGTCTGGATTTTTCTGAGCAACCAGCTTTAGGTAGGCCTGCTTGAGGCTGGACCAAACGACCGCAGAAGGTCTCTTCCAACCTCAACTACTCTGTGAGGCTTTGAAGCATTTTGTATCCAGGTGTCACCCTCCCATTGTAATAAATAAACAGTATTTCTTGAGGTTTCCTTTCCTGTGTCCTGGCATTTTAACCACCTACCCCTGGTACTGGGTGTACAGCATTGCTCACACTGCATTTATTTCTCATATAGTTAAATAATTATTTTTTTACTTGTCATCAATCCCATGGGCAAAAAAATTCTTTTTCCTAACTGACACATGTAGCTTCACATCTTTGATTTCTGAATCGGTGTAATCACCCTTCTCCTTTTGGAGGTGATAGCCACTTTCTCCAAACCAGCAAAAGCACAAAGGGAGTCACAAAAAGGAAACATGTTCAATATCGCAACTGTTAACCTGTAATTTTAGCACATCCTATGAAAAGCTCTAAGTTGTATCGAGTAAGACAGCTGACATTTGTTACACAATTACTAAGAGCTGTCACAGTCCTGAACAAGTTGTGGCTTGCAGGAAAGCTGTGGTAATTTGAAGTATTGTGCTAATTAAGAAATATAATGCTAGTGGGAATTTAGCTCCATCCCAGATGGCCGAGGAGGAGAGGCAGCCCTGGAGTGGCTGGGGTCCCTTCCTCAAGACAGCAGAGACACAAAATGCACTGAGTCTATATCCTTCTGCATCATCTAAAAATCAATTTCTTTTCTTATTTTTAGTCAAATGTGGTGACTTGACAAATCTGGAAACAAAAAATCTTCCTTTTTTTTTTTTTTTTTTTTTTTTTTTAAGTTTAAATTTGTCCATTTAGGCTTGTTTTGCAAATGCTGTGGAATCCCCATCCCTGGAATTGTTCCAGACCAGGCTGGATGGGGCTTTGAGCAACCCAGTCTAGTGGAAAGTGGCCAGGGGGGTGGAACGAGATGGGTTTCAAGGTCCCTTCTAATCTAAAGCACCGTGTGATTCTGTGCTTTGATGTGGAACGGACAAAAGCCATGGGTCTAAGGAATTGATGTCCAGAGTGGCCTTCTGGAGTGGAAGCAGTGTCAGTGGGACCCCCTGTGCCCTGGTGGCACCTCCGAGAGGGAAACCCCTGGATGAAATACACTCAATGTCCAGCTGAATCTGAGACCTTCACTTTTAATTATTAACCTGCTTGGGGTTGTTGGTGCTTGCTTTTTGGCTGGAGGAAAATGGTTCTTCCAAGGTGCTGGCTGTGTCAGAGGGTGCCTGTAGGCAGGCGGGCTGGCAAGGACGGCGAGATCCATTTTATTTACAATACAAACATCACAAAGTCTCGAGCACTCATGCCCAGGCAACTGTCAGTTTTCACATCAGCGACTCATTTGTTTCTGTCAGAGGTCAGTGTTAGAAGGAACTACCTTGAGCTGGTTGCAAAACTTGTGTGTTATGAAACTATAATTAATGTTTCAGAAACTCTGGGGAAGGTTTACTATTGGCAGGGTGAGAATGAATCCCCAGACACAAACATTCCTCTAACATAACAGCGTAGCCTTCGGCATTATCTACACACACACAAAAAGCCATGTAACTTAAATCAGGGTAATTAATTACACAGATGTCTTCTATTTACATTTAAAACCATTTACACCTATCACTTTGGCTGTTTGGTCTCCCTCACTCCCAGGGCATGCCTTCTGCATTGCCCCAAACTGATTTTTCTCCCTCTTTTTCCTTATTGACACAAATATGGATGAGTTGATGCATCTCTTCAATGAAGATCCCTCTGTACTGATCCACCATGAACATGTAAAAGCTTGCCTCTACTCCAAATTCATGCTCAAGACAGCCTGTAGTGGTTGTGGTACTCTCTTGCAACCATGGAGCCCTGACTCAAATTCCTGAGTCAAATCCAAGAGAACAAAGCCATGTATCCCAGCAAGTTTGGGAACAGGAATAAGAACACTAATGTGGCAAAATCCTATTGGAGAAGAATTGTTTCATGCCCCACTATGCTTTGAAATCCCACTTGTTGGAATTTGTTGGATTCCCAATTGGAGATGTGATGAGATAATCTGATTTCTTGCAGGGAGGTTGCAGTCAAACCCTGCTGAAGTGCCAAGGATGCACGCTGCCCATATCACTAGTGCAATACCAAACCTGTTCTTCTGCTTGATTGGAAAACTGGGAAAATAACTTCCAGACAGCCAGTTTTCTTCACCCATGAGAACTGCAGGCTCTGGTGCAGTATGGACACACTCCAAGGCCTGGGCAAGCAAGGAACTTTTGTGCAATCCTCTGCGCCCCTGAGCTCTGTGTTGCTTTGCCCAAGTAGTGGTGACGCTTGTGAGTTCATGATTGCTGAACATGAGCAGGGTTCACATTGCTGAACAGGATCAGGGTTCACAGCACCCCTCTTCTTTTCTAGCTGCCTTCAAATGGACTCCCCCCCCGTACTCCAGGCTATGGGAAGAGGACCTTCTCAAGATGCTCTCCTGCTGAAGTGATGTTTCATGTGGCTGCAGCCTCGGGCCTGTAGAGGCCAGGGGACACTGTGGTTTCCCCATACATTTCCCTGGGTGACAAGGCTGCCTTGAGCTGTTCTTGCCTTTGTGCCTCCAGTTGCCCCATGTGGTGGCAGTGGGACAACTCTGTGAACTGGAGATAACTGATCTAGGTTTGTAAACCCCTTCAGGGAAGAAATTAAACTTTTAATCATCCCTCATCGTAGAATCATATAATCGTTTAGGCGGGAAAACTCTACAGCCTTTGAGTCCAACCATTAACACAGCACTGTGGTGTTCACCACTAAACCACATCCCCAAGCGCCACATCTACACATCTTTTAAATCCCTTAAGGGATGGTGACTCTACCACTGCCCTGGGCAGCCTGTTCCAATGTCTGACCACCCTTTCCATGAATATATTTTCCCTACTATCCAACCTAAACCTCCTCTGATGTAACTTGAGGCCATTTCCTCTCGTCCTGCCCCTTGTTACCTGGGAGCAGAGCCCAACCCTCACCTGGCTCTACCCTCCTGTCAGGGAATTGCAGAGAGTGAGAAGGTCCACCCTGAGGCTCCTTTTCTACAGGTTGAGCCCCCCCAGCTCCCTCAGCTGCTCCTCATCAGACTTCTGCTCCAGCCCCTTCCCCAGCTGAAGTGCCTTCCCTTCTCTGGACTTGCTCCAGCCCCTCAATGTCTTTCTTGTCGTGAGGTGCCCAAAACTGACCCCAGGATTCGAGTTCAGCTTAGACATAGTCCCACAAATGGCTGTGTGGGTAAAAGTGAAGACTTTTGGCTCCCAGGTGGGATCCAGCCAGAGGAAGATTGCTGGGGCTGGGAGATCAGTGGCATTGAGCCACATATGCCATGTTGCTCCTGGAAACTCCCCTGACCTTTGCTAGAAAGTTTAACCAAAGCTTGAGAAAATTGCAAGAAGAGTTAATTCTGTGAGCCTTCTTTGTCTTAAATTGCAGGTAGCACTCTCCAAGTAATATCAGTACAGTTGTATCTTGAAAAGCCTCCCCAAGAAAGCTTGAGAGAGTGCTTTGCACACTCACAAAAAGAGGGATACAGGACTGTAGGTAGTGGCAAAGGTTGGTGTGTGGTGCAGGCATATCTGAGGGGTGAGTGAGATGTTTATCCCAACAGGAGGGACAGGCAGCCAACACAACCACGTCTGAAGGTAAGGTAGAAAAGAAGAGATGAGTAGGCGAAATTGCTCTGCATGCAAATTATCTTCCAGAGCAGTAGAGGCATTTAGGAGAATGTATGGATATATTTCCAGGTGTCAAACAATGATTAAGGGCAATGTAGCCCCAAAATAAGATGTAAGACTGAAATCATGTACAGAAGCTAATTCCAGTGCTAGAGTAAGCATAAAATAGGTCAGAAAGCAGGGCTTCTGGTGCACAGCCCCCTTACTGACCATGCCATTTCTGCCCCAGCCCATTCATACCTGAGCACCCTTGTTCTGCTCCTGGCTGTTGAAATTACCTCAGGCACTTTCCCAGGTGCTCACAGGAGCCCTGCTGATCCTTCCTGGAGCACAGTGGAAAGGTCTCCAGCGGACTGTGAGGCATCTGAGCAATTTAATCTGCAGTGGGGTGGGTCCAGCCCTGCGGCGGCACATGTTGAGGCCTTATCCCACAGCCTGCGCTGAGAAGCAGGACCAGATTTTAAACGCTGCCCAATCTGGGGCAGAGGCTTTTCTTTGTAACTAGGGACAAGAAGATAGCTAGCAACCAAAGGATTTGTCTTCTTGCTCTCCAAACACTGTGAATTCCTATGAATCCCCCAGGTGAGGCAAAAAAATCCTCTGTGTTTAATCTCCACCCTGTCACAATAATGCATCTGCATCAGGAGCTGCTATCCCCTGTGTGGTCCCCCAGTGCGTCCTCCCTGAGCAAATGTGTGCCAGTGACTTTCTTTCCCTTCTTCTCCAGAACTTTTGTTTTTCATCCCTAGAGGGAGTAGGACCTTGGGAATTCACACATGATATCTCACCTTGCTTTGTCCTTCAATTCAAACCTGGCTTTAACCAAGACAACTGGTGGTGTGTCTGTGTGTCCCAGAGGCTTTTCCTGCACTATAAGACTGAGAAAGCTGAACTGGCCTCCACTCTGCCTTTGGTATTAAGTTCCCTTTGCACTCATATGTCCCTGGAAAAAGAGCAGCCTCTGACCAGCGTTGGGCTGTAACTGAGGAATTACAGCCTGACAGGAACTGCAGGGCCTGTCAATGATGGCTCCCAAATCACATCTCCTTGGGAACAGGCAAATTTGGGCTACAAGTCAACAAAACATGGGAGGGTTGTGGCACCAAAAGGCCATGTTTTTATGGTTTAATAGTAGAGACTATTTCATCTGATAACTTTTTGGTAGAGGTGACTGGGGTGTGGAGAAAGGAACAAAATAACACTGTGTATCACAGCAGGGTTTGTGTTGGAAGGGACCTTAAAGACCATCTTGTTCCAGTCCCCTGCCATGGGCAGGGACACCTTCCACTAGATCAGGTTGATCCAAACCCTATCAGGACACAGGGTCTCTTAAGAGGTGCAGGATGCTGAATACTTTTTGTGCAAACCAAGCTTTGAGGGAAAGAGGAAGAAAGATAGGAAACTATAAGGGGATGTGACAAACGGGCTTTTCAAGAAAAAAAAAAAGAAAACATTTTTACGATTTGTTAAGGAGAAAATTCTTTTTATGCCTTAAAACTGCGAAGGACTGTGCTGAGAAAACACTGTAATAGCACAATCAAAAGTCATCTGAAAATGAAGTTTTCCATCGTGGGCCTCCATTGACCCCATTAACTGTGGACATTAGAGCATTTTTGTGTCCTTTTTTATCCTGTTAGATATCCACAGGCCCTCAGTTACACTGGGCTGTCACTCAGGACACTAAACGATGGGCTGTGGTGGCTCCGATGTTTCATGAAAAATGTTTAACTACAGAACAAACAAATGTCTCTGGCCTTCAAGAAACAATTTTCCAAAGGTTGAACTTGTCTTGACTCACGGCAGCGCAGCAGAGAAATGTGCTCAGCACTCTCATTGTAGCACTAGGAAGCAGCAGCATTTCCTGGGAGGGAAAATAATGGAGAGGAGCCAGGAATGAATAAGCAGCCTTATTGCATTCTGGATTATAAAAACCTCTTCCTGTGCAAGGGCTGAGTAGGGCTCATTAAAGCATTGATGAAGACAAAGAGTAAAATTACAATGAGGTAGACAGAGTAAAATTATAACCTACAGCTTTGGGGTAGGAAGGAAAAAGGTAATAAAGGACTTGGCCTGTCTGGGTGGTAGCATGTCTCACCTTCTCCTGGAACATCTTGCTATGTCATAGAATGTTCAGGGAAGAAATCTTTCCTAATATCCACTCCATACCTCCCCTGGTGTGACCTAAGGCCATTTCCTCTTGTCCTATTGCTGTGTGTCACACTCCTAGAAAAGGATGTGCATCACACAAGGACTTCAGGAAGAGCTTCTGCCAATGACACAGGGACTATGTGTGTCAGGGACAGTCCTTTTGATCCAGCCACTGAAGTGGCCTGAAGGAAACTGCTGGAGTTTGCTGCTGTGCTGGGGGTCTGCAAGGTGTTTCCAAATGTCTTACTGGAGGAGCTGAGATGGGCTGGCTGGGCTGATGTCAAAGGGAAGAGCATTAAGTAGGGATATGCTTTGCCTCATAAAGTGATAGGTATCTGTCACCCGAGGAGCTCCAGAGCCTGACAGACACAGTGTGCAGACCACTTAGAAGGATCCATCTTATGCTTTCAATAAATCTTCTCTGCCCAAGATCCTTCTGTTTTTTCCCCTAGACCGACTGCACTTTACAACATGTTTTTTGGTGTTCTCCATTGCATCCTCTGCAGGACTGTCCCAAATCAGCACCAAGGCTGGACCCTCCAGGTGAGATCTTACCTTTGATGCAAAGTGATTAGCTTTGACATTACCATTTCACGAGCACCAGATGCTTCACTTAAGGGCTACAGCACAAAAGAGCTGAATATGCTTGTGTATGCAAAATTCAGGCACTAGTACAGGTTGCCCAGAGAAGCTGTGGCTGCCCCATCCCTGGAAGTGTTCAAGGTCAGGCTGGCCAGGGTTTGGAGCAACCTGGTCAAGTGGAGGGTGTTCCTGCCCATGGCAGGGGCTGGAATAAGATGAGCTTTCACATCCTTTTCGACAGCAATGAGTCTGTGATTTTGATTCACCAAAATTCAAGCCCATGCTGGGGCTACTCCCTGCCCACAGTGCTGCCCCAGGCAGCTGGAGTTTGGCCCATGGTTACAGCTCTGGGTCATTTTGCTTCTTCTTGTGATTGTGGTCACCAGGCTGGGGCAGCAGTGACTCCCCGGCTTGCAGGAGAGGGAGCCTGGGGACACCCAGTGTCCTGGGGAGCTCCATCAGGGATGCCAATGTGATGGGGGTGTGCAGGTGGGCACACAGGACTGCTGTGGGTCACAGCAGTCTTGTGAGAGAATCCAGTGGCTCCAGCAGTACACTGGGAAAGGTGATCCCCAGATTGGAAATGGTGTCTTAGTAATTAAATTTCAGATTTTCCCAGATGTCATGGGGACTTCTTTGAAAGACATACAAAAAGTGAAAGGATGAGAGTCCCAGCAGCAGTGGGACTTTGGAGAACAGCACAGCAAGTGGGGATATCAGTTTATCAGTGATAGTGGTGTGAGGATGGAATTGGCAGGGACTGTAGAGAGAGCACATAAATCTCATTAGACCAGCTGAAACTGTTGTTGGGGGGGGGGGAAGACACTCTTCATCCCACACCACCTTTGACTGGGAGCTCTCCAGAAAAAAATATTACTCAAATGACACTTGTATAGGAAAAGCAAACATCCTCTGAATTCTTTTCCCTCTGTGCTGTTCACATAGTACCAAAGTGACCATCCAAACCAGACTCACAAGGAGCATGCCAAGCCCAGCCCCACACTCAAATCCTGTCCTGCAGACATGGCTGGGATCACTGCCCAACCTGGGATGACCAGCTGTGTGCACCTCACACTGTGAAATCCCCCACTCTGGGCGGATTCAGATGGTCTCACTGAAACTAGGTGAAAAACCCAACCCTGATGTTTAAATTTGCATAGCCAACGTGCATGAGAAACCCCCATCAGTAACAAGGACACTGGCCTCCTAAAGCAGCTGCTCTGTGCTGTCTCTGACCTCTCAGGCATCATCCTCCAGGGACACCTGCAAAATAACTTCAAAAAAGAGAATTACAACTTTCAGTAATGGGATGTGTAATTCATATCTCCACCGAACGCCAGGGATGCACCAGCCTGCTCTGCCCCTGCTCTTGGCTAAATGCTTTTGTGTTCCACAGGCAGTGACGACCTTCTCTTTCTCTCTTCACCTGATGTGAAATATGTAATCCGGCTGTCCCAGCTAACCTGCCCTCTGCTCTCCAGGAACTCCTTCCTCTCTCATTACTTGATCGATTAACACAATCAAACTATGCTTAGAAGAATTCTTCCCTGTGAGGGTGGTGAGGTCCTGGCACAGGCTGCCCAGAGCAGCTCTGGCTGCCCTATCCCTGGAAGTGTTCAAGGTCCAGTTGGACAGAATGTAGGCCTCCTCCTTTCAGAGAAACAACATCCAGCAGTTTTGGACTTGCCCAAGCCCAGACAAGGTACTGGCAAATCTCAGTCTGGCCAAATTTTGGCAGGGTCATCTTCTTTTGATGTTCTTCCACATTGCAACCATGATAATGAGCATCTCTGATGAGAGAGCAGCTTCAGCTCTGTGGTCCACTTCCTTGGCTGGACCAGGAGGTCCATCACCAAGCAGATAAGAAAAAAATCCTTCTCTCATCCTATCAGTTTCCCAACAAATGGCAGGGCTGAGCTGAAGGGTTTTCTAAGCAGTTCTTCTCCACCACCCCAGCTGTCTTCCAGACTCCTAATATACAACCACATTTACATTCCCTGAGATGTTCCCCCCAAAAAGCAGCCCAAGGACTCCCTAAATGAGCACCAGAAAAGATGCAGAGGCCTCAGATACCTGGAGATAAAAGCAGTCATTAAAAAGGCATAAACAAAGGGCATCATGATTGTTTTGCCACATCTCCAGACTTGAGAGGAGGCTGAAATAACCTTTACATTATCCCATTAGCATTTTCTAGTGAAAACAACGGCATTTTAGGAGGCAGAACAATGTCTTTTCTTATCATCCAGAAAGGTCAAAGGTATTTATCTGATTTAATATTTTATAATTGATATTAAGTGACACAGAAGAATAAGGGAGGCAGGCAGGTGGTGGCTGCAGTGACACAGCAGAAGCTGCCCTCTGCTCTTCCAGTAATGTCTGGGGCTGGGCAGGAGCCAGGTCTGGGAGCAAATAACCCACATCCCCAAGTGCCACATCTACATGTTTTTTGAACACTTTCAGGGATTGTGACTCCACCACTACCCTGGGCAGCCTGTTCCAATGCCTGACCACCCTTTCCACGAAGATATTTTCCCTAATATCCAACCTTAACCTCCCCTGACACAACTTGAGGCTATTTCCTCTTGTGCTGTCCCTTGTTCCCTGGGAGCAGAGCCTGACCCCCACCTGGCTCCCCACTCCTGTCAGGGAGTTGCAGAGAGCAAAAAGGTCCCCCCTGAGCCTCCTTTTCTCCAGGCTGAGACACCCCATCTCCCTCACCTGCTCTTCATCAGACTTGTGCTTCAGACCCTTCCCCAGCTCCCTTCCCTTCTCTGGACACACTCCAGCACCTCAGAGTCTTTCCTGAGGTGAGGATCTTCTTGTTGTATCTCCATCCTGCCTGACCTCTGTCCTTCCCCTGGTTGGGCAGGGTGGTGGCACAGCCCTGGCCAAACTGCTGCATCCTCCATAGTGGGAAGGGGTGAGACAAACCTCTGTGGAAGGGAGAGGGAGAGTGGGAGAAGAGGGAGGATACAAGGGCTGGGGTCTCAACATTAGGCCACAGTGCCCAGTTGGAACAAAGGCAGGCAGTGCACATACAGAGTCAGGCATCAATGCTCTCCACAGTGGTCACTTTGAGTCCGGAAGAGCAGCAGGTCAGGACCAGCACCCCTCTCTGGGCCCCCAAACTGCCCCATCTCATGCACCCTATGGGCAGGTAGGCACAAGGGTCCAGCATTACAGTGGGTGCCCCACTGCTGCCGAGGGTCTGTGACCATGGAGCCCGTGGGTAGGTATCTCCTATTTTCCATCTTTGGTAGGGAATGGAAATGAGGACATTATTCTTTGCTGAAACATTTTGGAAAGTCACAGCTGAAATCTCTCACTTGTTTCTACCATCTGTTTATTTTTACCACTTAATAACACGTCTGTCTCTTCAACTATTCCTGACACCGTTGCAACAAAATCCAACTCTGCGAAGACAGTTTTATCAAAGAGACATTGGCTCTTCATTACTGTGTGACACCACGTCAGCTCTTCTCCTGTGCATGAAGTCTGCTCTGTAATTTCAAAGGGTGTCTTCTATCTCTTTGAGGAGGTGATATGACCAATATATTTGAAATTGTTGCTTGTTATGCAAAAGGTTATCCAAACTGTGAAGATAAGAAGCAACTTCAAGCGCTTCAAGGATTCTCATTTGTTTGGTGATGTTTTTCTCTTCACTGCCACATGATGTCACAGACCTAATTTCAAGTGATTAGTAACAATGGCAAAACAGTCATTGAAATAATCTGTGATAGAGAACTCTGGGACAACATGAAGAGGCTGTGCTATCAGTAATTTCTCACCATTAATAATATAAAGTCCTGGTCTGTAGACATCATACCTGCTCCTGCCTCTGCTTTCCAGAGGTGCCACAGCTCTCTGCACAGGGCCAGTGTGTCTGAGTGCAGGTCAGTGCTGCTCACCTCCCTTTAAATTTGAATAATCTTGGGTTTATTGTCTTGGCAGTGGATCACTTCACTCTTTTGTTTAAAACTATGCTTCTGGTTTCATTTGTGAACCATTCACCTGAAGGGGAGGCCTGGAAGAACAGTCTGAACCACCTGACATTTTCAAATGAACTATTTTACCACCCTTCCTTTATTTTCTAGCCCTGCCATAAGTCTTTGGTTTTATAAATTTTTGAACCAGCCAAGCTGAGCCAATGTTCTTATTTGCTTTTTGGACAGGGAGCAGGGATATTTCACTGAAACAGAGTTTTGGAACTCCCAGTTTGCTGTTCAGAATCACTGAGAATATGTACACTCTTTTGAGCATATTCTGGTAGCAGAATCCCAGCAGTGTTGGTTGGAAGGGACCCAGTCCAACCTCCTGTTGGAAGCAGGACAGTTGCCAGCATTAGGAGAGAGGAGAGCAGAGCCGTGGGTGTCTCCATGTGCAAAGCATGATGGATAAAGGCCGTTTGTGACAGCAGCACCTGGATTTAATGATTCCAGACCTCCTCACTAGTCCTGAGCCTGGTATCTCCTTGTATCTTGTGCATGATCCTGTTGTGCTCACAGGTGGTTGACTGCCAGTACCTGGCATTCCAGAAGTGATCCTCAGCTAATGAAAGCAATCCTCAGCATTTCAGAAAAAAGGCAATTCCTGTATCACATCAGTTCAAGAGATCACGCTGTTCACTCTGTCCACATGAAAGGCAGCATAACTGGGAGACACCATGATAACCTGCCCTTTAGGAAGCTCCTTTCTTCCCTGGGAAGGAATGGCCACCCAACACCTCCAGGATCTCTCCTGCCTGTATTAGAAACTACTTCCAAAAACTAGGGAAAGAGGACCAAAACTGCATTGTTGAATCTGTTTTCCTGTCTGTCCCTCTGTATGTTCTGTTCCACTGGAGCTGTATCCCATTGACAGCACCATGAGCTCTGCCCTGAAATGTGGAGTAGGAAATGATCTGGCAGGTTCTGTAGATCATGGAAAACCTCTAAGCGGAAAATAAGGAGAACCTACCAGTTTCGGAAGAGTAAATTCAAATTAACTCATGTGAGGAAGAAGGATTTGTTCCAAAACATGATAAGAGTTAAGTGAGCTTGTAAGTAAATTGGCCCAACATTGCCCCATGTTGATTTTTTTCTCCCAGAAATGACTCCTTCAATGAAGGACTTGCCTTATGCTTCTCTCTCTCTTTGGCTGAGACTGGAGAGTGGATGATCTGGGACAAATCTACCTTTTCCTTACTTTGGTCACAAAATCCCAACTGAGAATAAACCTTCAGGAATCTGCTGCCAACAGAAGGGTGCCAGGCTCGGGTGCATCTGGCAGGGCACATGTAACACATTTCCTGACTGTGGCTGGGCTCTTGATTTTCCAGTAACACACTGAAATGGCGTTTCCCAGATTCCCTGATTTCCCCTGCCTTGTTTTTTTCAATCCTTTTGGGTGCACTTGCCTTGTTTTGTCAGGAACTGCCAAACCTCAGCAAATGAACCAAGAACTGCCTCCCAAATGAATTCTGTAGCAGAAGGAGAGCTTATCAGGCTGTTGTCCAAGGTCCTTTCCTTCAATACATCTGCACTAGCAGAGAGGAAAAGAAGGGCATCTATCTAAAAATAAAATTATCAAACATTTAGGTGTTGCTATTTTCATCACATATTGTTTTAAAGATTTCGTTCACTTGGTGCCTCTTAAAGAAAATAAGACTTGGGTGAAGGGAAGCACCTGTATTACCTACAAAAATGCTTTTGAGTGCTGAGCTGTTTGCAGCCTCTGGGCACAGACTGGCCCAGAAACGAGAGAAGTGGAGGGTGATGCCTGTGGAAGGTATGGAGGCAGAGAGGGAATGTAAATTGGAGCTGATTTCTTGATCCCACTTTACCTGCTGTTGCCTGGGTGCTCCTTTCTTCACACCCTTCCAGCCAGCACAGGCAGCTGCGGAGCCCAAGGCTGCAGATCAGGAAGGACGTGGTCAAGAGACACACAGTGATCTTGGGATGACCTGTCTGTCCTGGATGCTGGAAGATGGAAACACAGACTCACAGGAAAATTTACAGGCACTCAACAGTTTATCCACCATGAGGGAGATTGGATTTCACGTGTGAGCAGGGGATGAAGGCACACACAGTTTCACCTCCTTCTACAATGACTCCAGCTATCATGGCCAGAGGCTCAGGAAACAATCAAACTCCACCTTTTCAGTTCAGCTTATGTTCCCAGAGGTAACACACCGTCATCTGAGGGGCATGGGAATGTGGAGGTTCCCCTGGGCTTGGCTGCAGGGTCTTATTGAAGGAACAGGAGAGCTGGGGACAGGGACAAGTGCTGTGGTTGACACCAGGACAGGAGGGCCACTAAGGCTGATCCAGCCACTCAAGAGCCACACTTACAAAGGCAATGGATAAATCACAATGAATCCTGCTTTTTACATCTACACATTTCACTTGACATCATTTCATCCTATCTAGTAATTTAATCCACCTTCTAAATCCAAATATCAGTACTTTCAGTTACCTAAAAAAAGAAACCATGCTCACACATAGGAGCCCAGAAGCTAGAGTTGAAAGCATAAAACCCCAGTAGGTCAACACTGAGTCACACCCTGGCAATTAGAGGGAAAATGAACACAGTTAACTCAGAACCACGTGAAGCTTTGTGCATTCAAAAACACCAATAGTGTTTTATTCAGAAAAACATAAAGACTGGCTTTGAATGAGATTAACATTCACATGAGGTGACATTTGCCATGATAATGTGAGCCAGAAACAAGTCTTGCCCCAACAGTACAGGAGGGTGTATATAATCCTCACAGAGGCAACAAGACCCCCCACCTCCTCCCAAATTCCTGCAGAGCCATTCTCACTGACCTGTCCTCAGTGGCTGCTGGTGCTGAGTTGATCTTTGGTTCTCCCTGCAAATAGTTTATTATTTTCTGGTTTAGTTTCTCTATCAGTCCATCTTATTTAAACTACATCCTGTGAACTTTTTATTTTTTTGAGCTTTACATTTTTGCCTTGGAGACTTTCTAGTCTGCAGCCAGATGGGGCCCCTCTTCTTTTCCTTGGCTCTGCTCACTGTGAGGAGAATAAAAGCCTCCTCTGTTCTCTTTGGACAGGTTTCCAGCACTTGTAGGATGGTTTATCTGGAAGGAACATTTCAGATTTTTCTGTGCTGCAACAGACACCATAGACAGGGATGGATCTTCACTGCTGAAGGAGAGCAAAACTGAGAAAATGCTCTTTACAACCCTCTTTTAAATTATGATAGAGCTCAGGCCCTCTCTCCACCTTGCTACCCTTGACCTCTCAAGAAATTTTGCTCTCCAAGCTTTTTCTTTCACAGGACCACAACAGCCAGAAGAGATCTCCAGTGCTCTCTGGTCCAGCCCCCCACCAGCTTGGATCATGTCACCAGCATCTTCTGCAGTCCAGAGTGAACTGCCCTTTAAGGATGGAGACCCGACATTTCACTGGGGTCACTGGCCCCTGTGGAACTATTGGATCACCCTCCCAGCAACCACCTTTATCAAACAGATATTAGGGCAGCAGTGACCACCCAGGATGTCCACTGGGCCCTGCTCACCCTGTGGCTCTCTCTGGACAGCTGGTTGTCCACAAAATGTAGTACTTGAGGTTGCCCACAGCACAGACAGGCACTTAGAAAAAACAATTTGCACTAATAACAACTTTTTTGAGGTTATTCTTTACCAATCCCAGTATCTTCCATCTCTCCTGCATGACACTGCACCTGAGAGGAACTGGGGACTGCACAGGGCTGAACACCCTTTAATGCCCCTTGGACCATGCTGGAAGGGGCAGGTGTCAGTGTACCTGCCACTCCTGGTGGCTGTTCCTGGTGGAAAACCAGCCTCCCCCTAAACACACACTGGACGGAACTTCCTTTTCCTGGCAAGTGACTGTTGCCCCAATTATAAATACATTCTTCAGAAACATAAAAATGCATAATTTTAACACCTGCTTTGGCACAGGCATGAGAAAAAAACCACACTGTGACCCCGGGGAGTGCTCCCACCATTTCACCCGGTCCCCTTGGTGCAGCCCCATGTCTCTTGCACAGTGATGGGAGCCAGCAGCCACGGCTGGGAATGGAGTTGGGGCTGTAGTGTTTGGGGATTTCTCATCACATTTAATGCTGCAGTGTTTGTTTTCAGGCAGAAAATACCAGCAGTGCCCTTGACTTGTAGCAATGCCTTGGCAGTGTTATGACTGGCCAGAGGGGTGGCCCCGTCCTCTACAGACACCACAGTGACACCCCACTGATCCCAATGCTCACGTGGGACCAGGGGTAGTCCCAGCGGGCTTCAGGCCCCGCACACCACAGGGTGCAGATGGGAGAAACCTTTCCCAGAAAGCATCCTTGGCCTCACTGGGACAGGGCAATGCCGAGACTGGGAGGCAGCTGTGGATTCTGATGGATTCAGCACTTGAAGAGCTGTTGCCTCAATTAAAACCAGGGCAGAGGGTCAGGGGCCAGCCCGGAGCAGCGCTGAGCAGAGCTCACCCAGGTCGCTCTCGTCGTTCTCCTCAGGCTCGCTGCTGAAGGTGGAGGGGCTGCTGCTGGGCAAGCTGTGGCCAGAGCCTGTCCTCAGGGATCCTTGTCCCTTTGGGTCCGGTGTGTCCTGGAGGCACACACTGCCTGTGCCACAAGGAGTTTGCTGGGAGCCTGGCTGAGAGTCGTTCCTCTGGCTGAAAAACTGCCCCAGCAGGGATTTCTGGAGGGTTGTTCGCAGGCTTTCACAAGTCCTCTGCTTTGTGCTCGGCTGGGTGTAATGCAAATCCAACTGCAGGACCACATCCGTCTGGAAGGGGAGAGCGGAGGACGCTAAGTGAATCGGAGACTCAGATTGGAAGCAGAGCTTTCCTGCTGTTGCTGCCAGACATGAGAGCCTTGGCTGGCTGTTGAGCAGGCTCACAGCCCCATGCTGTGGCGTGATGGAGCAACGCTACTGCCAGAGAAAACAAGCTGTTACATACACACACAGCTCATGACGTCTGTGGGCCTCAGCCATGAATTCTGGATTTCAGGACTTCTCCAGAAATCAGGCCACTTCACCTGGGATCTCATCAGCCCCATCAGTGAGCCCCAGTGCTCACTGTCACTGTGAGCATCACACCCAGGATGCTGGCACAAGGGAGCAGGAGAGGAGGCAAGGAATGGCACAATGTCCATCCTGACCGTGGCTGGGGCCACTGCCCAGGGGAGAAGAAAGCATGAAAGGGAGGGATATGAACCACTCCCAACCCTGGAAGTGTTCAAGGCCAGGTTGGATGGGGCTTAGAGGAACCTGGTCAAGTGGAAGGTGTTCCTGCCCATGGCAGGGAGGTGGAACGAGGTGAGCTTTAAGGTCCCTTCCAGCCCAAACCATTCTGGAATTCTAGGAACTGAAACACACACACTGTAAAAGGCAACAGCTTTAAGCAGCAGCACTCCACAGGGATCCGTTCACAGCCTAGCACTATTTTAGAATTTTATAAAAGATGAAGAAATCAGAAAATAACCATGGCAGCCAAAACCCTGAAAGCAAACCCCCAGCATGGGGCTGTGCCTGAAATGCCTGGCTGTACAGAGCAGGAAGATGTATAATGGAACAAGGTTTTGACAGGCAGTGCAGGGTCCAGGTCTCCTGTCTGCACTTAAAAGCAATACAGAACAGTTGGGAAAGGTTCAGAAAAAAGCTCCAGGAACAATCAAGGACTGAAAGCACTGCCATATGCTGAAGCACATCACGTACTTAGCAAATGGAGCTCACTGTGGGCAGCAGCAACCCAGGCAGAGAGCAGTGCTTGGTGCAAGATCCACTGGCTGTCCCTCCTGGAGAGGAGAAAAAAATCAAAGCAGAAACAAGGTGCACACTGCTGGGAGAGACAAGCCAGAGGACCAGCAATTCTGCCTCTCTCATGGTCTTTAAAGAGTTTGAGGGTGTTTTGAAATGTGTCAAAGAGGTACAGTTTGGATAAGGCTTGGAAGAGTTACTCTGACGACAGGAGCTCCTGGCCAGCCCATGAGCTCATCTCTCAGGCAAGAAGTGAAGACATCCTTCATATGAAATACTTGGGCAAGTCTGACCTCCCCTAGGCTGATGGAGCAAAGAACAGCCTCTCTGGACAGGTAGCAAAGAAAAACAGAGCAAGCTGTGATGGGTGATGCCTCTCTCCACTCCCAGGGCAGCTGCTGTGGGTCAGGTTTGTTGGGAAGGCCAAGCAGAGGAGACAACACAAAGAGCATCCATGCTTAGGTTCTGCAGGCTGATCTGTAAATCAGAAAGGTTTTGCTGAGGTGGAAAAGGTGAGGTGAAAGAGGACAGTCCTCTCCTATGGAGCTAGGCTGGGAGAGCTGGGGGTGTTCAGCCTGGAGAAGAGAAAGCTCCAGGGAGACCTTAGAGCCCCTTCTAGTGCCTAAAGGGGCTCCAAGAGAGCTGGAGAGGGACTTGGGACAAGGGCCTGGAGAGACAGGACAAGGGGGAATGGCTTCCTACTGCCAGAGTATGCAGTTAGATGGGATACTGGCATGAAATTCTTCCCTGTGAGGGTGGTGAGGCCCTGGCACAATTTTCCCAGAGAAGCTGTGGCTGCCCCATCCAGGGAAGGGCTTGGAGCAACCTGGGATGGCGGTAAGTGTCCCTGCCCATGGCAGGAGGGTGAAACAGGATGAGCTTTAAGGTTCCTCCTAACCCAAGCCAGTCTGTGACTCTGTGAAAGAGGATGGCTTTTATTCCTTGGATCAACAAGCTCCTCTAACATTGATCTGGATGTGACACTGACACAGACACTTGGTCAGAGGGGCACATCCAGCTGCAGCCGTGGGGACGGGGAGCAGCAGTTATGGGAGGATGTAGGAGAACAGCGGAGAAGCACTTAGAAGCTCCCCACCTGAATTTTCTGAAGTCCACAGAGCTGGAAGACACAGTCCAGCTCCTCCCACTTGTACACAGAGGCGAGCAGAGTCTCCACATGATCCAGACGGCTCTCCCTCTGCATGGCCAAGGCCTCCATCTCCTGGGTCAAGAAAACAAGAGGGAATGCAAGGAAATTTCAGCATCAGCATGGAGCATTGAGGCACAAGTGCCCATCAAATGTGCTGATTCTCTGCACACAGCAATGCCCAGGGCTTTGATTGACATGCTGCATGGTGGAAATGCTGCGTATCCTAATGGAAGTACTACAGAGAGCAAGCAACAGAGATTTTAGACACTCACCTTGTGAGTATCAATGAGAAGACCAAACTAAACATCCCCTGAGTACATCTGCTGGGAAAACTGGAGTATAATGGGATTTGCAGCAGAGCAAAGAGCAGCTACAGCCGGTACCACAACCATAATGTCAGTACAGTGTCATGGAGGAAACAAGTTTTCCAAGGGCATAGCTAGAGGAAGCTCAGAGTTGAGCCATGCTAAATTAGCCCCCCACCATCTATAGAACTGCCAATTCTTGCTGAGTTACTCCATCTTAGCCAAAACAGCCCTGTCTCTATGAGATCCTCTTCAGTATTGATCGTATCTTGGAGTCAGTAACAGCACAAGAATGGACAAGGGCCTTTCAAAATCATAGATTCATGGAATATCCTGAGTTGGAAGGGATCCACAAGGATCACTGAGTCAAACTCCTGGCCCTGCACAGGACAACCCCAAGAATCCCACCATGTGCCTGAGAGCATTGTCCAAATGCTCCTTGAGCTCCAGAAGAGTTGGGGTCATGATCACGTCTCTCTCGCTTTGGATTTGAGCCCTCCAGGATGGGTAACAGATCACAGTCCACCAGCCCCTTCTAAAAGGTGCTTCCCTCTGCCAGCCTGGTCTGGCAACTGTCCCAGCGCAATCCTTAACAGAAGTTAAGGATTGGGCATGGTGATGAAGGACGCCAGTCTCAGGGGTCTGGGAGTCCTGATATATGTGTAGAAGCCCTTCTTGTTTCCCACAGATTCAGACCCAAATGGGCTTTGGCTTTCTGAACCCCAGGTCTTTGTGCTTGAATCACATCTTTACAGTCCTCCTACATCACCTGCCCCTGCTTCCACCTCTTGTACGCCTCTTTTTCACATGTGAGCTCAGGTAGGAGCCCCCAGCACATCCCTACAGGCCTCCTGCTGCCTTTGCTTGACTGCCTGTTCATCAGGATCCTTGAAAATCCCCCAGCTCTCCAGGGCTGTATCCCACAGGAACTCAGCTCTTCAGTCTAGTGACTTCAAGACATTCAACTAGGAAAGAAGCAACCTGATGTGTTTGCTTTAGCAGGAGGGTTCGACTGGATATCTCCAGAGGTCCCTTCCAACCCCAAACATTCCGTGGCTCCGATCTCAAGGGTTCAATTAAAACCCTGACACATGAGATTCAAAGCCCTCAGCTACAGCAATTCATTAACCACAAGAATCTGCACTCTGCTAAATTCCCAGCCTTCACTGCTTCCTGTTCCACAAACCAATTCCCTTCCATATTCTCCATTATCATTTTTGGCTGTGTAGGAGAAAATGGAGAAAAGCATTTTCTAAATTAATTTTTTTTAGCCAATTCATACTTATTTATAAACCTTTATCCATGGTGGAATACATTTTTTAATGAAGATGATGCCCAGGAATTGGCAAGGCCAGAGTTTTAGCTGGCCCAGAAATACAGATATTCTAAATAAATGGGGGGAAGGGTGATCGGAAAGGCCACTAGGTCAAACAGCTCCAGATCAAGTGACTGGAAAACAAGGAGATCCAACATAAAGGTTTTTAAAAAGTAAGGATTCAAACAGTATAGAGAAAAAAAATGGGATGCCCTAGCTGTCTGCATCATTCCTTTCTACACATATGCTAGAGCAGCCTCTCCCTCTGAAGACAGTGCTTGTCAGGTAAAAATGCAAGTCACGCAAGACACAGGATGGGAGGGAATATGGGACAACTAAAGAAAATTGATCAATGCCAGAAAATTCCATCCTAATTATCCCTGACAAACACACAGCAAGCCCAGTTAAATCCCTTCGATAAGCAGAATGTGGTAAGTGCTGGGAAAACTCTCATTTCCTCAACCAAGCAGCTTTCTGGGATCATTCCCCAGAGCTTGCAACCTCCCCTTCAGCCTGGTTTTGTTGGCCAGCTCCTGCACTTCAGCAACCTCACCTCCCTCAGCATCCCCCGGGAGGGCTGGCACAGGGATCCTGGCAGAAGCCCTGCGCCCTCCTGCAGACACCTGTGGTCCCAGGGGTGTGGGGGTGGCCTCTGTGGGAGTCTGAGGTGGGGCAGGTGCCAGGGCCGGTGTGGTAGGAGGATGGTGGGAGGACATGCTGCCGCCTCAGCAGACACCACTGGAGGTCAGTGTGAGCCAGCACTGCCGTGCAGTGCGAAAGGGACAGGGATCCCATTGCCCTGGCTTTACTGGGGTCCCTTTTTTTGTCTCCCCAACCCTCTTGAGACAGCTCCAGAGGCAGGAGCCCACAGCTGGGCCCCCCTTTGCCCTGAGTCGCTGATATGGGGTGGATGCATACAAATATCTGCTCACACACACACACGTTTTTCATGCATGATTAGGGAGCTCACAAGGCGAAACGATGCTCCAGCTTGGGAACAGGTAGGATCAGGCTCCAAACCTCCTGGATACACCACGCTGCATCAGTGACCCCAATGTACTGAGGAGCAGTGTCCCTCTACAAGCAACAAGGGCTGAAAAATCCACCACAGTCAAGCTACACTTCAGCAAAAAGACTAAAGAAAACAAGGGAGATGGTTAGCAGAAAGGAGCAGCAAGTTAAATCCTTAGTGGTGGCATGGAGATTATGGAGACCACCAGGAAAGACAATGCTGGGCACGTGGTCTGTTAGGAAAGGTGTGAGAAAAGGTGCAAGGAAGCTGGTATGGATCAACAGGGAAGAAATATGGAATATGAGCAGAGCAGGCTAAGAATGCATGATTCAAAAAGCCAGATCTGCTTCCAAACATGGAAAACAGAATGGCTCTTCACCTCAATCAGATTAAATGCAATAATTTAATCAGGCAGGCCAGAAATCAATCTGAGGGGTAACGAGTTAAAGCCATCAAACCGGTGCCAAATCCTTTCTGTGATGCATGAGGAGCAAGGCAGGCAGCCTGCAGAGAACCCACTGAGGCATGGAAGGAGCCTGAAGGAGGTGTGTGCAGAAAAGGGGATCCTTTTCCACCTGGGATCAGCCTTTCCCAGCCCTCAGGACCCCCTGGGCTCAGCCCAACCACGCTCCCACCTGTGCCCTGAGGAAAGCAGCCCAGGAAGGGGAGCTTAGAGGACTCACCGGGGGCAGGCAGAGCAGGAGGCGAGGGGCAGTGATGTGGGCAGGGGGGGGCTGCAGCTTTGCACACACGGACATCAGGTTGGAGAAGAGCCGCAGGAAGCGGAGCTCTGCCCGGGCTCCGCAGGGGAAGGTCAGTGTTCTGCTCAGTGGCTCTGGCAGGGAAATTCAAGAGGGATCAGCTCCTCAGAGGGTCCAGCCAACATCTCCCTGCAGCCCGGTGTCCCTGAGGGGCACAGGGACCTCCAGCCCTCTCCTCCCCATGCCCTGCATGGCTCACCGTGGCTGTGTCCCCAGCACTCGGCACCTGCGCCGGAGGGACAGATGGGGTCTGTCAGGGACCGGGCTTCCTTCAGGGTGTGTTTGATCTCCATCACCTGCTTCCCAGTGACCAGGGGATCCTGGCCAATGTCTGTGGGAAAGAGATGGAGGCACACGGGTCACTCCAGGTTCCTTATTGATCTCCCTGCCTTTCAGACCCTACATGAACATCTCCATACTGCTACCAGGCTACTGAGAGCTCACATGGAGCATAGCCTGAGATCTGGATTTAAGGGAGGAACAGCTGGCTGGCTGGGACGGGGTGGTGAGGAGCCACTTGGTCTCTGGTCTCTCTTCTCACCCCTTCTATTGAAGCGAATGGTTTCTCACTTGTTCCCTCACCTTCTAAAACATCCTCCAACATGTGTGTAACCTTCTTCTCTTTCAGAATGTGTTTCTTCAGGTATTTCATGAAGATCCCAGAGCTGAACTCCCCATCCTGCAGTTCATAGGCTTCTGCATCTTCGCTCCTGCAAGAATAAGGACATTTCTTCAGAGTCCTCACATTTCTGCACCAGGCAAAAAGTCCTGAGGATGAGTCTGGGCTTGCCAACTCCATCCAGACTCTGTTGGCTGAGCTTCTCAAGGAATAACACAAAGTGCTTGGGTTTGGCCCAGGAGATGGTGGGAATGGCACAGGATGGGAAAAAGCAATGGAAGGGGATAGGATAGGAAAGCACTGTCTCCAGCCTAGGCAGATGACAGAAGGTGAAAAGCCAGAAAAGCTGGCACTGGAGCAGGAAACAACACCCATCGTCTCAGGAGGCTTCAGGTGGGCTGTTCATGGCACATGAACCTGGGGAATCAGGCTCAGGCCCGAAGGACAGGTGACAGGAGCTGAGGTCACCTTTATACACAACCTGTAACTGAAGCACAGGCTGCCATGAGTGATGGCAGGAGGAAGGACAGAAGTGCTGAAAAGCAAACGCAGATGGAGGGTGAGAGCCAGAGGAAAACATAGTGAAGCCCTCTCCAGCCTCCAAAACCACTGTGTGTGAAAGGATGAGAGGGGGTATGGCTGTGCCAGCATCTGGTCCTGTGTGCCAGCGTGGGGACAGCAAAGTGCACTTACGTGGCATAGCCATAGACAGTATTTCCCCAGGGCTCCAGCGGCTGCACCTGGGAGAGAGCACGTCCTGGGTTGTACCTGGAAGAGAAAGAAAAGGCATGAGTCAGGGTTGAGACATCTGTCAGCTGGAGGGGACAAAGCCCACATGCTTCCCCACATCCATCTCCTAGGGTTGGCAATAGGATCAACCCTCACCTCAGATCCAACCACAGAGATGAATGCTGGGAGTCCCACCAAGAACCCAAACCACAGGGAAATGAGTAGATAGGTCCAGCTGTGACCTATCTGCACTGGTGAGCAGCTCCCTGCCCCACACTGAGCCTGGAGCTCTGGGGACAACCTTCCCTCCTCCCTCCCAAGGCTGGATTTTAATAACTCCAGGCAGCAACGAAGTGCAGAGAACACACTGGGTCACTGTGCCCAGTGGACAACTGTGCCTGCAGAAGTCAGAGGTGTGTACAACACATGCTTACAGCTCAACTGCCTGTGCTGGGGTCTGGGACACCCCACAGGGCCCCTCCAGACCACACACACACACTTCTGCCTCAGGGAACCAAAGCAGGTTACGGCTCAGACACCCCCAGATCTCACTGAGAGATGGGATCAGAAGACACACACTCAAGTCTTGATGCCCAAAACTGACCCTGACACCCTGGTCTAGATGCAGCTGAATGAGTGCAGCTCCTGTTATTTCCAAAATCAGGTAGAACCATGGTGACAGGCCTGGTTTTCACCAAAAAAGATCTCATGGTTGCACTGAATGGTCAAGCCTTGCCCATCTGACAGCATGGAGACAGGCTGCCTCCAGTTCACACCAGTGACCTGGAGCTGTTCCCAGTCACGTAGTGACAAGAGCCAGGCACAAACGCAGCGTTACTCCACATTATTGAATTCCAGCATAGCTTCCTGGGGCTGAAGCTGGCACACTAAGGAGAGCAGAAAAGATGGCTGTATCACCAGCAGCCAGTGTCACCTACTGCTGGTAGCACAGTCTGGAGATGTTTCAGGCAGGATTCAATTGGCTCCTGTAAGTTGTCTTAAAGATGAACAGAAGAGAAAATGTGGAAAAGGAGATACGCTTCTAAATATGAATATTGAGATTTATCTGCTCCTCAGCTGCTCCCACATTAATGCAGAAATCTGGCATTCCAGGTCCAAGGCTAAATCAGAGAATTCCTGGAAGGGACAACTGCATCCACCCAAAATCAGCACATAAATGTATGAGGCTACACACAGGCTCCATGTTCCTGGTTTCTCCTCTGTTAAAGCTGAACATCTGCTCCACTTGGCAAGGGAGGATGTGTTTCTCACCACCCTGGCATTTCTGATGCTAACATATGGGGTGAGGAGATGCTCTGGGTGAGGTCCCTCTCAGCACAGACACAGCTCCTCCTGGTTTGTGCACAAGCTGCTGACAGACCTGCAGATCAGTCGGACCAAAAGGGCCTTGGGAAAGGAGACCCTGGGAGCCTTGTCTTACACAGTGGTGTAAACACACACAGCTATGAAATCCAGATGCTTTCCCAAGCTAAAACGGTGACTTCTCAAGAAAAAGGAGCTCAGGAGAGTGTTTCTACAGCAATCCCCCACAAAATCGGGGATAACACCCACTGCATGAAGTGCTGTGCTCATTGTGGGAAAGGGGAGGTGTGAGCTTTGGGGGAGGAGAGAGAAAAACAACTGCACAACCTTGCCTAACCATCCCAGCAGATCTCGCACTGCACTCTCTTTCCAGAGCCCATTGAGACTCCACTGAGCACAGGAATGCCAAGGAAGGAGACAGCAGCTCAAAGGCAGATAGCACCTCAAAAGCTGCTTTATAGACTGTTAACATTTGTGTTGGTGATCCCTGTGCAGCCTCCATGTCACCTCCCCATCATGCACTGCCCTTGGACAGCAGCCCAGAGGTGCAGCTCCAGCGGTGTATCCATGAGAGCCAGGTACTCCTGCTTGGCTGCATGCCATCCCCCGCCTGTTATCCTGCTGGGGAGAGCAGGAAGGTGCTGCCAGGTATGCCAGGGAAGCAACACACTCTGCTTTCAGCAGAGAGCAAGAAGGGAGAAAGGGGATGCTTCACTCTGGAGAGTTCAGGGCAGGACCAAGGCACATTAAGATCTAGTGACACTGGCAATTCAGAGCTGCAGGATAAGTCCCTGCACAGCTAGCTTTAAGCTATTCAAAGTGAGCATTCCCACCTCTGCAGCTACAAGGCATCAAAGATTTATCCTCTCTCCAAGGGGCTGGCAACTCTTTCAGGGTATCAAAATCCCTGTCGTCTTTCCAGTTCTTAGCACAGGAACCACAGCAGGAAGAGAGAGACTTTCCTGCATTTGCTCTCCAGGTCTTATCTGACCTGTGAATCTGCCTCAGGAGACTGAAATAAATGAACTAATGACAGCTTCTACTGCAGTAGTCCACCTACCTCTGCTGAAATTGGACAAGTAGTAATTTTCTGCAGCAGGATAGAGGTCTGTAGGCCAAGGGAGGATGATGGGCTTTCGATAGACAGCGGGAAAACGCTGATCTCTGACCTCAGCAGCAGCTGCTTCACAACACAACCACTTCAGAAGGATTTAAGGCCAGTAAAAAGCAAGTAGCAGGGCTTAAAATATTTTCCACATCATGCTGCACTCTTCTCACTGAGATGTTAACAAGAATGCAGCCAGGAGAAGAGAAGTGAGCTGAACACTCCCAGCCTGAGCACTTGGGAAACATGGACCAGGAAAGCCCATGATCAGCAAGACCAGGTCAGGCTTGAAACACAAAAGACAAACCCTGTGCTGAGTTTCAGCCAACAATTTATGCCAGACACAGCCATCGCTCCATGGGCTTGAGGCAACCTGCCTGTATTTGCCAGGCTTCTTCACCTCAGAAAATCCAGGGATTTTTCAAGCCCCTTCTCTCCTGCAGATCTCAGACAACATCTGATGCTCTCTGCACTAACCTGTGAATGACCCATCTTTCCAGAACATTCTGCAGGACCTAAAAGTGCTGCTGATTTTATGACACATGATCAATAACCTCCGATGGAGCAGCACCACGGGGGATGTGGCCCCAGCAATCCAAGGGAACACCCCACAGGGTGAGTTGAAGCCCAGAGCTGAGGCTGGACCCTTCCCTGGCCCCTCAGAATGCCCATCCAAGGTGAGGAAGGGGGAAGAGCACCCTACCACTTCCTGCAGGTGTCCAGCAGGATGACGTTCAGGGCTGTCTGCTGCTGCTGCATCTTCTGGAGGATCCTCTGCACGCTGATGCAGTTCTCAGGAGTGTAGGGCTGGGGAGCATCAACAGGGACCATGTAGTTCCTCCCCAGATGTTCGTACCCATGCCCGGCATAGTAGAATATAGCTGGGAACAGGGAGAGGAGAGAATGAATCAGGATGCCAACCTGCAGGTCTGTAACCAGCTCCCCATGGCCACGTCCCACCTCCTGTCCTGAAGGGATACTAGAGCAGGGCAGACATAGGCCATCAGCACCTATGGAACTGGAGCTACACTGACCTCACAGTTTTGATTTTTTTCCAATCTATCCCTTTTGACAGAGTCGGAAGCAGCCCTGAGAGGCTCCCCTGTGCTTGTGGATTCCCACATGGTTTGTCACCTGAAGTCACGGGGTTTACGTATTTCCAAGCCTTCTGTGCTACAACACCCAGGCTCAGCACCTGCCAGGCTGAATTCCACCTTTGTACAAAGTTTGGGTTAATCCTCAGGTCTTTAAAGGAAAATGACAACAGAAAAGGATTTTACTACAGTGGAAAATATATTAACAGCCTTTTAAATGAGAACCTCCTCATTTAAAAGAAGCTTCCTAGTTTTGGAGAAGAGACTAACAACTGATTAGGTGATGGAAAACACTCTCCATATTTCAAAGGTCTGCCTGCATTGATACACCTATAAACTGGTGAAAAATTAGACAGAGACGAGAGAGAGAGAGAGAGAGGGAGAGAGAGAGGCAAGTTCTCCAGACGTCCAGAACACGTGGACCACACTCTTCAACAACCTCTGACCAGACACCAGCCCTGTAAGAAAGGAGAAGTTAGACCCATCCAGGTGCTGGTGGGAAGTCCAATACTCAACAGGAATTTTGGATTTCACTCTTATGCACATAGAACTTAGTAACATTTTCTGCCTTCACAAGAGATGGCAATACAGGGACTTTCAGGTGGAAAGCACTGGGGAGCTCAGCATGGCCCAAGCTGCTGCTCCCCCCTGACCTGTTTTCTGTGCAGGGCTTTCCTCCTGCACAGGGATCCCTATGTGGGCTGAAGCTTCTCTAAAGGAAGTTGCACAGTGGCTGATCACCCCTCCCCAGCACTGATGACGCTGCTTGGGGGATGCTGGTTGATGAAAGCCAACTTGGGGAACTGAAATGGGTTAAAAATAGCTCTGAGGTGACACAGTTGTGCTACCACAATGGAGGGATGGTGAAAAGTGAGAGGTCAGAAATGGGAACAAGCAGCTAAAAGGGAACAGCAGGAGAAATTCTTCAGCCAGATTCACTGCCAAAGCCCCCACTTCAGTAAGTAACCTCTCCTCTGTATTCCCTCCACTGCTCCTGCCCCTGGACTTGGCAGGACGCTCACCTTGATCTCCGATTTTGCAAGGGATGCAGTGACAGGGGCAGGAGCTGAAAGACTGAAAGCATGACCTCATCATGTGGAAGACGGAAAACATGATCTCATAGTCAAAAAGACCTCGAGTCACCTTTGGTTTCTATTCTCAGGGGACAATGGAAAGTTTCTCAAATGGCTGTTTCCACAGATGCCCACGAGGTTTGGGTTCCTCTTCTTGTGTATCGGCAGCCAGATAAGGCACGCTCTGACCCGCAGAAGCTCTGAGCTTTTGTAACTTGCAAATCAAAGCCACAAAACCCTCCCCTGAGACTAGAAAAGAGTATAAAACAGGAAGCCTTCTGGAAAAATTAGATGTAGGCATTACAGGCTGGGCCCCTCAAGTCATCAAGCACTGGTGGCTTTCATGCCTCTGCCCTTGTTCATGCAAGGAAGTGATGACATCTGTCACCAGGCAGCATCACTGATGCTTGGAAAAAAATAATACTACAGAAAAGCCCACAAAGAATGATTCAATCCTTAAATTTTCTAACTTTTGAGGTCTCGTGCACCTGAATGAACCCACCAGGTGCTCCCCACACTATATAAATCCCAAAGACTGGTGTTCAAATCCAAAAAGATATGTTTCACAACAGCTGAGTGACTTTTCCAGCCTCTTCTGGACTTAATTTCTCTTCCTGAACAGGAAAGTCAACAATTTGCTCAGAGAAGGAAAGGCCTTTTCTATTCTGAGGTCTTCCCACATCGTGTGAGTCAGAACTGCTGATCACAGACAAACTTCCGAGTAACAAATTAAAAAGGGGAAGCTCCAGGCACTGCTCATAATGCAGGAAATGTCAGCATGAGGCTTAATTAAGGCATGACTCCATATTCCAAGTATTTCACTCGCAACTTTTTACTCTCGTTGCATTTCCAATGCAATTTTTTTGACTCAGGACTTTTTAGGTCACTCAAAATAACATTTGGGGGGATTCCTCATTTGCCCGAGCAGGGAATAATTCAGGTCACTCAGGGGATGCTTGGGGCCTTCAAAAATCCTCTGCAGCTTTTCTAAGAGATCTGGAGAAGAGCAGCCCAATGACCCACCATCTCCATACCATGAACTGGAGGAGCCTTTGGATCATAGAATTATTAAGGTTGGAAAAGACCTGTGAGATCATCAAGTTCAACCTTGGACCGAATCTCACCATGTCCACTAAAACATATCATGCAGTGCCACATGCACTCACTTTTTGAACACTTCAGGCCCAAGGCCTGGAAGGAGGGGGAAGGAGCTGGGCTGGTCTAGGATGGTCTGGAGATGTGGAAGTGGAGGAAGGTCTCACAACAGCCTACAGTTCCTGGAGGGGCAGCTACAGAGACTATAAAGCCTTACTCCCATCATCAGCCTGGATCATACAACATGGGACAGTGAGCACCAACCCATGGAGGCTCATGTTCAGCAGTCAGCCCTCTCCTCCTCCTGTGTATGTCTACACAAAGCTTTTCTGATTTCAGCTGTGGTGGTTGCTACACAGGAGGTGTAACGTCCAGGTAAAGCCTGAGATACGAGAGGATTTCAGAGAGCAACCACAAAAGGAAGCTGCAAGTGAAGTCATAGGAATACACTGTCACCAGGTGATGCCATGGCCATGTGCAGCCCTTCCCACCAGCTCAGCCTCCCCAGTGAGTCAGTGTTTCCCGGAACAAGGTGGCTGCACACCATTTCCCTTGTGGCCATGTCCCTATTATCCATTGCACAACCTCCAAACCTCCTGCTGAGTGCCAGGCTGGAATCGGCCCACGCTGACTTTCACTGTCTGGGTGCCGCACAGCTGGGAGATAAGCCTCACACTGAGGTTTGGAAGCAAAACTGGTCCACCTGGCAAAGTATTTTCAGGGTATCTGCCGGGCTGGGAGAACTCAGGGACCCTGAAGATGCTACTTTCACCACCAAATCACAACACCTGCTTTAAGACCCACAAGATCTGCCAGCTGGGTGTTTGAGGAACACTTCCCACTGAGAACAGTGCACAATAAGATCGAAGCCCAACCTCAAAGCCATCTGCAGCTGGCAATGCTCTTCTGCAAAAGGGCTGTCAGGGGCCCAAATTAGACCTTCAGGAAAGAGAAACGAGGAAATCATAGCCAGATGCAGCAGTCGGGGCTCAAAAGGAGCTTCCCTCCCTCACACAGGATAAGTCTCCTCAATTTTGTCATCTAAGCAAAAGATGAAAATCCCTTTTCCCATTCACTATTTTTGGCTCCCCAAAAACTCAGTATAAGCCCATGCTGTTGGGGCTGGAGGCTGCCACGTGATGGAGAAACATCACCTTTGCATGGCTGTAACCTGCCCAAAACTGAACAACACTTATCCAAGGGCTTCTGCCAAGCCTGGCACCACTGCAGACTGTGCTGCAGGTCTCCCTTGAGAGAGCAAAGTTCAATTTCTTCTTTTTTAATTCAATAGCTGTTCAGAAAATTGCCAAATCCCTGCTCAGCATGGGCAGGTGGCTGGGCTGGCTTGGCCTTACCATAGACTCCCTTCCCTAGGAGCTGCAGGAACTGACTGACCGCTGTCGCCATCTCAGCCTTGTTCAGATCCAGGAGGGAGACAACCTGGAAGCCCAGCTGCTCCAGAAGATGACTCAGCTCAAACACATCCTTGACAGGAGCCATGAGGTTGGGATGATGCTGGTAGCAGTTGTTGCCCACTAAAAGTGCTATTTTGCCTGTAGCTGAAACAAACACCAAGTGACAAAGCTGTAAACGCTCAGTGGGAGGCAAGGTCTCACCTTCTTCATTGGAGTGAGGAAACAGGAAATCTAAGAAAAGATTTAGGCAGGATGGATAGACCCTAGGCTGCTGCAAGCCTGGAGCACCCTCCAGAAAGCCCTTGGCTTTCTGAACACTTCAACAAAATACACAAACAATCAATTTGACAGAAAGGGTTGAAAAGTTTACATTTGACAGCCAAAATCTCAGGAGTGCAGGAGATTCTGCTCTACCTGCCTTATCGTGACCGTGGGTTCTGGCGGGCCAGCAGTGCGTGGGAGGGGGATGCACTGAGCCAGGCTAAGGAGTCCTTTCCCTCACAGGGCTGAAACAGAGAAACCCTGAGATCCTGCTTTGATTTTTATCCCCACCTCCCCACTGTAAAAAAGAAGGATTTAGGTCACTCAGCAGTGGTGGGAGTGAGGAGCTTTGCCCTGCTGTGAGGAAGTATTTCAAGGAAGGGAAAAGGGAAACTCATTTGGCAGCCCCAGAGCTCAAGACTCAGTTACTCATTAGGAATAATATTACTCCACTGGCTGAGAAAGATCAGGGCTTGGCAGGGGATTGGATTCATCTTGTGCCATGCAGCTCCGATCTCAAAAGCACAGAGCCTGTTGCAATGTGGGCATAAAGGCTTGAAGTGGTTTCTGCAGAAAAAGCACTCCCATTCCCTGTCTTCCCATCTACCCTGGAGCCTGGCTTTTAATTAAGATAATAAGTGCTCAGGAAGAAAAGACGACAGTACTCACCAAAAAACTTCTCAGAGCCACATGTACCTGGGAAAGAAAGAGGGAAATGATAAGCCTGTGCCCAGCATCCAGTGCCAGGCCTGAATCCTGCTCCAACATTCCCAGCAACACATAGCTGGACCAAACACATAGAGAATCTGCATAAACAACACTCCTGGGGCAACTTCTTCACAGCCTGACTGCTAACCCTAAACACACTGGTCTTTATGAAATCCTGCCTGATTTATGACATCCTGAGTAGCTGGGAAGCAAAGCCTGGAAAAGGGGCAGACCAGGAAAGGAGGGTCAGCATGGAAGAGCTCATACCTGGGCTTCCTAATGTGACTCACCTGCTCCCTCACTGCAGCAAAAGCAAAGGAAACACAACGACTCAAGGTCAATAAAAGCTCCAAAATAGAGTTTCTCCCCATAAACATCTGGTGCAGAGGGAGCCACCATTTGCTTTTGATTGTGACAATACTGTCCGAGTTGTTCATCTCCCTTCTCTGACTTTCCCTGCTTTTTAGCAGTTCTGGCTCAGAAAAGCCCCCCCAAATGTGACTCACTTTGGTGAGCCCCACAAACTTCCCTGCCCAAGCACTTTCAGCTTCTTAAAATCAAAGTCAGCCAAACAGCTCCTGCTTTTCCTATTTAAATTAGAAATTAATTTCAAAATTCATCCCAGGAGAAAATTCCAAAACCCTACAGGCTATAAAAGAAGAAATTAAAGATAAATTGCATAGATCTTATGGGTCTGGAAGACCTCTGGCCCCTGAACCAGTGTTGCTGAGGCACCAGGAGTGCCTAGAAAGTTCAGAACAAAACCACTCATCCTTTTCTGCCTCTGACAGAGGCACCCGTTGCACGCTAAAGCTCCACAGCTGTAACACTTTGAACCCAACCCAATCTGGTGTCCTTTTCTTGCTGCCTGTCCCCCCTGGATGCAGTTTTGCCAGCTGTGAGGAGGCAGGCAGAGTGCTCTCTGGATATACAGGATCAATTTGCACTTTGGAGAAATTTTAAAGCCAGCTTAAAAGGTAGGATGAGGAGCTTACGGCATAGAAAAATCTCTAGATGGAGTAAAGAGCCAGCCAAGTCAACTTATGGTATTCCTGCTTCACACAGGGCAAAGGCAGGGGGCCAAAGGAGAGGTGGAGCATGCCCGAGGCTCTGGGGACACATCTTCTCCCTGGGATCCGTCACTCACGCAGCATCAGCCCTGAGCTGCCAGCCTGAGGGGCCTGAACCTTCCCAAAATAAACCCCATCCTCTCCAGCTCTCTGTGTCTGAGCACATCACTTCATCCCAGCGAGGCTGGAAATTAATTTGGGCGCAGGAGCCCACTGCAATTTGGCTGTGGAACTGTGAAGTCAGCACCCTGGCAAGGCAGGAAAACCACAGGGAGCAGCTGAGAGCACCGAGCCTGCCATAACACGGCAGGTTTCTGACAGACTGCAGAACCCAGCATCCCACCCCACCAGACAGCGCATCACCAGGTCTGAGGGGTTCTCTTTTCCAGCCACCACTTCCCTCGCTCCCTCTGAGCCCCGATATCAGGGAATCCTATTTATTACAGCCCTCGGTCACCAGCTTGGTGTTTCCAGATGAGAGCACTAAATTCCTTTGTACCCTCTAATTACTTCTCACTCCAGGTGATGTGCAGCAAAGCAAGGGGGGTTGGCTCTGCTCACCTACGTGAACGTCCACAGCGTTGGTCCAGTGCTCTCCGTGACTGTTGGAGGCACAGCACAGGTACGTGCCCGAGTCACTGACCTTGGCATGGGTGATCTAGACAGATCAAAAGTTAAATCACATTATTTATGGTGAAAGTCTGCAGCTCCCTGCCAGGATCTGCTGAAGGCACCCGTACTCCTGGAATAAAGAGTACTTTTCCTGCTGTTCACTCAGACTTTGCCTTGCAAAGAATGAGGACAGGAACAAGCACCAGAGCAGTACTGGCTGGCAAGGACTCTGGTTCTCCAGCCCAGGATCCTGCTCAGAGAGGGACTAAAGCCACCACTGAGTCAGGCTGGCTATAGCTCTGTCTATTCAAGCCCTGAACATTTCCAAGGACAGAGACCTCGCTGCCTTTCTGGCTCCAGCACACCACCATTCACCTGAAAATGAACAACCTCTTCCTAATGCCCAGCCTGAACTTCCCTGTCAGAAGTGCAATCTAAGGCCATTGACCCCAGTAATACCATCAGCTACTACTGAGAAGACACTGGATCTCTTGTCCTTGTACCCTTCATGTGATGCCCTGGAAGGAAATCCCCTTTCTTGATTCAAGAAGATAGCACTGATTTACACTCAGCCAGTGATACAACAAAAACCCAACCCTTCTGCTGCCTCCCTAACTCTTTTCTGTCAGGACTAACCACTTTTCCTTCTAGGTCTCCTCCAGGCAGACAACATTCCCACAGGTCCATCACTCCACAGTCCCCTGCACAGACAAACAACAGCTGTTCTCATGCCTTTGTTGCAAAAAGGCTCAAGAGAGGTGCTGAGAGCCCTTGACGCATCAAGGGATCAGTTACCTCTTAGGGAAACATCCACAACTTTGAAAGAAGCCCATAAAACATATTCCCCCTTCACCCAGAGTTCTCTAGCCAGCTACCAAAGCAGAAGGGTGATACACAGAATACTTTCCCACAACCCTGCAGCCAGCTTCTCCCATCACCCACCTCAGTAGCCAAAGCTTCTGAACTATCCCCAAGCAACCTTACCCATAGTTTTTTTCTCTTGTGCTGTTCCAGCAGGTTCCCATTCCGGTACCACTGGTAGGAGGGGGCTGGGACCCCCATGGCAGCACACTGCAGCTGCAGTGGCTTCCCCACCTCCACCCGCTGCTCTGTGGGGTTGAGGACGATGACGGGCTCTCCTTGCCACAGCCGAGGGGGCAAACCTGCAAGGCAGCAACATGGAACTGGTTCTCCATCCACAAGGACAGCAAACAACAGCCATTTTTCACCATCACTGCTGCACCTTTCTGCTTTGGGAGCAAGGAATCCTTGGGAGCAACACCTGCAATAGTCAACACCAGACCACAGCCCTGCCTCTGGCTTGCCAGACCTGACCCTTGCCCTTTCCTGCCAAGGGCGCAGTCAATGTGCTGAGGTCAGCCACACCCTGAGTTATTTTTGGTCAGCTTTGAAGTAGCCAGATGGACTCTTTCAGACCCAGCACCCCAAATAGCCCTAGAAAACCCACAGTGAGTGATCAGCAGGAGGTGTAGGTACATGCCAAGTTGGATGGGGCTTGGACCAACCTGGTCTAGTGGAAGGTGTCCCTGCCCATGGCAGGGGTATTGGAATGAGATGTGTTTTAAGGTCCCTTCCAACCCAAACCACTCTGTGATTCTATGATATATCAAGAAGGTAGAAGACATGCTCATACCTCTGGCGACACACTGATGGACCTCCACCTTCACCCAGTCAGAGAAGACAGCATTTCTGTAGAGGTCATTGACTCTGCATGTGTAGAGTTTGGTCTGCTCTGCAACAATGGGCAAGTCTGGGTTGGTTGCTCCAGGAATCTGGCAGCAGTCAGACTAAAGGGAAAACACAGGCAATGATTCCCTCCTCACTGCTGGCAGCAGAAGGCACTAGGAAGCCTCTTGTAAGAGCAGCAAAAGTGGAAATTCCTGATTTCCTCCCTTCCTTCAGCTCCCTCATTGTGTGCAGGGACCCAGCCTGGTGCCATACCCAGGGACACACGCTCCCACCCTTACCTGGTGCTGACAAAACCACTGGTACTGCAGCAAGGTGTGTCCCTCAGCTCGGCAACGCAGTGTGAAGGAGTATCCCACTGGGACAGAAATCGAGACTGGCTGCTCAGTGATGACAATGGCTGTGGAGAAACAGGGTGTGGAGGTGGAAACAATGCAGTAGGCACAGCCCAGGGCTCGCTGGGCTACAAGAGCGGCATCCATCCTAGCCGGAAGGGAAGTTTGGAGGAACAGGATGCTCCTGTGCAGAGGATATGGATGAAAGGATGGACGGATGGGTGGAAGCCACGAGGATGCCACGAGGCTCTTCTGGGTGCTCTCCCAAGTGCCACAGGGGTGGCACGGTCACTCTTCCCACCGCCCCGTGGCCGCTCACCTTCCTGCATCGCTTCTCCAGCGGCTCCTCCCCGGCCTGGGCGGCCGCTGGCCGGATCCGCGACAGCTCCTCTCCCCGGGACGCGGCGGCGGCACCTGCGGCGAGGGGACGGCGGCGCTGGGGACGGCTCGGGCCGGACCGAGGGGCCGCTCACCCGGCGCGGCGGCCCATGGCGGGCTCGGGCTGCGGCGCCGGGCCGAGGCCCGCACTCGGCCGCCGCGGCCCCGCGGCCCCGAACTTCCGCGCTCCCGGCCCGCCCCGCGGGGGCGGCGCCGCGACACAGCGGGGCTGCGGCTGCCCCGCACCGACCGGCCCCGCACGGCGCAGACCGGACGGCCCTGGACGGCCCGGCACGACATGATACAACACGGCCCGGCCCGGTCCGGCCCCACACGGGGTCGCCGGGGACGCGCCTCTCGCTGCGTGCCAAGGCTCCCGCACCACCCTGCCCACCGAGTGACCTCTCTCCCTCCCCACAGTGGTGTCCCCCTCCCCGCCTCCTTTCAGGTGTATTTGAACACATCCGCTCCCTATGGTTGTCCTCTCCTTCCCACGGTGCCCCTCTCCCACACTCCTTACAGGTGACCTCATCACCACCACTGCTGACCTTCCCCTCATTCCCACCACAGGTGTCCTCCCCCCCCCTTACAGGTGTACTTGTCTATATCCCCATGGGTGTACTCAGCCCCCTCCCTACGGGTGTTTTCAACCCCACCAGTTACCTCATCCCCATCCCCACAGGCGTCCTTGTCCTTTCCCCACAGGTGTCCTCACCCCTTCGGCACAGATGTCTTCGCTTCATCCCCATGGGTGTTCTTGCCCCTGTCCCCATGACCACCGTTGCTCTCATCCCCACAGCCACTCTCACCCCCTCCCCACTCCCACACAGCCCACCGCCTTCACACCCCACGGCCGCCCTCACCTCTCTCCCAGGAGCCACAGACAGAAAGTCTCATGTTGGGCCCAGCGCTGCTCTGCGGGTGGGCACATAGAACCTGCCTCCTCCTCCCAGAAGTCCACGCCAGATGGGCCAGGCATCACGAGGGCCCAGGGGGAAGTGGTGCTGGCAGCGCCAGAGGTTGCACAAGCCCCTCTGGGAGGGAAGGGACACAGTGGAGCGTCAGGACTTTGTAGCGCTGTGCTGTGACTTGCACTTACAAGGTTAGGGCAAGGTCAAACTCCTTAACCCAGAACTCTTCACCTTTCAAGAAGCAGCACGACTACAAGGAAATGAGCTGGAAATGAACAGAGAGGACAGAGGGTGGTTAGGGAGTGATTGTCATTCCCAAAGAACTTTGAAGTGACCAGGCAGGGATAGTGGCACCAAGCCTATGGGGATGAAGCAGGTCTGGGCTCAGGACTTGGGGTGACAAGGTTCCTACTCCCAGGGCAGAGAAATTCCCAGCAGGCTGGCTTCTCCCCGATAGTCCTAGGAAGCAGGTCCCTGGTGCCAGGAGTGAGGTGGACCAGGACTTCTGAGCACGAGGGGGGACCATGGACCAGCTAGAGCAGCGACTGTGAGAGACTCACTTCCCTCCTGAAATTTCTCTCCCCTGGGGTTGTAGCAGTGGCTATGGGCTGACCAAGGAAAAGCGAAGCCACCAGGGATGTCTCTCCCAAGTGGCAGTATGGAAGGGCACAAACAGGTCATCAGGATGGCAGAGAGAAGCAGTTGTGGCTGAGAGTGGTCATGGATCACCTCCACAGGGCAAGGCTGGGCCATGCAAAGGTCCGAGGAACTAAGCACGGCTGAAGGATGTGCCTCTACCTCCTCCTTTTCTCTTAGAATGGATGGGGAATAAGGTGGTAGGAAAAAGCCAACCCAACACAACTGGTGGATGCAGAAAAGATTTTCTCCCTCTCTGTCCTTTTCTCTGTGCAGGATGGTACAGTTATGCTGCAAAGGCAGGAAAACCTGCTACACCCTGTCCATCCAATGTGATCCTGAGCAATCCCTGCTCTGACCAGGACTGGTCCTTTACTTTCACGGATACAGAAAAGGTGATGTTTAGCTCATCTCCCCAGCTGTCTGAGATCACAAAGACTCTACTTTTTCCTGATTTTTTTGGGGTCCAGCCAGGCATTTGGAAATACACACTTGCAGGTTTAAAACTATGAATGAGTGTAAATGAAGGTTCTGGCTGAATATGTGCCAGCAGCTCTGTGCCACACCTGTGCTGCAGAGTTATTATCCATGCAGCACAGGTAGCTAATAAAAATGATCATTAAATTAACCTCAGCACTTTCCCAGAGCTAAAGATGACAATTCTGGTTGATGCAGCATCTCTTCAAACAGCTGGAGGTTGCTGCATTCCCTGTAGACTTTCTCTAGGCTACAGAGAGAGAATCCTCCTCCAAATACCTGCTCAAAAAGTCTGTCATACTCGTCCTCTATCAGAGCCCTGTCCTGGCACGGTCTGTGTGAATATCTGGGGAAGAACCAGGGGTGAGAGTTTGTTGTCAGAGTGCAGGAAGAAGCCTGTGATTTTAGAAAGGGAAGAACTTATGGGCGCATGGTGGTAAAGGGAAGAATAAATTGTGTGAGAGGAGTGAAAAAACATCTGTGACGCACTGTGAGTCAGTGCTGGATTTGCAGGCAGAGAAGGAAAGCTTTGCTAACAAGGACTGAATCCTTGTGGCTGGCTGGCTTAGGCTTCAGCAGCTAAACATGTTTCCAAAGGAGACGGGAGCAGAGGGCACTGTCACTCTCTGTGAGCAGAATGACAGGAGAGCAGATGTGAGAGGAAGCTGTCCCAGCAGGGATAGGCACAAGAACCATTCACAGCCTGAAAGGGCAGAAAAGAACACAACCCGCGTGCGTCTGGGGGGAGGATCAAACACCACAGCAGGCTTTGTCTTGTCACATCTGAGCTAAACCTGCGCTCACCATACAGGTTTCCCTCCACTGCTGGGGTGAGGCACTGAACCATGTTGTAACCAGGGTGGGAAGAGACTTCTGGGGGTCTTTGGTACAGCCCCCCACTTCGAGAAGGACGTCAATCAGCTGCTCAGCACTTGTCCCATCCACTGTCTCATAGGATGGAGATTGCCCACTTCTCTGGGCCGCTGTGGTACTGTTTGATCTTCCTCACAGGCCAATTAATTTTCCTAATATCTAATCAGAACTTTCCTCCTTGCCACTTGCATTTTGGCCTCTCAGACCATCACTCTGCATCTCTGAGTCTGTACCCTCCTGTGAGGCAGTGAAGAAAACAAGGAGGTCTCCGTTTAGCCCTACCCTGAAGCCTGAAACCCAGCTTCTCTCACCATCTCCTCCTATGTCAGGTGCCTGAGCTCCCTCAATCTTCTTGGTGGCCTTCACTGGACTCATTCTAGTAAATCACTGGCTTTCCTGTATTTGGGAATCTGCAACTAGACATAGTTCCAGGCCCAATGCAGAGACCTACCTGGTCTAGACACCCTTCTCAGGTGGTCTGGGCTCTGTTCTATCAGATCAACACGCCAAGAGACTGCGCTCATGATGCAATAATGTGCAATTCATATGCTGGGGCTTGAATTCAGGTTTCCTGAAGCTGTGGGACCTGAAAGTCCTCTTCCTTCTTCCAGAGAAAGGGATGGTAGCAGGAGAATACCACAGTGCGTCCTCCCAGCCCAGCATCCTCCCTCCCACATCTGGGCAGCAGCCAGGGTGCAGTGAAGAGTGTGAGAACAGGGCACACACAGTGAATATTCTTATGTCGCTCAAACACTCCTTGAACCAAAGGTAGTGTCTTCATCCTGCATAAACCTCAGGAGATTTTCCTTCCCCAGATTTGTCCTGTGGATTTTATTAACCCCTACTGACATTGAGCAGCCACAGCTGTGTGTGGGAGCAGCTTAATGCCAAGGAGAGGGAGGAAGCATCTCCCTTTTACTGACTTTACCTCCTGCTAATTTCATTTGATGCCCCTGGTCTTGTTCTCCTCATCCCTCACAGCTGTTTATGACTCAGTCATGGCACCTCAGTTCATTCTCCCAGGCTGAAGATTCCCAGTCTATGTAGTTATTTTTTGTGCAGCAGCCAGGCTGGATCTTGGCTCATCCTTGCTCACCTTCTCTGTGGTTTAGGTTTGGGGGGTTTTTTGGGTATATTGTACTCTGTTAGAGATGGATTATTCCTAAGTGGCATTAGCCAACACAGAGCCCACTGCTGCCTATCTAAAATGACTATTGTGGTTTCCTCAATGTTACATTTGTTTTATGCAATTTCATCTGCTATTTCACTGCCTGGAGAAGACAAGGTCTTCAGTCAGCCCTCTGGGACCACCTTTCCTTTTATTTCTTAGGACCACATCCAAATATCTTAGGAGGTCCATCTCCTTTGCCTTTGCCAAGATTAAGTATCTTCTCTGGTATCATAAATTCAGCCATTTACATGCCTAATAATGTGATCACCTGCCACCATAGTGCACAGGTGATGCACACACTGTGTGTGTGCACACCCCAATACCTGTACGGGCGATGCACACACTGTCTGTGTCCCTGCACACCCTTGTGCCAGTGCCTATCCAAAGTCACCCTCCAAATCACAATGTTGGCTGGGGAAAAGGAATCAGGAGTGTCCTGCTCCAAGTGATCCATCACCTGCCCCTTGATTGCTGTTGCATCCACTGCCTCTCCTGCCCCAGGAGAATCAGCTCAAATCCTGTTCTCTTTCCCAGTCTGGAGCAATTTGCCATCATCTCCCTGCTCCTGCAGCAATCACTGCTGCGCAGCTGTGGGCCGGCAGTGATCCACAGTGAATCTGCTCCATCCATCATTCCAGGGCTGGAGGGACGCGATGCCACCAGTGATGTGCTTGCAGCGCATGATGCAGCAGCTTGACAGGCAAGAGGAAGGCAGAACAAGAATAAATCCAATTTTACTACTCATTATATTTTCATTTGGTATTAAATCACTGCTGGTAATAGTTTGTGACATGTATCCACCTTTTATAGCCCTGTTTTGTGCTGTCTTTTCCATGGAGACTATAAATACCATCGCAGACCTTCTCCTGAGCATCCCAGGATAAAGGGCAGGCTGCACAGGCATGAGACCCCAATGTGAGGACGTGACTGCTGAGTGGTGCCACCAGCTAGGGCAGGAGCCTCGTGCCTGCAAGAAATCAGAGGAGGTTATAGCTGATTCTGAGAGATCATAGAATCATGGAATGTCCTGAGCTGGAAGGGATGTGCAGGGATCATCCAGTCCAACTCCTGGCCCTGCACAGGACACCCCAACAATCCCACCCTGTGCCTGGGAGCATTGTCCAAATGCTCCTTGATCTCTGGCAGCCTTGGGGCCGTGACCACTGCCCCGGAGAGCCTGTTCAGTGCCCGACCACCCTCTGGGGGAAGAACCTTTTCCTGAGATCCAACCTAAACCTCCCCAGACACAGCTCCAGCCATTCCCTTGGGTCCTGTCACTCGTCACCAGCGAGAAGGGACATTTGAAGTGGGAGAAATTCCCCTAAAGGTGGAGGTTATTATTAAAAGAAAAAAAAAAAGTAGACTTCTTTCCCAAAAGATGAAGTGGAGCTCGCAGCCATGGGGAGAGGGAGAGGCCGGGCAGCCAGCCCAGAGGGGCCGGGCCGTGGCCGCTGCGTCAAGTCACCGACACCCCGACTGACAGCGGCATGTGCAGGGTCGCTATAAATGCCAGCGGTGACTGACAGGGCGGGCAGCCGCGGGCAGGGGCAGCCGCAGTCCGGCCGCCGCCATGGGCTCGACCCGCCGGGCCCTCGCCGGGCTCTACGGGCGGGGATCGGGCCACGCCGACGGCGCCGAGGAGGCCGAGAGCGCGGCCTGGGCCTCGCGGCCGGACCGGCGGAGTTACCTGCTGGGCATCCGGCCCCAGAACAGGTGAGAGCGGCCGGCTCGGGGGAACGGGTTGCTCGGGGGGTGTCCCCGGTCTGGCCGCTGCCGTGGGTGCGAGTGACACCGGGGACAGCGCCCGTGAGAGACGCGACGAGGGCGGGCGGCGGCCGGAGGCGCGGGGGAGGCGGGCCGGGCTGCCCGAAGGGGCAGCAGGGCAGGCGGGACACCTCCCAGGCCGAAAGGCAACGCCCGGCCCCAAACCGAGCTGGAAGTGGTGCGGCCACCTGGGCCTCACCATCTCACCATCCCCTGCGGGGATTCTCCGCACGGACCATTCCCGAGGGGGAAAAGCCAACTGATGGCTTGGGCTCTCCAAAGGAGCTGGTGGGCCCCGGGCCAGTCCCTCTTTCCCCCTGGAAAGAGCTGCAGGTGTCGCGGTTGTTGCCGGGGTAGGGGCTGTTGGTGTCGCGCATCATGTGTAGCTGGGTCGCTGTGTGGAGTCATGGAATCATAGAATTATGCAGTATCTTGGGCTTGAAGGATCATCGAGTCCAGCTCCTGGCCCTTTACAGGACAACCCCAACAATCCCACCCTGGGAGCATTGCCCAAACGCTCCTTGAGCTCTGTCACCCTTGGGGCCATGACCACTACCCTGGGGAGTCTGTTCAGTGCCCAACCACCCTCTGGGGTAAGAACCCTTTCCAACCTAAAACTCTGCAGATACAGCTCCAGCCATTCCCTCAGGTCCTATCTCTGGTCATCAGAGAGGAAGCTGCAAACCCTGATGAGGTCTTGGTTGATGGCTTCCCTGTGAAATCTTGACAAACATGAGCGTCTGTTTCTCCAGTTAAATTCAGGGAACACCACTGACCTTCCTGCCTTCATTGAAGTGAAGCTGCTCAACACCAGACACAGGGCGAGGGGCCACACGGGTGCCTTATCTTACTGCCAAAAAGGCATTTCTACAATGTAGATAGGGGCCGACAGCAATGAGAACAGCATTCCTGGGTCAGGAATGGCCTCAGGCAGAGGGTCTGGGGTAGAAATAAGGCTTTGTTCGCTGGGGAGAAGGAATGATAAACATGCTGTCAGCTGAGCCTGACTGAGGGTAGCACACAAAGAAATACAGGGCGATGTGCCAGTGGAGCCGAAGGTGTCCGTGATTGTGTGAGGTGTTCAAAAAAAAGCCTCAAAATTGCTTTGAATTCCCTGGGAATGCTCTTCAGTCTCCAAACAAGTGTGCCTCTTTCCTGCTGATGGTTTATAAATAATCCATTTCCAGCATGTCAGGCATTAATGCCTCAAAGAGTCAGGCATTCATAAAAATAAACACAGGACCAAAAGACATAAAAAAGGGCTGCTCGGAAGTCAGATGTTAAAACTGGGTAATGCCAAAGTGAAGCTGCCTAAATTCAGTTCCTTTGTGCTGGCATCATTGGGATGCGAGCTAATTGCAGTCTGGCTGTACACAGTGCCGTCTTCAGCACCAACAAATGCCAATACTGGGTCCACAACCTGCAGCCTCAGGAAAATCTCTGACTGTGCCCAGTGACTCCATTCTGTGGATTACAGGCAGAGAGAGGATTTAATAAAGAAGATGTCAAGGTGTTTGGACTGCCTATAGCTTGACTTTTATTCCCCCTGACTATGCTCAAATTGCAGCTTTAATCAGTTTAACCGTAAAGGAGGGTTCATCCATCCTGCAAGCAAACTCCCTGAAGTTTTCCTTAGGGCTGCTAAGGAAGGCATAGAGTGCTGTAGATCTCCTGGCCAATGCACCTGGTGTCTTCTGGCTGGGTCGACTCTGTGGCTGGTGTATGGTAAATCCAGCCCATTTCTGCAATGCTCTGAGCCCTGAACTCCTTGAACTTGTCAGACTGGTACTGCCATGGCTGCACCCCAATTCCTATCCATGGGAGCCTAATCCTGGCAAAGGGACTCTGTGCTGCCACACTCAAATCTGCAGCACATTCAGTTTCCACAAGTTGTCCAGTCCTTTTTCCAACCTGCTTATGTTTGTGGTTGTCAAAGCCTGTGGCAAGGCAATTTCATTTTGCCTGTTTACTCCACTGCTCCTTCTGTTGTAAGAAGTGGTGAATAAATATTCACCAAATAGCAAAACTGACCTTTCCCTGTCATGGCAACTTCCAGTTTCCCTGATGAGTTAGGGTGGAGTCAAATATTAAGTCTTGTTCCCTGTGGAGTCCTACAAGTGCTGAAGGCTTGAGCCAGGATGTGTGGAAACTGTGTTGTTGTTGTCCAAGATGTAGGGTAAGGGGTTGAATTAAGTGGGTCTTTTTGTCCTGTAATTGAATAATGGATGATAACAATTATGGAAAGCAAGTGAGTGGAATGGTGCAGCAAGGAGACTTTCAGAAAGCAATTATGAGTTTAATTAAATCCAGGAACATCTGGAGATCCTGGGAGAACTTGAAAAGCAAGATGAGCAACATGCTGAACAGCAGATAACACTGAGCACTTCTCTTTGACAGAGAACAGATTTGGGTTTGGAACTAACAAAGGCATGGGACAAGTGACGCAGACACAGAATTGTGGGTGGTTAGAAAACAGAAATGGATATTCTGATCTAAATAAAGTGTGGGTTTCTTTCAGGCTTCTCTGTTGCTGTGTTTATATGTATTTATAGAGTGTATTTAATCAAAATATTTGCCTGCTCTTTTCACCCGTTCTTAAAGCAGTAGTAAGTGTAGTGATATGGTACAGGTACATGCAGGCATCTTTAGGAAAAGAAACTGAAGTTGGGAATCCCTGCTTCTGGGGTGACTCATGGACACATTCTTCAGTCAGCTCTGGGGTCTCAGCATAGGAGGGACTTCTAACAAGGAAGGACTCTTTGGAGCATGTCCAGAGAAGGCCACAGAATGATGAGAGGGATGGAGCCCCTCTGCCCTGAGGAAAGGCTGAGAAAATTGGTTTTGTTCAGCCTGGAGAAGAGAAGCTTCAGGGTAACCTAATTGTGGCCTTCCAGTACCTGAAGGGAGCCTGCAGGAAAGGTGGAGAGAGACTGTTTACAAGGTCTTGGTGACAGGTCAAGGGGGGATTGCTTCCCACTGTCAAAGGGCAGGATATTAGGGGATATTAGGATGAAATTCTTGGCTGTGAGGGTGGTGAGGGTCTGGCACAGGTTGCTCATAGAAGCTGTGGCTGCCCCATCACTGGAAGTGTTCAAGGCCAGGTTGGATGGGGCTTGGAAGGTGTCCCTGCCCACAGCAGGGGTTGGAATAAGATAAGTTTTAAGTTTCCTTCCAATCCAAACAATTCTGGTAGTATGTAGAGGGTAGTTTGAATGATCTTACTTGGTCTCCCTAATCCTACAGGAGGAAAGGGGTGTTGTGTAAATTGAAGGATATGAATTTGAAAACCAGAACATGCTTTTTCTGGTTTTTAACTTGTAGAATATGCCAGAGGTGGTGTTACAGAGACCAAAAAAATGTAGGTGTTGAAAATTACTGTAGAGAGAATATGATCCTTTTATTAGACAGAGTGTTCAGGGTGTTTACGCTGTGTGCCCTCAGGAACTGGTATTTATGAAGGATTTTTCCTGTGAACAGACAGCTCAGTGTTAAGAGATCACTGGCTTTCCTTTGCTGGTCTTTTAACATACCTGATATTGGACAATATGAGGAGCAGCTTGATGATTTGCCTTCTGCCCTGGCTGCTGACAGGACATTTTATTTTGGGGTAGCTGTTTTGTTTGTTTGTTTTTTTTTAAACCCTCTTATGTCTTAAAGCACTTTAATTATTTCACAAAATGAGAGGAGGAGCTGTCAGTCCTTTCCATGGTCTGCCTTAGCTGTGTTCATAGGCCACAACTCCAAGACATCTCTTTAGGTGTCCTTTTTGTAAGAACTAGTGAGTCTGGAGAGTGTCTTGTGCAGAGAGATGCAATTTTGTATAAAATCTTCACCTGAGTCCCGGGTGAACTCCTCTACTGGCAGCAATGTGCACCTCTGGCCTCGTGCAGGTGTCACTCCTCGGTCTTGTTAGAGCATTACCTCCTTGCTTATATAGCTTTCTACTGTCATAGCTGCATCATACACAGATATTTATAGAGCGTAGTGACATTGCCTCTGATCTTTTCTTGGACATGTCTCTGTTTGGGGTGGCAGTTGAGCTCAGGAGACAGCCTTGCCACCTGGCTCTTCTGGCTGGAAACCATTCCCAATCTTGTCCCTCTTGCTTTGCACATAATATCAAATGAAGGAGAAAGATCTGTTGCTATAATAAAGTGTACTGGAAACTCAAGAGCACTTGTTTCCTGAAAAGCATGTTTAGTTCAGAGGAGTTCCCTCTTCAGCAGCTGGGCACCTGTATCATCCTATGTGACCTTGCTTTGGCAAGGAGTGGTGTAACTCCCAGGTAAGGTTCCAGCTGAGGCACCTGAGAGCATTCAGTCAGTTTGATTTGTGGGATGGAAGTGTCCCAAACTCTAAAAGGACGGACAGCCAGTACCCACTGGAAAGGCAAAAGTAAAGGTGTCAGTGATTCAGCTTCAGACCCTATGATCTGTAGGACAGAGGTATCTGTTTCCCTTTGGTGTAATTACTTGCATAGTGGTGTCTGGTTTGAGTGGGGCTCCTTGGCAGTGAATAACAACACTGAGTAACAATCCCAAACAATCCCAAAGGGGGATTTTTCAACCCCCTTTCTAAAGTCTCCTGTCCATATATCCCCTAGAAAGCCAAGCAGAGCTGAGTGTGTAGGTGAAGGAACTGGAGCTGGACAAGCAGTGCCCTTCAGGGTCACTGTTAAAATACAGAGTATATCACATGTGAGAACTTTGCTCTTCTCTGGAAACCTCATAAATGGAGATGTTTTCCAGGCCAAAGGTCCCATCTCATTGAGTGTAGGGGGGAGTGTGGTCTTCTCCAAACAAGGCACCTCCTGTGCCACAGCAGATGCAGTTCCTAGCAGTTGAAATTAAAACCTTCTCTACCCTCACTCTGTTTTAATGAGGGGAAGAGCATCTCGGGTGAATGAGGTTGTTATTTCACAGTGACTCAGTCTCACACTTCACAGCATCACCTGGTCCAAGGAAGAGGGAGGAGGAAGAGCTGTTACAGGCAATTTTATTTTCACTTTTCTTCTTTCCATGCACAGTGAGCTTCCAGGAGGATGTCACGTTTCCTGGGCATCTCATTGTCCAATATTTGCTTTGCTTTCTTTTGCCATTTCTCATTCCTCTGTGTCTTTCTAAGTTTAATTTGGGCCATAGAAACAGCAATAATTCAGAGTTAAAATACACAGATCTGAGCCATCAAAGCATTACAGAGGCTGATACAGGAATGTGTAACTTAATTTATTGTTTTCCACCTTCTCTGTTAATGAAATCTAACTCTCAATTGTTACACACGTCTGTGTTCATCTCAGCACAAAGTAAATTACCTGCAGAAAAAAATGCCATATTTCTGCAGCTCTGACATCGATTCGGTCTGTGACCTTGACAAGCAAAGACTCAATACATCCATTTTCCGATCTGTGAAATAACAATATGTCTTGTACAGCAACACAGCCCTCACAGCTGCTTTATCGGGGACTGCTGATAGCTGCTGCCATGGTATATGAACACCAGCACACTCCTTCTGCGTGTGCATGGAGTGCTTGATAAGGAGCAGGACACATGGCAGGAAAGCAGCCTAAGCATAACCATGTGTACATGAAAGCCTCATTATTGGCTTTTAAATGTTGAAAAGGGTTTGCTGCTGACAGCTGAGGCAGTGTTCGGAGTGGCTTGTATTTGTCTCAAGTAGTATTAACCTTGGAGGCAGACAAGTTCATAGGAAACCTTATACTTGAAAGTCTGCATGTGCAAAACATGCCAAATAATGTCACGGGTCAGGGAGTCAGCAAGGGGATTGCCAGGGCTGTCCCTCTGTCCAGCTCCTGGGATGGACAGGCTGTCCTGCTCTCCTTGGGCTTCCTGAGGAGCTTTAGTGCAGTGCTCCTTCCCTCAAAACATAACTCAGAGGTCTCTACTTAGCTGTCATGAACTTCTTTTGCTGTTTCCTTCCTGCACTGGACAGCTTGTGTGGCTCAATTTTTGTTCTGTGGAGAAGCACAGAAAAATATTGATGACTGCTGCAGTTCAAGCAGCTCGAGTCCAGGTGCTTGTCTGTATGAGGAGGGAGCCACTGTTAAACCTATTTCAGGGTCTCCTGAGCTCTTGTTGACTTTTATGTGAGGAATGAGCTGGAAGGAGAAAGATTTCTTTATCTCGGGGAGAAGAAATACCAAAAGAGGGCAATTTCATGGAGTGATTGCATGAGAGGGTTAAAAAAGGTGTCAGGTTGAAAGTCTGTGTTTTTCAAGGAGTTAACTTTTCAGTGCCAGTGGGGTGATGTACCAGCCCAGGCCATCAACTTGAGTGGTTAAAAGTGAGTGGTGTTGACCTTGCAAAACTGAAATCTGGCACGTGCATAAAAACGGGGAAGGCTGTCTTCACTTCCAAAGAAAATTGTGGGCAATTGAAGGGCTAAAACATTTAAGACTATGATAAATGGCCAAAGCAATTTGAAAGCATCTGATAAACAGAATTTAAAGAAGAACTGAGACTGGTAGAAGGTATGTGGTAGAGGGGTATAAATCTGTGTTCAGCTGTTAATAAACAAATCTGTATTTTCAGAACTAGCTTATAAAAAGCTGAGCTTCATTTCATGGAAGTGAGATGCCCGAGCTGGCCTCCTCCCACTGATGCTGGACATGCCTAGAGCAGACCTCTTTGCACTCCACTTCTCCAGTAGAAAGAAACCTTATACTTGAGACTGGTTCACCACTTTAGATGTGTTCCTCAGGATAACATAAGCGTTTGCATTCATACAGTAACTGTAATGGCCTCGAGCTTGCTCGAGGGAGACACATCCACTGCTGATGCTGCATTTCGTTAGCAGAGCCCTGTGCTGTTTGTGCTAATAAGTCCCTGGGGAGCCCGGGGCACAGACAGCCCAGTCCCAGCGAGGATCAGACCAGACACACTGGGGTTTCCGGGTGGGTAGATTGGGTTCAGAGTCTGGAGTAGTTGTGCTGTTGCAGCTCTACATGGATATGCTGGAACGTAATTGAAGTGAAGCACCAGCTGCCTGCAGGCAGGGCTGTGCTGGCTGCAGCATCCACAGTTTGATCTTCCTCTCTCGGGGTTTAATACTCTAGTCTGAAAAGCAAATTTAGCATATTGAGGTTAAACTTCAGTTAATACATCATGGCCTTTTTCTTCTGATAATATCAAAGCTCCTCAAGAGACCCTCAGTCCAGTGTTCAGCCTTGTCTCAGAATGTGAAGTGAATACAGCCCACGTTTTCTTAACACTGGGGATTAAAAAAAAAAGCACTGTCAATGCTCAGTGTTTGATCACATGCATAAGCACAAGGGGTTCATGGCACAGACACCCTTTCTTCTGACTCCTCTTTTCTTTACATCTAAGCCAAGACATGTCCCCATGTATCTTATGCAAGAAATGATGATTAAAACCACACTTCTGCCTAAACTAGCATTTTCCAGCAAGGATTTTGGGGTCTTTCCTCGAGGGATACCCAGGTCCTGAGTATTCCTGGAGGGCAAGAGGATGTTTTTCCCTTGCAGTGGTAAGCAAAATGGTTTTGGGTTCATTTACAGTTGAGAAGCTGGTGGTTGAGACAATTTAAGCCCATGAGTTGTGTTTCCAGCCAGCCAGAGCTGCCTGGGGGCAGCCCAGAGCACAGAGAGAAATTTGTCCATGGGATCACCTGGGGTGACTGTGCTTGGGAGGAGCATAGGGAGGAGGAAGCTGGATCCCTGGGAGGTCAGGACAGGGTGAGAGCAGCAAAAGGTGCAGTTTGAGCTCTCGGAGCTCTGGGGGTGTCTATGAGTGATGAGGACAAGGTGAGGTGGTGATCAGTAAAGCAGCTAATGCAAAAGTGTGCCTGGCAGTGCCAGAAGGGACATGGAGCTCACAGGGATGTCACAGGTGGTGGACAGACAAAGTTCTTCTGTCTGGCTTCTCCCATGGGCCAGCACAGCACACAAAAGACGGATCGTGTGAGATAATTGTGATGATCAGCCTGTTATGGTTAATGTTTGATTTTCTCAGCTGGATAACGCCCGACCTCTGGCATCCTCTGGCTTCATGGACAGCAGTTGGCACTGGGAAGAGATCAGGATTGTGTGGCTGGGGGTGGAGAGGGTGAAGCCACTGCCAAAAGGCCAAGTGCCACCCATGTTTGTTGGGTTAAAGCTGCTCCTGAGCGGCTGTCTAAAACTTCTGCTGTCTTTGCTCTCCTAAAGGAGAAGAGTCAGTGAGCCCTTAATTTTTTTTTTCCCAGTGTAAATGTGCAATGATTTGTGTAAAGTGTCAGGCCTCCAAGCCGAACTACTTTTTTTTTCTTCTACTCATGTAGAGGTTCTGCCTCCACAGGTGGAACATACAGTTGGCAGAAACACTTTTCAGAGTCTCTCTGTCGTCAATTTTATGGCAGGACTTGGAGTCCTGCTGACTTCCATGTGACTGGGACTCGCACATTTGGGTAGGAGACCTGAAGAGGTGCACCTTCAGGTGGACCTTCAGGTGGTTCTTCCTGCTGTCTTCTGTAGCACCTTCATAGAGCACTGAAGTTTGGTCGTTCACTGGTCTTCAGAGCAGAAGCTGAGAAGGTTTGATCTGTCTGCATGGACAGATGTGGAAGTCTGGTATCCTACATCCCAGAGGGGATATCTGCGCTGCAGTCATTTCTGAGGCTACATGGTGAGGTTGTTGCGTAGGCACAACTCTGCATCTCAGTGCAATTAAATCCCTGAGCTTGCTTGCTGTAGACTAGTTAGTCCCTGGTTAGTTTAAGACTTTTGATTGCCGTGTGGGTGAGCTCAGGGCTTGAGGAACTGCTTCTGACTGCTGCAGGTCAATGCACAAAGGTTGTCATGCTGCCACAATCCGGCAGCGTGGCTTTTTGGCTAGGACACAAGTCCTTGAAGACTAGCCCAGAGAGAGCTGGTGACCACTGGTAAGTAGCTCATCCGGGTGTCCTTGGTGCAGGACTTGGGTGTTTGATTTTGTTCCCTGAATCGGTTAATGTTACAACATGCTCCTGCAAAGAAAGCAAAACCTGTAGATTCTTGTAAAATCTCCTTCTGTTATTTTATTTTAATGTTTTGCCAGACCTTAGTGATTTGGTTGGCAGGCTGGAAGGCCGTGTGTGGTGACCAGGGAGCTTTCAGCTTCTCCCAGGAGCTGTCCTTGGAAGCACAGAGGGCACCCAGCTCAGGCCACCTGCTTGCCAGCAGAGAAGGGAGGCCCCGGTAAAACCTCCCGCCTGCCGTTTAATCGGACACCTCCCCGGGGGGAGTTGCCTGCTTTGAGCACAACGCTGGTGCATGGAAGGCTCAAGGTGCTGCTTCTCAGAAACCTACTTGTATAAATGTCCTGACACTGGTTCTCTGCGGTTAACGACCATTTCATTTTTACAGCCTTTGATTTCAATTGACAATGTGGCTTGCTCGTCCTGGCAGGCAGCCTAAGGCAGCTGTACCTTCTTTAAATTGGAACTCTGACCTCTGCAAAACGACTCATCATTAATACGTCTCTGTAACGGTTTGTTTATTTCAGCTCCTTTCCATGCTTTTCTCTCTAATGGTTTTTATGCTGTTTTTTGCTTAGCTTATCAAGCAGCAGATTCTGTCCCTCCAGTGTAGGAAGGTAAAACTGCATTGCATTAAACTGTTCTGACCAAACACTTTTCTGAATCTGCCTGCACATGATTAACCTGTAGTGCTTTGGTACTAATCAATTAATCAGTAGAGAGACCTGAAGTGATCTAACAGCCTCATTCTGCATGGTTGGATCCCTAATACTTTCTTGAACTGCAGACAGAAAAGTGAATGTTCCTTTGTAATTTCTGTATTAAGGTGCAAGAAATATTCCTCTTTTTTAGCCAAAGGTTGGGTGTTCAGCTACTTCTTGATATTAAAGTGAGACTTCCATACAGACATTAAAAATTGGATATGCCTGCCCTGAGACTTTCAGGAAAGAGATTTTCTTCCCCCATCCCCCGTCATTGTTGTGAGTATCCTCATTCACTTGGACTCTGCCCCAAAATGCACTTGTACAGCTGTACTTGGTGAAAGAACACATTTGGAAATGCATGTGCATTGCTGGTTTGCTGCAACGGCAGGTAGAGGAATGACTGTGGAGGGAAAGGCTTTTCCTGAACACCCCTGTAGCTGTGGGATTGCTAACCAAAGAGTCAGAAAAAGAAAATCATGATGAAGAGGAATACACTTCTCAAATCTCCTTCTCCAGCAGGCTTTTGTATGGAAATCCCTCTTTAATGTGAAAAGGCTACTGAATTGCCAGGGTTCCTTCCTAGTCTTCAGGGCTTTTTCTGCCCCAAGGGTGCAGCTCCAGGAAGGCCCGGAGGAAAAGTGGCTGGTGCTTTGTGTTGAATTCCTTGAATACTCTGAATTACCGGTTTAGAAAGCAATTTGAATTGGACAAGCCTCCTTGCAGCTGGAGTGAGTCAGCTGAGAGCCCCACAGTGCCCAGCCTCCAAAACCCCTGTGACCAACACAATGGTTTCTTTGAAAGACTCAATAGACCTTCCAGGCTTCCTGCCAAGTGCCATTGGGCAAGTCTCTGATTCATCTGCCAAGCCTGTGGAGCCCCCAGCTCCTGACCATGCTGCCTTCCTAAACCATTCAGTAGCCTTTGCTGTATTATTTCACTTGGTTGTGGGATTTGCACTGAGTGGACCAGACTTATTCCTGGTGCTGCCTGCTGGTGCTGGTGGCGTGGTACTAGGATTAAACTGGGTCCTGAGTGTCACTGTGTGTGTGTGCATCACTTGATTTTTAAGATGCTGACCCAGTTGCTCTCCTGCTGGGGTATGAAATGTTCGTTGATGCTTGGGAAGTTCCTTTATGTGGATCTAAAAGGCATTTACTGGTATGGGGCTGGGGATCTGTGTTTTGAAGGGAGCATCAAAACCCTACCAGTAACTGCCTTGGTACTGGATTGTGTGCCTTGCTCCTTGGAAATGGGCATTTTTTTCTCCTGGGGTTGGACTTCAGAAAGGTTTCTGTGGTTTGAAACAGCTTTTGACTCCCACAGCCCTTTCTTGGCCCCACAATTTTGTGAAGAGTTGCTTACCAGGACCAATGTCCTGAGGTGTCCACAGAAAAGAGTCTGAGCTGTGAAATCTGGTTTTTTTACCCCATCCCACATGTATGTTTGGATACAGACAGTGCTTATAACCCTCCTTCAGTAGATGAGTCAGGTTTGCAACAGCCTGAGCTTCCTCTGTCCTGACCCTTACCCAGCACAAGGTGCCTGGGAGCTGGGTGAGACTCCATTGGTTTGTTACTCAGGGATTCATCTCCCTGTGTCTCTTACAAACCCATTCTAGCAAGAAGCCAGAGTAAAAATCATGACACTGCAGCCTCCAGGTAAGTTTTCAGGGTGGATGAAACAGGCAGTTGCTGTGCCTGGAGCTCTCCTGACACCTTCAGCCATGTCTGCTCAGTCCCTGTTGGTGCACCTGCCCTTGCTGGTTCATGCTAAATGTTGGGTTTTCTGTTTTTTCCTCAACACATTTGCTTCCTTAGCAGGTAGAGCATGAGTAGCAGCAACACCAGCATCCTGCCTGCAAGCCAAGGGCTGCTTGTGAGGCCGGGGTCCTCCTCGTGGAGCCCCCACCACATGCTCTGAGCCCTTCTGCTCGTGGTGGAGCTGTGTCAGGAGTGGTTTGGGGGTTTGTTCCACCCCTTGCATGTCTCTAGAAGCTGATCACTTGTTTAAAGAATGTCTTTCACTGCTGAAAATTATATAAGTAGAACTGCCAGCTACAGTTCTCTTGCAATATCTGCTGTTTCTGCCGAGATCCTTTCGCTTGAGACCATGGGGTCCCCTCTTCTACTGTAAACACGTAGTGTTTTAATTGCAGAGGGAAAAATTAAATAAGAAGGTATTAGTTTCCAGGAGTCTCAGAGCATTATCTGAATGAAGACCCAAGTTGGAATTTAACAATTTCTCTTTATTTAAGAAAACCCAGATCTTCTGGGGCCTCCCTTGGTGATGCTTTAGCAGGGCTGGCAGATCTGGACGAATACAGTGATTTAGTGCTCTCATTGAACAGTACTGAAATATCTGGGAAATTCAAGGTCCACTTTGGGGCTTCACAGATTGCACTGCTTGGGTAGTTCTGGCTATTTGGGTGTCCCAGCTGGAACTTTGAGGTCAGTGCCTGAACTCAAGGAGTGGAGACTGAGTCCTACCTGCAGCAGTGAGAGGTTAGACAGGAAATGGATGTCAGCTTCCCAGCTAATTCCTGAGCTCAGAAAGCTGCCATCCGGGCTCAGTCTCCCTCAGTGAACTGTCCCACAACTGCCAGCTTTTAATTCTCAGAGGGCTGCTGTGTTCTGGATATATGTTCACTTGGCCTGAAATGACATAAGAATTCTTCAGAAATAAAGAAAAATCTCAGTGAACAGAATAGCACTTGAAAGACTGACAGTTCAGAACTGGAAATTACTTTGTTAGGTCTGGCTCTGAGCCTGCTGACTGGCCAAAGAGATGTTTTGTTGTAATAAAGAACTAAAATGGTTCTTGACATTCATTGCCCCGATAGCCGTAAGGGCTAAGACAAAGGGAATGTCTCCCAAATGACACTTTAAATTGCCAGATGTGTTAGGAGGGAGAAATCAGTCAAATGCCCTGACACTGGACTGGACTTGTGAGCAGGTGTAGGGATGATGGGAGGGAAGAGGGCACGTACAACAAGAACACAGGCTGCTGAGATGAGACAGAAAGCAGACCCTTTGATTTTTCTGGTGCTTTGATCTCTAAGAAATGCTTCTTGAATCTTCCAGGAGCACCTTCTGCGCAATCATTTCTCAGCTGACGGAGGAAACGCAGCCACTATTTGAAACCACTATCAAATCCCGTTCTGTGTCCGAGGACTCTGATGCTAAATTCACGTGCATAGTGACAGGTAACAGTGTCTTCAGTGAATAACCTGGTCCTGCCTCTTCTGCTGGACTTGCGCTAGTTAAACTCTGTATCAAGTGGTAACAGGGATAACAAGCCCACTGTTATCAGTCTGCTAAGTAGAGATTTGGCAATTGCATGATGATTTTAGCTTTAATTTAAGGGAGGAGGGGCACACCTGAAAGTGTAAAGAGGCAAAGGCATAAGCTAACATCTCAAGCAAGGCAAATGAAAGGCCAGAAAATGGAATATGCTGATTACTGCTTGAATGAGCTACATTTTATTGTCCTAATCTCACTTCTCCTCTAATCCTGGACACCATAACTCAGGAATGTGCAGTTTTGGAGACTAAGGCTATTATACTGGAGCCAACTCTGTCTTTGTTGGCTGTAGGTGGTTAGAGCGTTTGTATTAGTGACAAACTTCTGTGTCTGTCAACATCTGAAATTAAAGCTGGTTTCTACACAATGAGCCAAAATCTCCTTTTGGGCAGGAAGGGGTTAAGCCAAAAAGAGGAGGAGGAGGGAGAGGCTGAAAAAGAGGACTGGTGCTAAGAAGTTGTGGTGATGTGGCATGGCGGTGCATTGGTGTAGAGGCAAGGGGCTCCTTTGCTGATGAGATGTTGTTCTGTAAGTACTGATGCTCTAAAACCTCTGCTCTCTGTGGTATGTACCTGTTTAACAACTGTGATCCTTCCTGACTTGTTAATTATTCTGACATGTGAGAAGACAGTGAGAGACATTAAGCAAGTTTGTAAATTTTAGAAGGAGAGTATCTCCAGTGAGCCTCTTAGGCGCAAGGACCAAGGATTTCCTAAGGAAATCTAGTTTGCCATTAGAAACATGCTGGAAATAAGCTATGCACCAGGAAGCGCAGCCTGAGCCCTCTAAGAGCTGCTGGCTTTGAATTCTTGGCTTTTCTCTCACAGATTCCCTTGTTCTGCAGGTCTCACTTTCTGAACTTGTAGGGGTACAGCTGATATATTGATGTTATTGAGGCTTAACTTTAGCAGAGCCCTTCTTGCTGCTTCGAGGGCCAAAGTGGGCTGTGCTAGGGAGATGCCTCCAAACCATGCATGTTTGGGGATTCATTAGAAGAGCTCTTCCCAGTTTAAGCTTTCTGAAAGCAGAAGCTTGACATGTTGTGCAATACCATGGAACTCACCATTCTGCAAGTGTCAGAGGTGAGAAAATGTTTAGATATGTTGGGAAATCCAGAGTAACAGTCCTGGCTTCCCTCACTGGCTTAAATCTTCACCAGCTGCACCTTGAAGTTGATGGGTTGCTCCAATGAACTCCATCTCTTTCTGGTGACTTGCACCATGTGGAAAACTTGACCTTGATACTGGCTTCATTTTCTACTCAAGTGAAGGAAATTGTCAATGAGTCTCTTCAGCATGTATTGTGTTATTTTTGTGCTTGGTTAACTAGTTTGGGGGATGTCTTTATGCACTTCAATTAATAAACCTACAAAACTAGGAATTTTCGTGGAAATGTTAAAATCAGCCTGGATATTTGGGCAACTCCTGTATGTGGTCCTATGGACTGCTTTAGGAGCTCAGGATCTCTTTGGGAGAGAGGGGCAGGAGATGGGAAGCATGCTCTTGACTGCAGAGTCTGGTCAGTAGCTCCGGTGTCTCTCCCTGCCATGATGTTTGCGTTCAACTGGGAGACGTTACTGGGAGAAAGGAAGTGGCAGTGGCATCCCTGGCCAGTGACCAGAGTGGAACCAGTTCTGTCCCAGCACTGTGGCTGGAGTCCAGGGACACTTTGGTGGAGGCAAAGGGCAGACAGTCAGCTGCTCCTGTTTTGACGCTCAAGACACAAATATGGATACATGACCTACAGTAATATCTTAATATTTGTTTTGCTGCTTCTTGACCAATAATGAGAGTTACAGGGCAGTCCCACATTGGGGATTATTTGGACTAGGACTGGGCATGTCCTAGGAAGGCAGAAAGGTGTAAGTGTTTGAAGAGCCGATCTCCAGAATGTGCTGAGTGGTGCAGGCAAGGAAAAAGCAGGTCAGGCAGAGGCAGGTTTCTAATGCTTTCAGGAGGCGGCACAAACCCTCCTTTCCTGCTGTTGCTTAGTTCTGCCTGCTACTGGTATCCCTACTACATCTGATTTGATTGTTTTGGGTCAAATCCTGCATCAGTTATGACATGTTTTCTTTTTTTAGACAAAATTAGTTCATCCTTTGTTCTCTGAGAGATGTGAAAACCAGAACATTTCCATTTACTGTGCAGCTTCACCCCATGTCTCTGCACCAGGTGTTTTCCTTGGTAGGTCTGTCTGGACTTGGGATCTCGAGTGCCATCACAGATCCTTCCCAGTGAGTGGATATTGGACTTCTCTCTTCAGAGTGGCTCTTAGTGGAGCTACAAGTATTTTCCAGCTTTTCAGTCATTTCCATATAGCGTTGGCTGGGAAGAAGAGATGGCTGATGAAATGGGAGGGCTTGGATGAAGGTGCCTGGGTCTGTGGCTGCTTATTAGGGAATGAGTCCAACCAGGAGAGGTGGCTGATCTAGCCAAGACCATCATACGTCAGCGCCAGCCCATTGTTGTAGAGCTGCCTCTTCAGTGCTGTTTCAGCCCTCCCTAGGCAGGTTCAACCCCTGGGACCTGGCTTCCCAAATCATCATCTCAGGAGCTCAATCCCATCACTGCCTCCATGGTTTTATTGTGAGTACAGAGGGGAAAGGGCTCTGCGCATGCCTAGGGGAAGAGCACTGGGGTAAGGTGAGTAGGCAGTCACAGGCTTAGTGGATGAGGATTTTAATAAGGATAAAGGAGCTCAACTTGTTGCATCTGTGGTGATCCTCTGAGGGAAGAGTTTGAAGGATGAGCATGAAGTGCTTGGATGAAGGATGTTTGGAGAAATGCAAGAGGGGTTTGGAAGTGGGGTAGTGAGTACAAAAGCAGAGAGCAGGCTACTGGGAGATGAGGATGTTTGGGTTTGGGGCAGCCAGGACAAGGAAAGGATGGAGAATCAGCACTGTTCACAGGCTGATGCTGTGGGAAGCTACTGCCCTTTGTAAGTACCTGTCCCTCCTGTCAGCATTGCTAGAAGCTTTGTCTTCAGGTGCTGAGGAGCTTTAAATCCATGAAGCCAGAAAGAATGAGATCTTACTATGAATTTGATTCCCCAAACTGCCTGAAATTCCTACTCCACGTAGATTGTGTGGAGCAGAAACAGGAAACTGTGGTGATTATGTGTAATGGTTCTAAACTCTTATCACCTTCGTTTCAGAAGACAAACACTCCCCACTTCCCTGCCCCCATAAAATGAAAAAAAAGTTACTTTAAACAGAGCTGCACTGGGTGATTTTGGATAGATATATTAAGAACTGTTTTGGATAGATATTTTAAGAACTGTTTTGGATACGGTCACCAAAGCTTTGAAGACTTCTCAGAATTTAACAGCTTTCAGAAAGAGAATGTTTGATCTAAACCTGGCAATCTCCATGAAAAAAAAAAAATCCTTGCTCTGAAAAGTCTCCTGGATCCTGTGATGGCTGGAGCAATGCTGCTGGAAGACACGCTTCCCTAAAGGCTTTTGCTAAGCCCGAGGATGTGCAGGGGACGCCTGCTCTCCTCTCCGGAGCGCCAGGCACTGCTCCGTCTGCAGCAGCAGGGCTGGGGCTGGGGCAGGCAGGGGACGAGTAGCTGGCAAATCCCTCCCGGCACCATCCGCACGGGGGGGCTGCGGCAGTGGCAGATTTTGGAAAGACGAGTGCTGATTTATGCTCAGGGTATCTCATGCTAAGGGTGGGCATCTGGTGCCCTGCAGCATGGCAATGCCCACCGATGGAGCCCTTGGCTCCACCCCGTGCTGTGGTTCCAGGGGATGTGCCCGGAGTGATGCCTGCCCCCTTTCCTCCCCCTCCACCCCGGGCCGGGGGAATTCATTCACTCAGCAGCCGGAAGATGGATGCCTGCAGCGTCAGCAGCAGCTCCCCTCCCCATGCCAGGGAGCCCTGTCCCCACACAGGCATCTCTCCATCCCCTGCTTGGCTCAGGTTACAGCCCCTGGGGAGGGATGGATGGTGTTTGGACGGGCAGCTGGGGCCACTGTCCCTAAGTGGGAGGTGGGAAGCCTTTCAGCATCCCTCTGCCTGCAGACTTGTAGCCCTCACTTGCCTGCAGCTCCTTTTGGCTGTAGGGTGGGAGTGTGCAGTGGGAGCTGATCCCTCCCTGCCTGCACTGGGCTGGCATGGCTGTAGCCCCTCAGAGGGAGCAGGTATCCTCAAGGACACAAGTGCTACAGGTCAAACGGAGTTTAGGCTTAGCGGGAGGAAAAGCCTTTCCTCGAGGCACTGCACAGCTATGGAAAGCATAGTTCTTTCCGGCAGATGTCAGCTGGGAATGGAAATCAGCTGTGGAGGCCACAGGGAGGGGGGGAACATCACAGGGCTTCTCAGAAACGATCTGCTGGCAGTTCCCGGAATGAAGGGCTGTGATAGCTGTCCATAGGGTATTAGGAAAATCTACCTACCAGTTCCCTGCAGTAGAGACCGTGGGGGCCTCCCAAAGGACTTGCTTGTGGAACAGCCTTTGGAAAGGGTTGGATTGCTCTTGGAAAAATGTGAGCTGTGCATGGAAATTGTTTTGTTCATCACCCCTGGAGCAGAAAGAATCCATCAGAGGCTCATTCAGCCCAAGGTCCTGCTGCCAAGTACAGCCAGTAGCTAATATTTTATGGAAAATATAAGCAACGTTATCAATCCCTGATGATCCCATCACTAGGATACTCTCATGACTTTCTCTCTCCAGTTCCCAGTTTAGGGCTCATTTTCTTCAGCCACAAGTACCTGAGGGCTATGCACATCTCTAGAAACTGGTTTGGGGGTGGTCGGAGCGGCAGCAAAAAGCAGGCTGTGGCAAGAGGTAAGGATGGAGAGCCATGCAGGAATGGTTTTGGGAGAAAGTCATGGCTTGACTTCCTGTGGAAGAGGAAGAGCGAGGCACTACCCAATGGAGAGGCAAAGCTGCTGGTGGCAGCAGTGGGAGGAGAATGAAGCAACAAAGCATGTGGGAGATGCAGGGGCAGTGAGGATGAAGAGAGGGAATGCTGGGGCAGTGCAGAGTAAGAGACCTCAGTGAGGGAGGAAAATAATAGAGTAAAATCCAGTCTGTGGGGGTGTCTGGGCCATGGGGATGGCTGCTGCTCATGGAGGACAGAAAAATTCTTCTGAGCCTATTTTCCCAGCCCTATTTGGTCCCAGTGGGCTAAATCCCTCCAGAGGACCAGGAGCCAGAGGACACTGGGGAGCCCCACAAGCAAGGGATGTGGACAGGGAGTGTTCCAGAAGGGCAGATTGGGGCAGGGGAACCAAAGCAGTACATAAGGAGATTTGGCATATGCTGCTTTTCTGGGCAAAGGCATTTTGGATTGGCCAAAACTTGGGTGAATTCTTGCTGATATGTCTCTGCTCCTGGACTTTCAGTCCTGCTATAGGACCTTCATAGGAGCAGGAGTAAGCTGGGCTTAGGCATTGCTGTGGGCTGCCAGCATCTCTGTCTGGTGCAAGGAGGAAGTTTGGGGTTCTGGTCAGCCTTGAAACCTGTGAGTTGGCAGCTGGCAAGTATCCAGGATAGGTAGGGAATGCCCTGTCTCTGCCCTGTCACTATTCCAAAGCCATTGAGTCTGGACACTTGGGATATTCCTGGAAAGCCCTGACTGGCCCCATGCCAGGGATGTCCATAGGAGCTGACCCCCCTTGCCTTCTGGGGTACTAGGGACTGGTGGGGTGAGCCCTGGGGACTGGTGGAGGTGCTGGACTCCTTTCCTTTGGCCACAGGGAAAGCCAGCAGGGACATGTGCAGAAAATAAGCTTTGGGTGTCTGCCTTGGGGCTTTGAACAACTGCTGAGCATATTGACTATAGCTGAGACATGACGTGATCATTGAAACTTCCATCCTGTGTCTTGGAAATCAGCTTGGCTGTGCCAGGAGCCCTGTGTGAAGTGCAGGAACCCATGCTGCTGCTGGCTTGAGCAGTTTTTGCATAAAAACTTCTCTTACTCTGAGCCAGGGCTGCTGTGGGTGAGCGCTGAGGGCTGTGGCTAGCACTGGTCCATGTGGGACTCACATGCTGATCCAACACTGCTGCCAGTGGTGGGGAACGTGGCTGCATGCCCAGCCTGCCGGCCAGCCAGTCACACACACCATGATGTCATTCTACTGAAAAGGCAGGTGACATCTGTTGTCAAGTGACATTTGTAGGACACCAAGCTGACTGTGATGCAATCAAGGTTGTTTCTGTTCAATGGAAAGTTTCAGATCAGCTTACAGGCTGTGACACCGTGTGAAATGCTGAGAGCTTCATGGAAGGGAGAGCTGTTCTCCAACCATAGCCTTGGTCTAATCAAAACATCCCCCTTCACATAAAAGTGATGGAATGCTCACCTTCTCCTCCTGGCCAGTGTTACAGGAGATGAGCGTGTGATCCATGCCCCTCTGTTCAGGAATGAAGTGCTGGGATTTTTTTCTCAAAAATAGCCCTATTCCTAAGAGTGATAAAAGTCTGAGATAAGCCCATCAAGTTTCCATTATTTGTTTCTGCTGTGTGATTTAGGAATGCGGTGAGCCCAGAATAGCATCTGTCCTGGTCTGCTGGAGCGTTTTGGTTTGCTGCTGATACCAGGCTGGCTGTGCTCCTGGCTGGAATGTTTCACACCCTCCATCTCCTCCCCAGGGTACCCGCAGCCAGAGGTGACATGGTACAAGGACGATGAGGAGATGGATCGCTACTGTGGCTTACCCAAGTACGAGATATTCCGTCACGGAAATCGCCACACCCTGCAGCTGTACAAGTGAGTAAAGGAGCTGGAGAGGGGCTGGATTTGGTGGTGGGAGCTCTGAGTGTGTTCTCAGTAGCTGGAGGAGCTGTCAGCAGTGATGTCCCCCCAGCACTTATGCTCCCCACTGCAAATTCCTGGCTGTCCCTTCCCCTCCAGCTCTTCGCTCTGGTGACTACCCGATCACACAAGTATGAGATCCATTACTCCATCCAGGGATAGCTGCCATGCTGGAAGCAACAGGAAGGGCAGGAGAAATCCCTCTCTCTGGAGCCTTCCAGTGCTGAGCAATAGGGCTGGACAAAGGTGAGCAAAGGGGAAGCACTGCCTGCCCCCAGGATGATAGTCCAGGGAGTCAGGCAGGACAAGGACAGAAACAGTTCACAGGAGTGTCCTAAGCTACAGCCCTGTCCCAGAAGGGCTGTTCCTACCTGTCAGCATGAAAAGGGTCCTTTGGCAGTGATGAATGGAGGCAAGGCCTTCCTTTGTCCAGCCCTGACTACCAGCTTCTTTTAACTTTAAGCGAGGACTGTGTCTCTGAAGAGCCAGGCACACTGATTCCCCAGCAGGCAGGGACCTGTCGCACTTCAAGTCCTGGAACTGGGATGTCAGACAGGTGCAGCAGTGACAGAAAATGCAGAATATCAGTGTTGCTGATTGTCCTGTCATCCTTGTGCTTCTAGCCCGGGCTTTTCTGCTGCCCCAGATTTCTGTCAGAGGCTGACTCACCTCTTGCAGGAGCAGGGATCTCCATGGGCCAGGTGTCCTCGAGGGGTGACAACAGGGATGGCAGGCACGTGTTTGTGCTGCTGCCTGTGACGTGGGGTGGGAAGGCTTTGGCTAGGCAGTACAGTGGAGGAAGAACAGGAATGTCATGTAGGCTGTGAAGAGCTGAGAGGAAAAGGTTCTGCAGAGGAGTGTGACCAAGAACAGTCAGGAAGCCTGGTGCTGCCTGTTCCTCCTCCATCACAGCCCTCTCTCACCAGAGTCACAACCCGGGGTGGAGCTGAGCATGGATTTAACATCAAACCTGCTTGTCTGTTAGTACTGAGAGAGCGCAGAGCCGGGGAGGGATACCAGCCCCAGGCCTCCACACATTCTGTGGGCATATCATGGGCCACATCTTCATTTTCTGGCCTCCCTGGAGCAAGAAGTGGGAGAGCAGACAGGGAATGCCTGTGTGCCCAGTGGGAATCCTGGGGAGGATGGGTAGGTCTCATGCACAGCTTTTGGTTTCCAGGTGCCGAGAAGAAGATGCAGGCATTTACCAGGCCTCAGCTAGAAATACCAAAGGCATCGTGTCCTGCTCTGGTGTGCTGGAAGTGGGAACCATGACGGAATTCAAAATCCATCAGAAGTGGTTTGACAAAATGAAGAGAAAAGCTGAAGAAAAGCTGCAAGAGATAGAACAGGGCAAGAAACGAGGAAAAGAAAATGTGGAGGTGGAGAAGTTGCAGGGAATGAGCCCCGAAAGGCTCCAGAGGAAGCGGAGGCTGGCTAGGGATCAGAATCTCCAGTCAGGAGACTCTTCATGGGAGAAGGAAGATGCAGCAAAAGTGCACGTTGCGGATTCGCAGTCCAGATTACACAAGGATATTGCTGAGACACAGGAGCAGCCAGTCAGTGCAGTGACGGGCTTCCCAAACAAACTGGTAGCACCTCTGAAAGCAGAGGTGACGACCAATGGAGATGCCACTTTGGAGACTGGGGAGGAGAACGGGAACAGCTTTCTCACATATATCTATGAGACAGTGGAGGACCTGGCGACTAAGCCAGGACCAAAAGACTCTGCAGCTAAAAAGAAAAAGAAGGTGGGGGCTCCTTCAGCAGCAACGCAGGAAGTTTCCAAGCGAGAAGAAAGTGGGAGAGACAGGGCCAGTCCTTCCTCAAATCCCAGGTTTGCCCCTCCTGTCCCCTTACGTAGGAATGCACGTTTGAGGGCAGCAAATGATCAAGAAGTGGAAACCAGTCCAAAAGTCAAAGAGCCTGGGAAAGCTGTGAATCAGGACACTAAAACCAGTGATGACGTGTACTTCTCATTAAAGGACATGTATTTTGATAAGCAGATGAAGCCAACAGCAGGGAAGGAGGAGGTGGGAGCCAAGGACGAGGCCAGGAGCGAGACTGGCCTGTGGCCTGTGGCCATCAGCAGACAGACAGAGGATGCTCCGTTGTCCTCTGAGGTGTCAGAGGCAGGACCTGTGCTGTCCGAGAGACAGAGAGGCCAGCACCAAGCACAGAAGTTGGAGGGAAACAAAGAGGTAACTGGGAGAGAGAGCAGCCAACGCAGGGGTGGCAACGAGAAAATACCTTGTGCTGCAGGGTTGTGATGTGGCACCACACCTGGGAGGCTGCGAGTGCCCCACGGGATCTGCTGCTGAGGCTCCACAGGTCTCCACTGGTGAAAGCACCCAGGGAAAAGGCTTTCTGGACTTTGTGTGCCCGGAGAGCAGAGCTTCCACCCCATCTCCAAACAAATGTCAGCTGAGGTGGTGAGAGATGTAAGCCGGGGCCATGCGAGCAGCTGGTCTCCGGGTGGCCTGGGGCGGCTGTGAGCTCTCCAGTTTAATCGGCAGCCTGACCTCATGCAAAATGTTTTCAGATCAGTTCAGCAGGGAGCACTGAATGGCTATTTATAGCTGGGGGTGGGGGCCTTGTGTGTAGACAGATGAGGCCAATGTTTAACGAGGGAGCCGGAGCTTCAGTGGTGCTTAACGAGCCCCCCCATGCAAATGAGCACAGTGTGCCAGGTACACCACGTGAGCTGCACCGCAGGGACTCGGGGTTTGTTTACAGTGCAACATGTATACAGTAGGTCTGGACTGGTTTTTTGGCTCTTTCCTGTTGGAAAAACTCTGTTGGGAGACTCATTGTGGTGGTGATGAAGCGCCAGAGCGCAGCACCTGCTCCTGACCCTCAGCGCATCTTTTAGTCAACTGCTATTTTTGTCACTTAACCTGAAGTATTTTCCATGAAAATATTAGACTGGAACCTACCAGACTATTTTTACCTTTTTTTCTTTAATGACCCCTTCTGTGGTAAAAGGTTCTCTGAGTCCAATTTGCTATCAGGATCTGGAGTTTGGGCTGTGGTAGGTGCACACTTTTGGTACAGACAAGACTCCAGGTGCAGCACCATTCCCTCGGTAGGTAATGCACATACTTCAGGATGTGGAAACATCCACGATACAGAAAGTCGGACTGCTGGGTGCCTCAGTGGAAAAAAGGCCCAATCCTTTTAGATTTCTTTAGCCGCAGGTAGGAGGAGCTCTGCTGGTAAGAACCTGCTGTGTTATGCAGTGACCATCTCTGCTCTGGCCTTGCCACTGCACAGTACCCTGAACCCATCTCCAGCCTGACCCACAGCATGACATATTGCTGCAGAAACTATTGCTGTGTAGGCCAGCGCATGGCAAATCCATTTGTTTCCCCCCTCTCTGCTCTTTTTTACACCACTCATTCTCAAAGAGGGTCGAATATGTTGGAGTGCAGCAGCCAGGCTTGGGCTGTCATCCCTGAGCCTTTGACACGCATCAAGGTATTTTTCTCTTCAAAACCCCACTCACAGAGGGAAACCTGTGACTTGTCAGCTGGTGTGCCTTTGAGGAGACAAAAGGGGATGCTCATGATTTGAATTTGAATCCTTCAGCTCCTTGGTGCTGCTGGGGAAAGTCCTCAAGCTTTTGTGAGACCAAATAAGCTGTTGTAAAGCCCTTTAAAGCTGATTCCAGGCTTGTTTGAGGATATTTTCACTCCTCAGGCACGGATTTCTTGTCTTTTTCTCTGCTATTCTTCTCTTAAATAAGAAAAGGTCATAACATGAGTGTTATCCTGGCCTTGGGACCTAGCTGGGCCTCCTGCTCAGGACTTCCCTTTTGAGCTGGATTTGATTGTAGCAAAATGCCAGACCCTACAGTCTGAAGCCAGGCTTTGAACATCCTCCTCCATAAGAGCTGAGAAGAAACTGGATTTGCACGATGATCACACTTGCTCAAATTTTGAACTGATGATTTTATTATATTTCTTGTATATGGCCCTAGTTTTGAGTGATTTATAATTACTTAAAGACAGATGCTTTCCTGAAAAGGTCCCAGAAAGCTTTTCTGACTGAGCTTTAGCTCGTGTACTGGTGATAAGCAAATTTCCCACAAGCCCTGAGCCCTCTTCAGCCAAAGAGTTGTCCCCATTGACCAGCACCACTGTACAGAGCCACCACTCTGCATTCACCTGTGAACCACCAGCCCTGACCCACCTGGAGCACCCCTAGTTCAGCCCCAGAGTGGAGAGACCATGGATGGCCCTACTTTTAGATTGGGCTGTTCCCATCCCCATCCTTTTCTGTGCCATGGAGGATCAAATACTGTGGTAAAATTTAGGGGGTTTCACTGCATGAGTTGTGTCAGTCTCTTAAAATCAAACCTTTTAAGCCTGAGCTCTGGGCTACTCTGTGTTGTGACACAGCCCTCTGAGGCAGGATAAGGACATGACTCTAAGGGAACAGGGACATGTGGCATTTGGGGGTGCCTTGTGCAACCCTGAGAACTGGAGCTTCATTTCTGCACATCCTGAGTGTGGAGACTTGAATTTTGTGGGCAGGAGTGGCCCCTAATGGCACTCATCCCAACCCAGCCCTCCAATACTCACTTTGTCCTCACCGTCCAAGATGGACTTCGGAGAAAGGCCTGGAGTGACAGGATGAGAGGGAATGTCTTCCCGCTGCCAGAGGGCAGGGTTAGATGGGATATTGGGAAGGAATTGTTGGCTATGAGGGTGGTAAGGCCCTGGCCCAGGTTGCCCAGAAAAGCTATGGCTGCCTATCCCTGGAAGTGTTCAAGGTCAGGTTGGATGAGGTTTGGAGCAACTTGGTCTAATGGAAGGTGTCCCTGTTCATGGCAGGGGGTTGGAATTACCTGATCCTAAAGGTCCCTTCCAACCCAAACCATTCTATGATTCTGTGAATTCCTCTGGGAAGGGCTTGCTGAGAGACTTGGTGCTACCTTTCCTCTTTTTCCCAAGCTATCGAATGAAGCAGAGGCAGCAGAAAATAGAAGGTCTAAGTGCCACAGCCCTCCTTTGCCACAGCCTTCATTTGGGAGGCTGAAAGCTCAAGTCAGGGACCTCCGGAGAAAATCCTTAGCAGCAGATCCTCGGGGACCTGTTGTGTGCATGCCCTGTCCCCGTGCAATTGTCCTGGTGTTGCTCATGGAGCATCAGCCAGGCAGGGCGTGTATGTCTGCCTTTCCTACAGAAATAGGTGGTGCCCCTTGGCCGGAGGATCTCAGCAGATCTCCTCGGGATAAAGCTCAGCCGTCGCAACAGGCAGCTCCCTTACAACGTCTGCTGGTGTGCAGCTGCAGTCGGAAACTTCGGAGCTTCCCGAATTTCAGAGGAACAGAATGGTTGGGCAGTGCTGATAATGTCATGGTGTATAGTTTCTCTATAAATCACTTGGGCAGCCTCATCCAGATAGTGTGTGACATCCCCATTGCCCCAGCTTGGAGTGGAGAGAGGGGAGCACCAAGTATTTAACAACAGCAAGGGAATTACACAAGGTCTCGGCAGTGGCTGGGGGAAAGGGAAAAGTTTTGCTCCTTGGGAAGGCGCTGAATCAGAGGAGATTGGATTAAAAGCCACTGAATGATTTAGAGAGGCAGATCTGCCTCTCTGTGCACAGCAAAGGCATTGAAAGGCAGAAAGGTTGGAGCTGATGAAAACACATTTTGTGCAGCAGGTGGGACACCCTCCTGTGGGATGATGGCAAAGCCAGGAGATCCTGGATGAATATCAACAGTACCAGGTTAATGCTTATGATTCAGAAATTGGGCAATGCCATATGGTACAGGTGGACCACAAGTAGGACAGAGCAGACCCATGCAGTAAAATTATGCTAATTTTCTATTTTTTTTTTTCCACTAGATTGCAGCAACAGTGGGACAGTCTCCTGGTGACCTAAAACACCCAGTGTCTTGTCTAACCACAGAGTCTGGTCAGCAAGCCAATAAGTTAGAGGAGGTCAGAAAGGAGGTGCCTGTGTACCAAGAGACTAGGGGGGCTGTGAAAATGACAAATCCTCGGCTGAGGCCTCAGGAGCCACCAAAGCCAACAGCACCTTCTCCAGACCATGTACAGTCCAGCAAGGAGCAACCACCCCCCAGGAAACAGGCAGAAAGACATTCCCATTCCCATGCTCTTGAGGGCAGAGAGACTCAGCAAGGACTGTTACATCAAGAGGACAAAAGCCAAGGCAGGGAAGAGCCATTGCTAAAAAATTCGAGTTCTCCAAAGGAGAAAACTGGAGAAAACACTGGAGAAAACATTTCTCTTGAGCAAATCCCACATCAGACAGTCAAGGATGGGAAGAGCAAAGAGGCAGGAGCAGGGCTGTCTGGGAGCTGTTCCAGTGTGAGGACAGGAAGGAGTGGTGAAGAAGAGCCGTGTCCTGGGACTGTGCACAGGGAGGCAGGAGGGACAATTTTGGGGCAGCAGAACACTGACACAGCAGCTCCTACATCAGTTCCACTTGCCAAGGAAAATCTGCTTCCTGCTCCTGCAGCAGAGCCGTTGTTGGCTCAGCAGACACTGCTGGCAGCTCATGGAGCCCCAGGGATGGAGGCCACCACAGGAGAGGTCCCATCTGGAGCCCAGCTGCTGCCTCCTGCAAGGGGAGAAATGGAAACCACAAAGACAGATGGATTTGCCCCACAAGAGACGTTTTCAGCCAACACGTTAGGGGAGGAGAATGCCAAAGCAGTGCCCATGGGACCTCAGGGGAGGGAAGGAGGAGAGCACACAGCCACAGCTCCATGCCAGGGACTGGCAGCACCTCCAGGGACTTTTGAAGGAGGCACTGAGGTTCAGCCACAGGTATCGCTGGTCCTTCCTGGCCCTGAGAGATGTCAGGAGATGTCTTTGGAGGAGAAAATGCAGCACAAAAACCTAGTTTCCTCCTTAAAGAACTACCTGCTGCTGCTTCTAAAAATGTCAGATAACAGTAAGGATGCCAGGAAAGGAGACACTGACTCTGGGGACAAGGAGCAGCCAGATGCAGGGGAAGGCATGATGCCAGAGATAGGCATTGCTGGACTGAGCCCTCGCACCTCAAGGAGAGTTTTGGAAAAGGTACAAAACAACCAGCTCTTCCAGACAGCAGAGAACTTGCCTCTGACCCCCAGGACCTCCAGGCGGATTACAGGCATGATCAACGAGGAATTTGTTACCAGCCAGGAGATGATGGCTTGCGGGCCTGTGCCACCGAAGAAACGCACCTGGGTTGCCTCCAAGACCGAGGGGCCGCCCCTGCTCTCTGTGCCCTCCATCGTGGTGGGCAGCATGCCAGCATCAGAAGCAGGGCAGCCTCCTCACTCTTCTGATTTGCCTCCAGTGAGCTCTGAAGAGAGCCCTGGTGACCCCCTGGCAGTGCTACCTTGTGCCACGCCAGAAGAGCTTGCTTTGGGAGCCCGGCGCAAAATATACCTGCCGAAACCCAAACAAGTGGGGGAGGAAGAGGAGGCAACCCCGGAGAGCCCGGGGCACACAAGAAGTCTGACTGTTTTGCCACAGCAATCCAGGAAGAACACACCTCTATTGCATTCTCCTGCCCTGGCTCCATCCTCTCCCACAGAGCAGTGCTCTCCAACTCTCACAAGGAAGATGGCCACGTTGGAGGTTCCTAAGCTGTACAAAGAGCCTGCAGGTGACACCACTGGTGACCATGAGGTCCCTGGAGATACTAAACCAGAAGCACAGCCAGCAGAGTCCCAGAAAGCAAGTAACCCATTTAAAGGTGAGGGAGGAGGTAATCCCCATGAACCGTGTTCCCTTGTTGCCTACAAAGGGAGCTGGTGGCCACATGAGTTCTCTGCACTTGCAGAATTTTCAGCACTGTCCTTTGGCTGTGTGAAAGCCAAAAGTCTCCCCCAAGACTTCTGCCCAGTGCAGGGAGGGCGGAGAAATGCAAGAGGCAGCAGCACTGAGGCTGGCTGTCTCCACAGCCTGGACTTCCATGGTCCAAGGGATCATAGAATCCTCTTGTTGTCAATCTCTGTGTTCTGGTCCTCACCAAGCCTGATGCTGGTTGGGGATCCTGAGCAACCTGGTCTAGTGGGAAGTGTCCCTGCTCATGGCAAGAGAGTTGGAACAAGATGGTCTTTGAGGTCCCTTTGAACCCAAACCATGATTCTAATTCAGTGGGCATCAGCAAGGTGCACACTCGTCTTCAATAGCCATGGTCAATGCTAATTTGATCCCTTATGGCATTGAATTAGAAAAGGCATACTCCTGGGGTTGAAGGAACCAGATGATGCCCTCACAGGAAGCAGCACTCTTGCAAAGTAAGGATAACCTTAATAAATCCCCACTTCAGTAGATGAATGTTTCCTCCAACATTCCATTGTGTTTTTCTTCATTCTGTCTGACCGAGACCCACTGGGTATTGCAGTGCTGCACTGTTGAATGAATTTGTACCACTTCTATCCTACCTTATTTATCCAAGCAGAGTTCTGAGACCTTCCCTGGGAGGGCAATGTTCTACCAGGCTCTGCTGACATATGTGTGATACCCAACACCAAAGCCCTGAGCGGCAGCACTGGGGTAGGCTGGCCCAGCCAGCACTCTGTGTCTCACCATCCATCTCTTTGCACCCTGTCCTTAGTTCCACAGGTGGTCCGTAAGATCAGGGCAGAACAATTTTCCGATGCATCAGGAAACCTGAAACTTTGGTGCCAGTTCTTCAATATATTGAGTGATTCTAAGCTGACCTGGTACAAGGATGAGATCCCTGTAGCTGAAGCCCAAAGGAGGTAACTTGCCAGCTCTGCATCATTATAGTCCTTGTGTGTCATCTGCTAAATCCAGCTCCTTGCCTTGACTGGGGTGTGAAAGTGCCCCTCCTGTTAAGGCTGCATGGGAAGCTCAGTGCATGGCATGGTAAATTGTGAACTTCATCTTCTCAGTGCCCATGGAGGGAAAGATCACCCAGGTGGGGAATTGCTGCCACATTTATCCTACTGATGCTCTATCTGGAGTCTGTGCCTTGAGTACCCAGACCTTGGGGAGGGCAGGAAAGGTGCTGTGCCCATCGCAGAAACTGAAAGGTGGATGTAAACTGCAAAACTGTGACCCCAAATGATCCATGTGAGGGTGGCAGCGGTGCTGGGAGCACCTTCGATGCAACCACCACTGGCAAAAGCAGGTCCGGCTGTGCCCTCTTTATCCCTTGGTATTGCCGTTGCGCAGGGAGAGCATATTGGGACATCTGGGTGGCTGGTTGTATCCTGGATGCTCCTTTGGGTGCCCTATGGAGAGCAACTTGTTCTCAAGCCCAGAGGATTTGTGTAGAAACATCATCCACATCAGTTAGGATTTGCCTTTGAGTGTCGCTTGAGCAGCCTTTGTAATGAGCAGGCAGAAAGAGGTGATTCTGGGGCAGAAATGGTCTCCTGTGGCAGATCTTTGAGCTGGGGCAGATGGATGGGGAGTGGCCGTTGCCTTCCAGAGGACCAGAGCAGAGCCTGCTCAGCCAGCAGGTCTCAGGATGAGGGTCCCAACTCTTCCCTCTGCAAAGCCCTGACCCACCCTCACTCAGAGGCAAGTACCTTTATCAGTCTGTAGCCCAGTCCTGGTCAGATTTTGCAGGGCTTGCCTGGAGGAGGAGCATCTCTGTGAGTACAAAGCACAGGGCAGGACTCCTAATGTGATGACATGCCGGGGGAGCAGTTGGGATGCCCTTGGGCTGGCTTCCTTTGTAGTCCTCTGAGGGTAGCACAGTGCTCACCTGCAGTGCCTGTCACAGGGCTCCTGTGTGCCCCCACACACCATACGGGGCTGAGGCCACACTCCATTTTTTTCCCAGTGCTGGTGACGAGGGCCAGGCAGCCTTGGCTGTTGTGCAGGTGTCCCAGAAGGACTGCGGGGTCTACCGGTGCGTGATCAGCAACGAGTATGGCACTGACTCCACCGATTTCCTGCTCAGCCCAGAAGGTGAGGAGCCCTTAGCAGCCTCTCCCATCTGCCTGGGTGTGCCATGGGGTGGTGTGGCCAACTGTGGAGAGGGCTTGGTGCCAGGCTGTGGCAGGGGAGCCTTGCACATCCTGTAACACCACCTCTGTGAGGGGCATCTGACTCTGTGTACTAATTTATGAGCAATTCCCACCATCCTACTTGCCATCCCTAGCTGTGCAAGTGCATGGGCAGGGTGGGATCCTGTCAGGACCTTGACACCTCTTTGCTTTCTATCTCCTCTAGTGTTGTCAGGATTTAGCCTGCGGGAAGAGATTGAAGGTAAGGGCTACATGTGATGAGCTGTGACCACTGCCCCTCGCTGTGTGGGGCACAGGCAGCTCCGTGGAGGGGGCAGGACATGCCCGTGTTGCCCCCACTCACCAGCACTTCCCCCCAGCAGTTGGAGAGGAGATCGAGATGACACCCATGGTGTTCGCAAAGGGTTTGGCCGACGCAGGCTACTGGGGGGATAAGCTCTTCGGGCGCGTGGTGAGCGAGGACATGGAAGTGGGTGCTGGTTTCCTGCGCAAAGCCTGCCGTGCCAGAGCCATCTATGGCCTGGAGCCCATCTTTGAGTCTGGCCACACCTGCATCATCAAAGTGCACAATTTCATTGTCTTTGGGACCAAGAATGAGAACAGCCTCATTGAGAAGAACTACGATATCACCATCCAGGTGGGCATCCTTGTGGGGCACCATCCACTTGTCTCCCTTCCACCTTCCCCATCTGTTTGTAGGTTGATCCCCAAACAGTCCCCAGCTCTGTGCCCACTTTTGCTATTTCTTTCCACTTTTGGGATGCTCTGAAGAGGTCTAGCCACATTCCAGTGGTCTGGTCATGTCCTTGTCATTCTTGGCTTCAGCTCTTCTCTGAGCAACACGGAGTTGCTTGAAACCTTCCCATCACTTGTTCTTTGACCGCCAGTACGGGGTAACAACTGGCAGTGGTCCCAGGGAGGTGTTGGTGCAAGACAGGACAGGTCCCTGACTCTTCTGTTTGCACCTCCAGGAATGTAAAGTCCAGAACTCCAGCCGTGAGTACTGCAAGATCTTTGCTGCCGAGGCACGAGCCATCCCTGATTTTGGAGCAGTGCCCGAGTAAGTAAGGTGCTGCAGCTCCACTGACTTGATGCCCTGGCAGAGCATTCCAGGAATGGTGGGAGGGTTTCCTGTGGGCACTGGGGCATCCCAAAGGACGGTGCACTGTTCTCCCACCCTCAAACAGAAGGGATACTGGGGGAAGGCAAAAGCCAGGGATGCAGACCATGGTGTGAATCTCTGCTTGCAGCAGTGGGAGGGCTCACCATGCTGACCCCATCTGTGCTCTCCCACACAGGATAATCCCACTGTACCTGGTTTATCGACCGGCCAACAACATCCCTTATGCCACAGTGGAGGAGGACCTGGGTGGGCCCTGCGAGCAGTACTGTGTCACCGAGAGAGATGGCAGCTTGGTGGCAGGAGGCACCTCAGAGATTGTGCTCAAATGCTGCACCTTCCAGCATTGGGTCTACCAGTGGACAAATGGAAACATCCTTGTGACTGACATGGAAGGTAAAGGGATCTCCTGTCTGACTCCTGTGACCCCTGACCACCCTCCAGCCTGGGAAAGGAGGAAAAAAAGCCCCAGCCTTGCCATCCTTCCTCTCTCCCCACATGCCATGGAGCCCAGCTCCCAGGGCAGTGACCTGCCCTTGATGCCAGTGCCCGTCCTTCTCTGGACAGAGCCTGATTGTCCTTCCTTTAATTGCAGGAGTGGGCTGGAAGTTGACCAATGTGCGGATTGCTACCAACCTGAAAGGGTGAGTGACCCCAAGCTGCTGGGGCAGGGTGGCACCAGCTGTCCCCAGCTCTGCTGCTCACCTGGCAAAGGGCCATGGTGGTCAGTGTGGTTGGGCTCCATCCTCAGCTCCCTGCTCTGTTGGGACATCTCCTGGTGCAAAGCAGGGGCTGAGGATGACTCTGTTGGCAGGTACCAGGGGCTGAAGGAGAGCTGCTTCCCCTCCCTGCTGGAGCAATTCCCGGCTGCTCACCAGTGCAATCGTTACTGCAGCATCCTGGGCCTGAAGACACTGGAGCCAGCCAAGCCCAAGGGCTCCAAGAGCCCCTGCCTAGGCAGGAAATCTGCCCAGTCCAGTCCCCAGCTCCAGAAGAAGGCGCTGTCAAATCCTCAGGGCACCCGCAAGGCTGCTGTGAGCCCCAAGAGCTCCCGGAGAGCTGCAGAAACAAGGGAGGCCCCGACAGCCTCCAAACCCAGGTCAGGAGAGAGCAGCAGGGCTGGCTGCCTGCAGTAGCCGGAGCTGCTGCAGCTGGGACCCCTGCTCTGGACCCAGCCTGAGCAGCCCCAGGGCCAGTCTGGAAAAGGGAGATCCTGGCAGTGGTCTCTGCCAAAACTCTCCTCCCTCCAGCCCTGCCCTGGCCCACGGCGCTTGTGTTGTGTGGTGTGTGTTAGTGTGAGCAGCTGGAATGGGGCTGTGGGGGGCTGTGAGCTGTGGGCAGTGGGGACCCCTCACCAGTACCTCTCTACAAGAGCTGCTGCTGCTGGTGGAGCCTGTGGGGCCATGTGTCCCTCCACGCTGGGACTCGCTTTCCTGTCTTGACTCTCTCCACGTGCCTTCCTTAAGGCAGAGGCAGAGCTGCTCCCTCGGGCTTTGCAAGTGCCATGCCCCTGCCTGGCTCCCCCAAGCAAAGTGGGAGTCTGGGATGTCCTCCTGGCTCCCAGCACCTCATGTCCCCCTCTGTGTCCTCCATAAAGTGACCAGGCCAAGCCCTGCCAGTGTTCTGTCCCTTGAGAACACCAACAGCACCCAGGCAGTCCCTTTGCCCTGGTACACCATTTTTGCTGCACAGGGTTTCAGTGGTGGCTGCAGGGCTCCTCTGCTATGACACGGGTACCAGCAGCTGCACAGGGATGGGATTTTGCACGCCTACCCTCCCCTGTTCCCTGGGGGAAGTCTCCCACCCCCTTGCTGGATGGCTGCTGAGGGTGATGGTGCTGCTATGTTGCTGGCCAGTGCCATGGTAAGAATGCTCTACCTCACCTGGGACACCCAGGAGCAGTGACCTCCCCTCTGTGTCAGTCTCTGCCTTGGCACATGTGGGTGCCCAGCCCTCAGGACTTTCTCTTCTTTGTCCCCCTGCCATACACAGACCCCATATACCACGCCCAGCCCCACACCACAATCTTGTCATGCTTAATTACCATCACCCCTGCTTGGCACATGGCAGACTCCAGTGTCGGCTGGCAGCACCCACTCCAAATCCTGCTGCCCTGTGGCAGGAGACAGTGATGGACAGGCAGTGATGTTCATGCTGGAAAGTAAAGCACCCTGCATTGCATCAAGCTTCCTGTGTGCCCGTCAGCTCACCCAGGCGTGCAGCAGCCGGTGGAGTGTGGCAGTGGGCAGGGGCCTCACAGAGAGCCCCAGCGCTGTCAGCTTCATTGTGCTGCAGAGCATCACCTTCCTTGGTGCTTCGGAGCAGGGTGCTGAGTGCCAGCGACACCCCCCTGCATAATGGGGTCCCAGACAGTGGCTCAGTGTAGCCTGGGAGGGGGGGGGATGTGGCTGGGCTGGGAGCACCACGCACACTGGGGCCCTGGTCCTTTGTGGCTGGGTGATTGTAAAATACCGATGTACATGACATGGCCGTGTTGGCGACTGGGTGCTCTTGAGTGCAATAAAGTGAGGAGGACTGGCCTGTTTCCCAGCACCGTGGTCCCTGCAGGAAAGATGCACCAAGCAAGGGGTGATGGGGCATCTTTTTGTTTGGGGGAAGGAAACATCTTCAAGTACCAGCTTTACCCCCATCCGTGCCCCATGGGGAGAAGAGGGTGGCTGTGGCTGGACCCCAAATCTGGCAGTGGGTGAGGCTCAGCTTGCGAGGTCTGCAGTGAGCACGGGGTGCAGTCTCAGCAAAGCACCTTGTGCTGTGGTGGAACAGCTGCAGGCAGGGGCCAGAGGGGGTCCAAGGGCAAGCACATGGAGATGCCATAATTTATTTGGGAGCAGCTCCCTTGTGTCCATGGGGCCAGCACCTAAGGGTGCTGGTTGCAAGGTGCATACGACTGTCCATCAGCACTTGGAGTGGAGAAGACAAAACGCTCAGGTGTCTGTCAGGGTTTTTTCTACCTTTGGGGCAAGCCTTGCAGACCCTGGTGCTCCTGCCATGGTTCTAAGTTGTCCCTGCACAGGATGTGTGGTTGTAGTGCCCACAGCACTCCGTCAGCCACAGCACACTCTCTGCCTGCCCAGCCCAGGATCCTGTGAAGGAGAGTGTCCCGTTCTCGAACACCGAGCTGGAAGGAGAGACACATGGTCAGGACAAGCTATTGCCACACCACCTGGGTCCCAGACAGCTCTGGGGCCCTTCATACCCACCTGGAAAAGAGCTGCTTGCAGCAGGTGTATGTGGTGTAGCTGGTATTGGTGAAGTTGGCCGTGCTGAAGAATGTCACACAGTCACCCACCTCCGTTGGCACATAGAGGAGACCTGGGGGACAAGGTCTTCTATTGGGACTTGAGAGGGACCATGGATTCAAATCCCATACCCCAAGCATACTTTTAAGTCCTGTGTCCCAACCCTGCTCACAAATCTCATGGCCCAACTAGCGAATCCTGTACCTGGGACTGAGCTATCCCACCTCACTCCCTGAGACTGCAGGGAGCTCCTTGTGATATGCCGTATGTTGCCCTTGAAATGTCCCCATCCCAGCCCAGATGAGGACGAGGGGCCCCAGGAGAGCTATTGGGCTTGGGCAGCTCCTGGCAGAGCCATGACAGGAGAACAGGGTTTGGAGGCCTTGGCAAAGAGGACAGGCCAGCCACCCCCATCCCTGAACCTCCATCTATAGGGGTCTTCAGCCCTGTGCCTGTCCCTCCCCGGCTCCTTCTGGCCCCGCTGGCAGTGGGCACGGACCTACCTGCTAGGCAGGCGTTGAGCATGGAGACGCAGATGCCGGTGAGCAGGGCCCGCAGCACCACGGAGGCAAACGCACCCTTGCGCTCAGGTGCCAGGGAGCCTGTGGGGCAAAACAGAGACCGCGGGGAGTCACATCTTGACTCCAGCTCTGCCCTGGGCTGGGGACAGATAGGGATATGTCCCTGGTCCCCATCTGGCTCTGCCACACAGTGCCCTCCCCATGCCAACTCCTGCTGTCTGGAGGACATGGTGATCCCAGCCAGCACCCAGCACGCTGTCTGCCTGTCCTGGCAGCGGTGGGTGCTGGCAGAGCGCTGTGCCCACCCTGCACCCATGGGTGATCCACCAGAGCCCTCAGCGCTCCCAGCACCAGTCTCTGCTCTTTGTGCCATAGCTGGGTGACACCCCAGCTTGTGGGACATGCACGTGCTCTTGTCCATGGGTGCAGTGCAAAGTCATTCCTTTCACATCATGCAAACCCTGCTTCTTACCTGACAGAGACCGAACATGGAGGCTTGAGGGCAAATTCCTCCTGCCCCCAATTGAGGCCTAGCTCCCTGGCCCAGGATCCCGTTGCCTCATGCCTAGGCACCTAGGACATGAGTCACACTCACCCAGGCCTCCCAGCATGATCCCAATGGAGCTGAGGTTGGCAAATCCACACAGGGCAAAGGTGGTGATGCTCTCAGCTCGTTCCTGGAGGGCACAGGGGGACAGTCACCTCTACTCAAGGAGCAGCCCCAGAGCACCCAGAGCTGAGCATCATGTCAGAGCTCCCAGCCCAGACAGACATGATGGAGATAAGTCCCCCACCCCAACACTTTATCCTTCAGCTATTTTGGGGAGCAAGAATGAAGGCTGTCCCTGGGGGAGGCTGGGCTGGGGGGACAGGGGACAGAGGCCCTGTAGCACCATGATCTGTCCTACCAAGAAGCAGGATAAATGGGAAAGGGTGTCACTGACTCCTCCCTCCCATACCCAGCAGTTGGGGAACATCCAAGTCTAGTTGGCCATAGGTGCCCTCCCACCCCCAGCACCATCATCCTGATTCGATAATCTTAAAGGACTTTTCCAACCCTCTGCCTGCCTACCAGCCATCTGCCTGGCCAGTTCCCATGCCCCATTCTAGCTGGCCTCATCCCTGCCCTGTGCCCAGCAGGGTGGCAGGTGCCTCTCACAGATATCCACTGTTTCCGGTTCCCATCCCACTCCTCCAGGCCCGACAGACGGTTCTTCTTGTACGTGGACAGCTGCTGGTACGCCACAAACTCGTTCAGGAAGATCTTAATCCCCAGGAGCTCGGCCACCACCGGCGAGTCTGCCCAGTCTGCCCCCATGAGAAAGGCCACGGGCATGAGGACATAGGATAAGATCACCTGGGAAAAGCATCCCGGAAAGAAATGACTTAGAGTTGACCTTCTGCATAGCCCCCAGCTCGGACACCCACTGCTAGCACTTGCCAAACACTCAGCAAGAATCTCAACAGCCTACTAAGGCAGTGGGCAAAGGTGGGGGTAGGTGGGGGATGCAGGGTCTGGCAGCCCAGACCTTGGGTCTGTTCTTGGAGATACCTGGAAGGTGAGATCCTTGATGTCTACCATCTCCCCAAACCAGTGCACGGCAGCATTGATGAACTCCAGCACTGCCAAGAAGGCAATGAGGTTGGCTGCAATGTTGGCCACGAGCCCCACGGAGGCGGCAGCCCCATTGCTGGCAGCTTCCAGGATGTTCCGCTCTTCCCTGTGTGGAAAAAGACCCCAATGTACTCATATGGCCAGGCATCCCCTGTGCAAGGTCAGGTGTCACTCCATGGATGTCTGAACAACACGAGCTCTCCCAGCCTTCGGCCACGCACAGTGTCCACTTGTGCCCCAAATTGCCCCTATGGCTTCCCCAAAGTGGCAAAACACTCCACCCCCCAATGCAGTCCCACTGCACCACGTGTCCCCTCACACTCACCCACTGGCGATTTGGACACTTCCTTTGCCCTTGAACTTGGACTCCTCCACTTCGGGATACATGAGTTTGGACATAGCGAGGGCGCAGGGTGCAGCCATCACGGAGGCTGCGATCAGCGACGCCGCGTCGATCTGCAACGTGCACACCAGGGGCTTAGACACCTCTGTGCAAGGCTGCGCCCCATGGCACACCACACCAGGGCATGCCAGCACGGGGCTGGCATCAGCCAGTGACACTCAGAGCAGTTCAGGGCTCTCTGTTTGCTCAGGGTGCACAAATTGGCTGGTTTTCCCATCTGAGCAGCCAAGCACATGGGGCATCTCGAGTGGATGGAGGCATTGCTGGAGCTGCAGCGATCATGTCCTTGGGGATGTTAACCTCTCCTGCTGTTTGACTTAATCATGATGGTTCTTGTCCCTTCCTTGTCCCTTTTTACCAGTATCAGAGCAATAGGTTGTGTAATAACATTGCGAACTTTTACCTGCTGACGAAGGGCCAAGCTCCCAGCCTCACCCATCCCCTGTCAATGTCTCATTTGTCTGACCTTCCACCCTTGGTTCCCCATTTAAGGAGACTAATTAATGTTTAAATAGCAGGAGCTCAGGCAGCAGGTCAAGAGGAAGGTTTATTTCCCATGACAGAGAACTGATGAACTGGATAGGGCATCCCTGGCGGTCAGGGCCAGGAGCACTGAGGTGATGCTGGAGGAGCAGGGCTTGTTTGGCTGGGAAAAAAGAGGGTTGAGGGGGGTATGGCTGTTTCTGACCATGTAAAAGGGGTTGGAGGGAAGACACTGCTCAGTGGTACCCAGTGAAAGGGTGAGAATCACCGACACAGCTTTAGTGGGGGAATTCCAGTTGGATATAAGGAAAAAATTGTTTCTTGTAAGTGAGGCACCTGTCAGGGAGACCAGAGAGTTGGGAGGAGACCTCCATCTATGAGGATGTTCACCACCAACTTGAACAAAGCCCTGGGCATCCCCTGGGGCTTTGCCATAACCTCATTTGGGCAGGAGGGTGGGTAAGAGACTCCCAGAGAGTCTTTCCAGGCTAAATTATTCCATGATTCAGTGGAATTTGCCCTGCTCACTGTGCAGGGACACACGGAGAGGGTCCCATGGCACGGCCTTCTACCTGGCAGGGCTCTGAGGTTCTGACCAGGCCAGCGAAGGTGAGGCTGGACTTGTCCTTGGGACAAGGTGAGGCTGGACATCCTGCCAACATCCTGCTAATGGAAGGGGACCATGAGGCACCTACTGGAGGTGTCCCACCAGCAACTCTAGGGCAGTTCCTGCATGTCAGGACCCTGCAGCAGGGAGCATGTGGCATGCATCTACTCATGCACTCACCCCAAAGGATATGTAGGCACCCATCACACTGCCTGCAATGGTGGAAAAGCCACCAGTCATCACAGCATGGATTTCTGAGAGGGTCATGTCTGCGAGGTACGGGCGGACGAGCAGTGGGGCTTCGGTCTGCGAAAGAGAAAACCCTTCTGTCCTTGAGACAGGGCCACACAGGGCCTCAGGTCTCCTAGGAAGGGAGGAGAAGACCCTTTCTCCAGGACAAGCTCAGCTACAAGCGCTGAGGAACTGGATCTCCTGCCCAGGACCTTACCTGTCCCACAAAAATGTTCCCTGCCACACTCAGGGTCTCAGTGGGAGTGGTGCCCATCGAGACCTGAAGCAGCCAGGATATCTGGGGAAAGACAAGGCCACCATGTTGACAGAGGTTCCTGGCACCCTGCCACCATCCATGCGGGGGCACTGTTTAGCCCCTGCACAAAGGTGATTTTTGGAAGCACCCCCAGACTGCATAGAAACATCAGCCCTAAGGTTGGGCTTTCTCAGAAGGACATGCAAGAAAGACGGGGTTTGTGTCTATTCTTTTAAGCAGGACAAATCACCCCAAATTAGTACCATAACAATTTTCTTGGGACATCCCTCAGCTGATCATGGTAGTCAGAGGACCCAACAGGTTCTTCTCCTTCCCATAGGTATCCCAGATCCAGGAGTGAGGCCCTACCTTGAGAATGAGCCACTGCATGACGCCGAGGTAGTAGAGGATGGACATCACACAACTGAAGAAAACAATGATGGGCAGGGTCTGCAGGCAAGGCACCAGGGCACAGGGTTAAAGGAGAGCTGAGACACACACTTGGAGACCAAGAGCTGGGCATGGCAGGATATTGAATAGCCAGCCCATGCTACTGGGTGCCACAACACCGGGCCAGGCTGGCAGGAGGGACAGGGACCAGTGCAAATCCCCCACAGTACTGAGGAGGTCCATGGATGGATACAAAGCTGAGGAAAACCCATCTCTGAGATGCTTGAGCTCTACTGCAGCAAATCTGGCTGCATTTAGCTCTGTGCCTTTCAGGACCCAGCAAGGAGCCAGACTAGAAGAAAACCTCTCCCCACCCCAGCTGACCTGGAAGGCAAAGACTTCTGTAATGAGTGTGTTCCCAAAGACGAAGCCAGAGCCAGCTGTGGTGTAGCCCAGGAAGATCTGCAAGGGAAGAAGTTACACAGTAGGATAGAGATCTCCATTAGGTCCTTTCCTGACATCTCACTTCTGCCTAGCAGGGGTCTGTATCCCCAGTCCCACAGCTTCACTGCACACCAGAGAATGACCCGTTGAAACCTGAGCTGGGGACACTGGTGGGCTGTCCATGGGGCTCTGCTACAGCCTGCAAGGAGACCACACCAAGGGGTCTGGGCTGCTTCAGAAAACCAGGGAGGAGTTGGCTTTCCTCCAGTTCCCAACAAAAATGTTTGTGAGTGTGCAGTCCTTGCCACTTCCCCAGCCCATGCCACCCCCTGCTCTTCCTGTTCATCCCAGGGTGCAATCACGGGATGGGATGAGTACATTTAGTACCTGGATCTGGTCACCCAGCCACTGGAAAGCTTGGACACCAGGAGTCGTTCGAAGGACGAAGACTCCAAATAAGAATTCCAAGCCAAGACCCCAGAAAACAGCTCTCCAGGACACCTGGGGACAAAAGCAGAAGAGAGACTGAGATGTTGTCAAGGCCTACAAGCTTCCGTTTCAGTGCATAGTAAACACCATATACTGTGCCCTGGGTGAGGGTCATGGGGAGACCAGTAAAGCGTCACAGAAACCCACAAACATGGGCTGGTGACAGAGGAAGATGACGAGTTGGTGGGACTCTGGAACTGGCTGGAACATAACTTGCCAGGCTGATCCAGAAGGAGACAAGCATCAAGACCTTCCGATGGTTCACTGGTGGCACAGACCTGCTAGACCAAAACTGCCTGTTCATTAACCCTTTGGAGGAGGAGGCTGGAGGGGTTGCCCAAAACATTGAAGCAGTTCAGGCTAGAAGCCACTGGGACTTCAGTCACTTCTGATCAAGTTCCCCAGGGCACCTGAAGCTCAGGCCCACTCTCCACCCACAGCACTTGAAGATCAGGTGTGGGTCTGGTGCTGGGTCTCTGGGTCTGACCCATTACAAGGGACATGGTGGAAAACAGGACAGAGGCACTGCGAGCAGCCCTGGGTTGGGAATTGGGAAGGAGAGCAGTGGGAAGAAGAGCAGTGAAGTGGCTTTGGGATCCATCCACCCAACCAGTTCAGATCCCCAGGCTGTGTCCAGCTCTGCCCAGGAGCTCTGCTGGGCTTCTGCTTCCTCCAGGGAAGGGGATGCATGCAGGAAGGAAGCACTTGTTCTCCAGTGCTGAGTGGCCACCTCCTGTGAGAGGACCGATGGCCAAGCCACACCCAAAGCACGTACCGCACCGTGGTGCTTGGAGCAGGCAAACAGGAACAGCACTAAAACGCAGAAGCCACCTAATGAGATGAGCTGCTCTGGGTTTTTGGCAGTGTCCAAAACCAGCCACGCGATCAGGCCTGCCAGGAGGGCCACCCACAGCAGCCTGCAAAGGAAACACCAGACTGTCAGCAAGAGGATGTCCCCATGGGGAGAGCAGCTCGTGAAGGGCAGGAGCTGACTGTGCAGGAGTTGCCACTATAAGGTCCGTGTATCTGAAGAAACCTGGGGCTCAGACACAAACAAGGGGTGGGAGCAGCCATCACGCTATTGAGGTGGAGGAGCAAAACATTTCTGCCATGGCTTTTACAAGGTTCCAGGCTGGGCCATGCCTTGTCATTTGTGAGGTGCCTGCATGGCACTAGAGCACAAGCCCAATGCCACTGACTGGTTGTGGTGACAGGGCAGCCACGGAAGGGGATCCAGGTGCTGGGAGGGATCTGGTCCTGCCTTCTCCTGACTCACCATTTCAGCCACGGCCAGGACTTTTGGAAGCATTTCCCAATGGGGCGGAGGAGAAGCAGTACCTTTGCCCCACAGTGCTTCTTGAAGAAGCTCCAGCAGACGAAGAAGACAACCACAGCCGTAATGACCACCAAGGCAAGGGCTCGCTGGAAGTTGAGGTAACAGGCCGCAATGAAGTAGCACAGGTAGGCTGGAGAAGGCACATTGTGGGTCAGAAACATCAGGACTGTAGGATCCTGGGTTCATAACACTAACTGGGGCCAACGTAGAGGTTCATTTCCTCCAAATATCCTCCCTTGGCCACCCTCAAAGCTCCCATCTTTGCATGAGGAGACCTTAGGGAGCACCACCTCAGCAGGGAGAAGAAGGGGCAGAGCGAACCCTTTGGGCAGGTGGCGAAAGGGGAGGAGGACAGTGAGGAGCAGATAGTCCTGCATAGGAGTGGCAGGGTGAGGAAGGGGCAGGCAGTAAGGGCTGGGAGTGGATACAACCTCCACAAGTCACCATGATCAGTGTGTGGAGGCTGGGGGCACGGCTAGCCAAAAGGAATGTGTAGGTAGGGTCTCACTGCCGGAAAGTCCTCACCTATTCCAAGGAGCCCCAGGACAACCCTTTTCAACACCTTGGCATGAGCCTTGCAGAATTGCTTTGCCTTGGATGCTGGCTGCAGGGCCTTCCTGGGGAGAGTCACATGCCAAACACGTGAGAGATGCAGAAGGGGGATGTGGAAGACCAACCCAACCCAATCCAACCCAACTGAAGACAACTCAGCAGAGCTGGGTCATGACCATGCCTCCCCCAGGCCACTTCCAGCAGCAGCATGGTGGTAATGGTGTGCCATGGTTCACACATCCCAACACCCTGGCACCATGAATGGAAACCAGCACTTGTCCCACAGGGGACAGAGATCTGCCACTGCCACCTTACAAGGCCACAATGACCCATCAGACATTGTCCCTCATGTGTGGTCAATATTGACCCCACTCTGCTCCCAAATCAGGTTTGTCTCTGACAGAGCACACACATCTGTGGGCTTATCCTACCTGCAGTAGGAGGAGAATCTCCCTTTCCCTTCTCTCCTCTTCTCTTGGCTCTCACCATTTGGACCACCACATTCCTCATAGTATCTCTCTTCTCCCTAGAAAACATCATTAGCTGGAGCACCTTGTAGCCTGACAAGAAGGAAAGGGGAAGGGAAAGGAGAGGGGAAGGGGAAGACTTACCTGGAAGCTGAAAGCTGGGTTATCTGTGCCCTTCCCAAGGTTGTCCAGGGTTATCTGGTTTTCTTCCATCTCTAGAAGTTCTGCAGCTTCAATGCATTAGAGAAACAGCAGTGGGAGGGACCAATGCTAGCTGGGGAGAGAAAGACGGGATCACTTCTGGGAAGGTCAAATGCCCTCCTCTGCTTTCCAGTTTTGGGTCTCTGAGAGAACACCCTTTGCAGTAGGGATTCAGAGCAGCTCCTGCACTAGCACATCATGGGACCATCTCATGGGGTCCTGAGGGTGGTGTGCTGAATTCCTTGTTCTCCTTTAACTCTGGGGAAGTCTTTGCTCTTCCATAATTCCAAGGAATTACAGGAGAGAGTTATATGTATCAGAGAGTGCTGGTACTCCTCCTCCAAATTGGTGGCAGTGTCCACCAGCCTCCGTGAGTCCCTTTGCAAGTGGGATTTTTCAAAAAATAAATCTGGCTGCATCCTTCATTGCAAGGTCTCGGTGCAAGCTAGATAAGGAAGAAGGTCCTTCCATGTTGATAACTGGCACAGTGCAGGAACAGGAGGTAGGAATGAGTGGTAGTTTGCATGGGGACTGGTCCTAAAGGAGGATCATACAGGAGAACTGGTCCAGCAAAGCCAGAAGAACCAGTGTTATGCGATGGAAGGAACCCTTGGAGCATCATCCCATTTGGACACCCTCCCAGTTCCTCTGCCTGGAGAAGGATGAGGGAAGAGTAGAGAAGTTGCAGGCAAGGAAGTGATCAACTGTAGGAGCACTTCTGTGTGAGGACAGAGCCAGTAAGAAGTTTGCTTTGAGGAGAGTTGTAAAGGTCTGTGTGGAGAAGGAGGAGACAGCAGGGTCATCGTCATCTTCTCACAGTGTGAGATCAGGGCCCACTGGAGAGAGGGACGCAGCCCCAAATGAAATTGGTGAATGTGAGTAGTTTTAGAGAAAATCCCCCTCAACATGGGCAGCTGAAGGTGGTGTGGGGCTCCATGGGCCAGCAGAGCCACCATGGGGGACCACTGGGGAGTGATGGTCCCTGTCTGTTCCTGGGGTCATGGCTCCCCAGCAGCAGGGCATGGTGGGAACCCAGGACCACAGACCACCCCCCAGAGCCTCCAGCACCCCTGATGTGCCTGCAGCTCAGGGACATCTCACCTGGACCCTGGCAGGGATCAGGAGGACCCCCTCCCCAAGTCCACCACCACTAAAGGGCACTCCCCAGGACCTGTCTGGGCTCAGAGACCCTTCCAGGACCTCCCAGAGTTCCAGGACCCCCAGGGTTCCTGGCTGTCCCCACCCTTCCCAGGCTCAGTGACTTCCAGGTCCCTATGGCTGATGCTACCTCCATGTCCCCCCACCCAGTGCCAGCCCCCTGTCAGCACATTACCTTTTATTTTGGTGCAGCCACATTGGCTGCCCTCTCCTTCATGGGTGAGGCCACACCAACAGGCAGCAGGTGGGTTGCCCCCATGTGCCCCCATGTCCTCACACCATCCCTATGACCCCCACGCCCTCCTGTCCCCTATGGGCCCCCACAGGCTTGTGATGTAGCGTGGCTACACGCCCCTCTGCCCTCCCCACTGCGTGCCTGCACCCCACACCCTCACAACCCCCATGTCCTTGTGTCCAACACCCTCACATCCGTCCCCCACACTCCCCATGGCCTCGTGCCCTCCCTGTGCCCCATGGCTTCCCCTACCCTGGCACCCACCGTCCCCCTGCACTCACCCTTCAGCCCCACTGGCCGCGCAGCTCCTGGCCCGTGCCCCGGTTACCTATTAACAGCTCGGTCCAAAGAGCTGGGCTGGGCACTGCGGGGCCGGGGCCGGGGCCACCCCGGCTCCTTCCGGGGCTCACGCCCAGGAGCCCAGTGGTGTGGCCGTGCAGGGCATCATGCCAAACACAAAAGTGACACCCATGAGACTTCCACCCACAGGCAAAACAAGCCTTGAATGGAGATATCAAAAGAAGAAATGCAACCTTTACCCCACCCCAGGAAGTGCTTCCCCAAAAAAATAAAGAGTGCGGCACACATGGCCTCCAAAGCTTCAGTGGTGTGAAGTCACATCCCCTGATCCCTGAGCAGGATGGGGTGGCAGCCAGTAAGAGAATTCCATGCCAGTGTGTGTTGGAAACCACTTTTTCATGCAGGGTCATGGGAATCGCATCCCCAGCTGTGTGCACTCCACTGGTACCTCCCTCTCTCTGTTTGCGCAGGGAGGGGTGAAATGATGTGGCTCAGAGGGTGCCAACACCTGGGCTGGCAGGAGTCAGTTTGGAGATCGGTGATTAATGACACCACGGGGCACTCAGGGCATCCACGTGCCACTCGGTGCCCGTGGACAAACGCTCCCTGTGCCCTTCCGCACCTTCTCCCTGTGGATTTTGGCCAATGCCGTCACTAAAGCTGTCCAGGGCTGGGGCCGGTGAGGGGTGAGGGCGTGAGGGGGTGACGGTGCAGGTCAATGTGTGGGTGACCAGGAAAGAGACCCTGAAAGGTGTTGGTGCGACGCCGGTGTAAACTCCCCACTGCATCGGAAAGGCTCCCCCGGACCCGCGACACAAGCGGGCCTCCCTGAGAAAACTCTCGGGAGCAAGAGGGGCGGTCCCCGCCCGGCTCGGCCCCGCCGCGTCACCGCCGGCAGCGCCAACAGCCGCCGCGCCGCCCCGCCCGCCCAGAGCCCCGGTAGCGCGCCGTGATCGTATAGTGGTTAGTACTCTGCGTTGTGGCCGCAGCAACCTCGGTTCGAATCCGAGTCACGGCATCGCCCGGCGGTACCACGGCACACGGGCTCTCATTTTTGGCATTTCCCCTCCCCCGCGGACCCCTGAATCCGCAGGGTTTTTTTGACGCGTCGCGCCTATATTTCACTTTTTTCCCTGTTTTTTCTTCCGGCGGGGCTGCGGGGCCGGACCCGCCCAGCGCGGGGGTTCCGCGGGGAGGGGGACCAGAGGGACGGGAAACAAAATAAACTGCAATAAAATTAAATAAAATAACATTAAATGAGATATAATACATAAAATAATAAAATTAATATTAAAAATAAAACAAAATAAGACGAAAAGAAAAGGAAAGAAAAGGGAAAAAGGAAAAGAATACACACACAGCGTAAGAGTACAATTGAAATAAAAATGAAATTAAAAAGTTAAATTAGGAAAAATAGACTATAATAGAAAAATAAAATGAAAAATTAAAGTAAATATAATAAAATAACCAAATGCTTAAATGGAAAAATAATAAAAATATAAAATAAAATGAAATATAAAAATAGAATATAATAGAAAAAACTAAATTAAAAATAAAATTCGATGACATGAAAGAAATGCAAATATAATAAATAAATAATTAGAACAAAATAAAGACTATAAAATGAAATATGATATAAAATAAACATTAGAAAGTAAAAAATAAACAAATATGAGCATTATTATAAATAAGAATTTAAAAATAGTGAAATAAGTATGAAATTATATTTCAATTATGAGCCAAAGCAGCCGCGGCAAAAGCGAGAGCCCGTGTGCCGTGGTACCGCCGGGCGATGCCGTGACTCGGATTCGAACCGAGGTTGCTGCGGCCACAACGCAGAGTACTAACCACTATACGATCACGGCGCGCTACCGGGGCTCTGGGCGGGCGGGGCGGCGCGGCGGCTGTTGGCGCTGCCGGCGGTGACGCGGCGGGGCCGGATCCGCCCCTCTTGCTCCCCGCGGGAGCCCCGCCGAGGCCGCGCTGCGGGACCGCCCCGCGGGGGCCGGGGCGGCCCGTGAGGGGCCCGGGGCGGGATCCTCGCCCTGCGCCCGCCCCCGCCATCCCCGGCCCGGGCTGGACCCCGTGCGTTGATGCCCCTCAGCCTCTCCCAGGCGTAGCCCCCGGTGTCGTCCCGTGTTCCACCTCAGCCGCGGAGTTCACCCCCTCACCTTCACCCGCTGCCCTTGGCCCTGCTACCTGCTCTGACTCTGACCCTGGCCCTGCTTCCAGTCTTCACCTTGGACCCCCCCGCCCCGCCCAGCTCTTACCCGACCCTTCTCCTCATCCCACCCCTCATCTCTGCTCTTACTGTGTCCCCAGGCAACCCCATTCCCCACGCTGTAACCCCACCTCTCACCTCCCTGCTTGTTTCTCAGGGAGTAAAGTTTCTCCCGACCACAGGATTAACGAACACAAAAGGACGGGAGAGGAAGAAAGGCACTAAGGAAATGGTCCTTGTGCCCAAACAGCAGCAGGGATCAGTCTGTGCTGCGGCTCCTCGTTCCCTCCGCTCAAACACATATCAATAGTTAATGACTGTCCTCACCACTGCCGCTGCTTTCCCCACTGCTCCCAGTAATAAAAGCTCTTTCATTATCACAGATACAAAAAGAATTCCAAACACCTGCAATCAAAAGGATTTCTTGACAGAAAATATTTTTAGAGCGATCACAGCACTTCAAGGCACTGGGATGGCCCGAATGATTCATCCCCTGTGAGGAGCCGGTCACAGAAAACTCGTCTCCTGTGTGTGCCATGACTTCATTGCTTGTCATACACATGCACCTCCCGTGGGGGAAGTGGGGGGGTGTGCAGGGAGAGGCAGGGGTCTTCTACAACTGTGCTGGGCAAGGGTATGTCCCTGCACCACATCCATCCTTGGGTATCTGTTGCAGCTGGCAAATCCTAAATCTAAAACAGCCTTCCTGAGCCTTGGGGTAAACCAGAGGAAGGCCCTGTGCACCTTGATTACTCCATGAATTAATTGCTCCTGCCATCCTGAGCTTCTCTTGCTCATATCCAGCCCAAAAGAGCTCAGAGTGGTGGAGGAATACAAAATAGTCTTTTGTGTCCTCCCTTTGTCTATGTCCGTGTCATCCTGCCCTCACCAGTTTGCTGCTGTGCACTGGTGGGCACTGGTGTGCATGCTGGTCTCTCAGCAATGGTGGGAGCCTTTGCAGTGGGAGATGCTCTCCACATCAAACAAGGCTGACCAGGAGATGGTGGAGGAGAGGCTCTTCGGTGGTTTCTCTAGATGACCTGGGTGTCCACATGGTGCCCTTCTGCCCCAGTGTCACCCTTCTCCCTCCCTCATCTGCCTGCCAAGATCCCAGTCTGTGCCTCCCATGGGGCTGCAGGGATACTGCTGCTGCTCATCTGTGGCCAGCCCTGTCACTGTCTGTGGCCTCATGCTGGACCTAAAGTGACACTGGAAGGAGTCACATGCGTCTCCTCCCATGTCCAGGGAGTTTGACACCGTCATCATCCCCTTGGCTGTACCTTGGAGAGAGATCCGACTGCTAGACACCCACAGGACAGGTGTAGCTGAGCTGTAGAGGTGGGATCACTGCAATCTCTGAATCTCAGGGCATAAGCTTGTGAAGGGGGAAGGTCCTTGTGCCCTCCTCCATGCTGTCACAACTTCACGAGCTGGGCTGTGTCCAGGGTGAAGGGACATGCCCAGCTCCATGCTGGCCCGGACAACTGATGTGTTGGGTCAGAACAGGTGTGGTGGGACCCACGGAAGATGGCGGGACAGTGTGGAGATGTGGAGCCCCCCTGGCAAGACATGCTGCCCATGGCTGCTGGGGACGGAACCCACAGCCATGCACTGGGGGATTCCTCAGTGGCAGGGAGGAGGCAGCTGGGCTCCTGCTTTGGCTGCTTGGCAGATGTTTCTGGAAGCAGGGAGATGACAGAATTACAATTACCTCAACTGCTGGAACAGGCATGACTGAGGTAACACTGCAGCAATACAGGGGAGTCAGCCAAACATGGAAGGGAGAAGGGAGGTGTGGGTGGACACGGAGATAAGTGTCCCGGGGGGGCTGGCAAGTGCAGAGGAGGAGAAGGAGGGATGAAGCTGCTGCTACTCACAGCTTCCTGGCCATAAGCTGCCCCCCCCCAAAAGAACTGGGCTATGACCACTCCTAAGGAAATTGTGCCAGGTGTCAGGACCTCAACAGCCCTTTGCCATGTGTTTTTGTCTGGATGGTTCAAACCTGCCAGGATGTGTTCAGACAACATGGAGAAAAAGGGATGCGCTTGTGGGAACATTGAGGGACCCATCTGTCTGCTGGGTGACCTGATCCTTTCAGGCTCTGCTCAGCACCCAGGCAGAATGGCTGCTCCAGGCAGGCTCCTCTGCTCTTCCCACCCTGCTCTGTCCCTCAGTGCCTTTTCTCTGAGCTCTCTGATACCTGTGGGTTGAATTCAGTGGGACTGTAAAGGTGCCTGCAATGTCAGAACACTGGTGCAGCCAGGCAGAGAGTGCTGCTGGGCCCAGATGTGTCCACTCCATGGCACAAACATAAATCTTGTGGCTGGCATAGGGACAAGCAATTCATCACCGCACGGCTGTCTCGCGTGCTCTGTCCCTTCAGCTGTTCCCTCACTGGGGCAGCCTCTAGCCTCCTTTCCTGGTCTCAAGGAGGCAGATGGGAGGCAGAAGGATTCCCACCACCTTCTCTTTTTATCCTGGATCCTCAAAGCAGCCCCAGGAGCAGTGCTGATGCTGGGGAGGCAGGATGGATGCCTCTCTGCTGAGTCAGAGCTGGATGATGAAGCAAAAGCAGGGAAATGTCCTGGGGATGGGATAATTTTGGAGGTGAAGGTTTAAGTGGGATTTGGGAGTGAAGGACAGCACACCTGAACTGGGAGGCAATTGCAAACAACCTGAGCTCGTCCTGTCCCCACCATCCACCTCCCCATCTTCTCCTAGGGCCACAAAGATGGTCTGAGGGCTGGAGCACAAGGGCACCTGCTATGAGGGAAGATTGAGAGAGCTGGGGTTGTTCAGCCTGGAGAAGAGAAGGCTCCGGGGAGACCTTAAAGCCCCTTCCTGTGCCTAAAGGGGCTCCAAGAGAGCTGGAGAGGGACTTGGGACAAGGGCCTGGAGGGACAGGCCAAGGGGGAATGGCTTCCCACTGCCAGACGGCAGGGTTACATGGGATATTGGGAAGAAATTGTTGGCTGTGAGGGTGGTAAGGCCCTGGCCCAGGTTGCCCAGAGAAGCTGTGGCTGCCCCACCCCTGGAAGTGTTCAAGGACAGGTTGGGTGGGGCTTGGAGCAACTTGGTCCAGTGGAAGGTGTCCCTGCCCATGGCAGGGGGTGGAATGAGATGAGCTCTGAGGTCTCTTTGAACCCAAACCATTCTCTGATTCTAGCTCATGAGATGTGCACTTAGGACTGAAGGAGAGGAACTTGAGCATTTCTTGAGGTGAGTGTTCAGTTGTGATGCTCTCCAGAGGCTTTATGAGCCCACAACAGCACATGAGATGGTCCTGGTTCTTCTAAAGCCTGAACTTCAGAGGACATTTTCCAATCTGCCAGTAAGAAGACTGGAAGGGAAAGTAAACAGGCTATAACAGACTGATTTTCTGCTAGATTATGTTTTGGGATCCCCTTGCCTGGCTCCAAGGCTCAAAAATCAAGGAAAATAGTCACTAAAATGTATGTCCTGTCTGACCTCCAGGTAACACAGAACCTGGAGCAACTTCTTGAGCCCTTTCCTTGTGTGTCCAGCATCCAGCTGAAGATGGGATGTGACAAAAGTGTTGCAAGGGAGAACCAGCCACCCTGCAGCCCTAGATAAACGCTTCCATGTACCCATGTGTGCCCTGCCTGATTCCACCTGCCAGCCCCAGCTCTTGCTCTGCCTTTGTCTGTGCACAGCAGGAGCCTCCTCCTGCTGCAGGGATTTACAGCCTTCACACAGCCACCTCTTAACCCAGCTTTGTGCTGCTGAGTGGGCAGAAAACAGGCAGACACGTGCTGCCAGGCGGCCTGCCAGCTCTCACCTCTGCACCTCTTAAGCTCCTCTCCCAATTCACCTTCATTTTCTGCCTCAGCCCTTTCAGAGACACTGGGCACGAGAAAAAAGCAATTGATCCCCTCTCCATGGGAGGAATGGCTGCTGTTTTGCTCTTGTCCACTGAGCCCATCTTCATGATGGCTGATGACAGCCCTATTAAGAGATATAAGGGGATGCCAGGGGTGGTTCACACCCCACAGGCAATGTAAAGGCAGCGAGTCTGTCTGGAGAAGGACCCAGCTGTGTGAGCATGGCCAGTGCGGCTGGATTAATCAAACCTACCATTAGCACCTTCCCAGGGCACTCAGGTCCCCTGCCAGCCCCACAGCACAGGCCCCCACCAGCAGGTCACTCTGACTGAGCTCCAGCTCCTTAGTTTTCTCAGCCTCAGATCGATGAGTGCAGGCGGCTCCAATCAATTCCACTTTACCACTTGCTATCGAGTTCAGATCTGTGTTCTCCCAGCTGGTCCTGCTTCTTTTGTTCGTTCAGAGGAGGAATTCAGGCATTTTATCCCACTTGGACACTGCTGTGCCCTTGCAGGGTCAAACCCCTTGGTAGGAGCAAATAAAACCCCACGGAGGGCCAGCGACAAAGGGATTAAATTTGTGCTATGGTTGGAGCCCTGAGAGCATCTGCCTAGCTGAGCAGAGTGTGGAAGGGGGTGGCTGGATGAGGCCATGTGATTTGCATGATATAATAGAGCTGTTGCCACAGCATCTGTCATGAGGTTTTCCTGCCATGATCCTGGTTTTGCTGAGGAAATACTGTAGGCAGCTGCAGGGAGATGCTGTATCTTGGTTCCCCTGTCTCCATGGGCACTAACTAGGGACAATTCAGCTCTCCAGGGCTTGAGCCCACGCAAAATGATTTTGCAGAAAAAAAAGTAACATCAAAGAGTTTACATGGTGGCTGTTTGGAAATTTCCCTCAAACCTGGAATTTGTCAGCGAAAGAAGCATTTTTTACCCTCTGGGTGTCAGTCCTGAAGTCATTTTTCTCTTGTCTCTGTCACCCAGCTCTCTCACTGGCCTGTCTCTGGGATGTTGTGCCTGGATTTGTGGAAATGAAGCTCCCCACAGCTCTCCACACCTCGGTGAGGTGTTAATGAAATAACAGATCGCATCAGAGAGCAGTTGTGATGTGCAGAGGGCTGTCAGCACTGAGGGCAGAGTCAGGGACTGGGCTCGGCATGGCTAAGGCGATGACCGACAGGTCTGGCTCTGAGCTGGCAGATGTCTTTCAACAAGTTGTCACCTCTTCTTTTGGTCAATTAGCATGGCCTCCACTATACTATCAACTGCATAATGATTTTTTTTTTGACAGAAAGGTTGAGGAGCTGCAAAAAGTGTCTGCAGGAATTTGCTCCATTTGGTAAAAGCACATGCTTTGGGCATATCCTGCCCAGGCTTTGATGGCCTCCTGGTGCAAATGTGTTGCAACAGTTCCCCTGGACACAATCCCTGCCTCTAAATACTCAAAAGGCTCCTTGTGCAAGTCCTTGTATTTAGTATGTGTTTATATTTATGGATTTTTTTCTGTGGATTTGTCTGGTCTTGTCCCTAAGCCACGTGGCACCTGCAGTGGCCCCCAGCAGGGAGGGCTGCTGTTCGCTGTCTCCTCCTTGTGTTATCCCTGATATTCCTGTCTCTCCCCAACTCCCCCAGCCATGCAGATCTCTGTCCTGTGACTCCAGCTGTCTCTTTTCCATGCCAAAGATCCCTGGCCCTTCACATGCTCCATGTGCAGAAGCCCTGGATCATCCTGTCATCTTTCACTGTACATTTTCCAGGTTCACTGTATCCTAGGGAAGGGGGAACAAGGATCACACACAGGCTGGGACTGACCAGGGAACAGTGGCAACTCTGATGTCATCTCTCCTTTTTCCTCACCCTTCCTATCAGCTTGATGTAGAGTTTTGCAGTTTTGACCTCTGCTAAGTGCTGAGGGGACAGTTTTACAGACTGTCAGATCTCCCAGTCCCAGAGCCCGTCACATTAGACATGAGCCTGGGCTTGGTTTTCCCATGTGTGTCACTTCCCTGACCCTGGCTTTTGTCTCATTTTATTACCGAGTTGCTCAGCCTCTCAAAGTCCTCCTGCAATTCTTAGCATTCGCCCACAATATCCAGATTAATTCAATATTATTGCAGATTTTGCCACTGACCTCATCTCATCAAAGGATCTGCATGTGGAAATGCAGGGACCTCTCTCTGCTGGATCACCCTCAGGGGCCTGCTGGCTTTTACCAAGAAAGTCATTAGCTTTTGAAAAAAGAAATTTGCTGCAAGAGAGCCGTGTCGACTCTTCCCCACTATGTCATATTTATCCATCTGTCCCCTAACGATGCCAGTTTCCTCCATGTGCCAATTTTTGTTCATTTGTAGAGAACAGATGTGTCATTTATCAGTCTGGAACTCCCTGGCTTCCAGGAAGCATTTCTGGTGTCACAGTTGCCACCTTCCAGTCTTCGTGTCTCCTGCTGTACCCAGACCTTGAGGGAAGTTGGGGTCTCACCCGGCAGATGTGACATCCTCCTGGTCCCTGCTGTGCTGCACAATGGGGTGTATGTGGGGTGCTCCTGGGAAGGGAAGGAGCTGCAGTCACTAACAGACATTTCAAAGCTCCTGGGAATGGCTTTTATTTGAAACTGTGGAAGAAATACCTGGAGATTCAAGGAGCTGCAGGCTTCCCTGGCAAGCCAGGGGAGATGCTGGCATCAGGGGAAGCAGCCAACCCAGTGCCTGACTCAAATGACACGTGTGCAAGTGTCAGATTCAGCCCCTACATTACCTGAGGGTGAGTCATCCGGGAGTGTGCAGGAGCAGAGACCTTCTCCTCTGAGTCACCGGAAGCTGCTGCCTGGGGGATGCTGGGCTGTGCCCACACCACCCAGGGTTAAACTACAGGGGAAGGTTTACAAGGATGATGTGGCATGAGCCCTTCTAAACCCAGGGAAGGTTCTATCTCCTATTCTTGGCCCGGCTGACAAACAGGGCTCCTGTCCCCAGCTGCGGGTGAGCACCAGGAGCACCCAGCGTTCAGCCAAAGCAGCTCCCTGGGCCCAGGGGGACAGACAAGGGCTGAGGACACACACAGCTCTCTGCTGGGCTGGCAGGAGCCTGGAAGATATTGCCTGGCTTTTTCTTCCTAATGCGTGCTCCAACCTGCCTGGATTTACCCAGGCAAGCAGCTACTGCTGCCTTCAGTGAGAGGAAGGGCCATGCTGTGAGAACCAGCCCAGAGATCTCAGAGAAGAGCTTCTGGACCCTTCAGAGGTGGAGCAGAGGGTGGGAGCAGAGCTCCCAGTGCAGAGGGCCACCCCTGTGTCCTTGCAGACCACTGCAGAAGGCCTTCTGCCTCCCCTAGTCCTGTGGTCCATCAGAGTGAGCCACAAATCACTTCTCTGCAGCCATGGGTTGTTATCTTCCCGAGGACTGTGTGTGAGCAGCTCCATCACTGTCCTTCCCTCCTTCCTGGGTGCTCCATGGGCTGTGGGCATTGCCAGGGCTGCACATCCCACCTGGGGGGGCTTCCGCTACAGCTTTGTGAGAGAGAGGCTGAAATGTGGAGTCTGGCACGTGAGTGGTGCAGTGTGTGCTCCCTGATCCTCTCCTGTCTGGCACTCCTGCCCCCGTGCCCTGCCAGTCCCTACACCAGCGATGCTGTGACAGCCATCTGTCACAATGAGCCATGGTGACTCACAGGCAGAGAGGCATTGTGGCCACCCTTGTGGTATCGGGGGCAGTCTCTTCAGTGCAGGCATCAGACCTGGGTCCCAGTGTGCATCAGATATGGAGTGTGTAAACAGTTGGGATTGGAGCAATATCAGCTGCAGCATGAACTGCAGATGGAGCCTGGCTTTGGCAGTGTGAATGCAGAAATCTGTCACTGCTCCTTCAAACCTGAACCACTGCGAGTGGAGGGACGTCACCAGGGTCTCGTTGTGACTGTGGAAAAAATATGAGCAGCTCATGCCTGTGCCAAGCCATGCAGGGCATAAGGAGCTCATTTGGTCTCCTTCTGGAGACCCCTTAAAGCTCCCCAAGCACAAAGGAGTCTCCCAAGGGGGCTCCCACATCAGATGAGTTCTCTTTACCTGATGCCCTGCTGCCTAGGTAGTTTTCCCAGGGGAAACCAATATCCAAGGGAAGCTCAAATCTCAGGGCTCAGCTGGGTTCAAGGATCTTGATGCCTCTCCTAACTCTGCTGAAGCCTGGGGTGAGAAGGTGATGCCCCATGGGGCACAGATCAGAGAACAGGGTTATGTTGGGCCAGGTGCCAGTTTTGAAGAGAAACAGGCCCAGCAAGTGGTGAGGAGGTGCTGGGGTCCTTCGTGAGCTCAGATCACAGGCCCTCGTTGAATCCCAGCATGGCCTTGGCACAGCTGCCCCTCCAAGGAGGGAGGGATGTGCCAGGACCGGATTGGAAGGAAGAACCTCTGCAATTCCTCTGGTATGGTAGTATTTAAAAAAAAAAACCACTTCAAGCTCAATCCCTCCTTGGTTCTCTCTCTGGAGACATTGAGCGTGTGTTTTCCAGGCCTGAGGATTTAACAAGAGCCATCTCCGACAGATGTTGCTGAACATCCTCCTTGGTTACTGACAGAGGGTGGAAGTGCTCTCAATCTCTGTGCCATCAGCCCTGCATCCTGCTTCCTTCCAAATGCTGGACAGGCAGATTTACTGAGAATCTCTGTCTTTTCTGCATTTTAATAACAATCTCATCATCTGCATCTGCTGGGACTGAGGTCTGCTGCTAGACTTCAAACAATGCTTGGTGATCACTCTGTTTCTGGCAGATGTTTTTTTCCCCTCCTGATGCCTTTTTTGTCTTGCATTCCCTATGCTTTGAAACTTCCAGTGTGTGCTATGGCTATCTTCTCCCTAGGGAGGAAGCTCCCTTGGTGTCCATTTGGACCCGGGGAATCTGGCTGGGTTTCTCGGGCAGGAGTGTGCTCACTAACTCAGCAAACCTGGGACTTGGTGGGTTCCCTGGGCATGTGTTGGGCATGTGCCACGCCAGGCTGGCACAGGAGGCTCAGTTTCATGGCAGCCCCACCCCCGTTCTCGTCCTGCACAGGGCTGAAAGGAAGGAGGTCAGCATAAGAAGCTTCTGTCCCCAGCCATCCTCTCCTCCCAATTGCAAGTGCTCTGACAGCCACATCCCAACATCTGTCCCCAAAGAGGGGCTGGAGCGTGGCTCACGATGTGAAGACACGCAGGAACACATCGTGGCATCTATCTCTGCTCACTGGATGCCTCTGCACAGCTTTACCTCTGCAGAGGTCCCGCTCTTGCAACATCCTACCTCTGGCCCTCTTCTCTCTTCATGTCCTTCAGGGGATTCAGCCTGTGAGCAGGGCTGGGAGCAGGTTTTAGTGAAGGGTGTGCATTTAGGAAGGGATGAAAGGATTCAGAAGTGTAGGTCAGAAGACAGGGCTGCATAGAGTGGCTGCTTGGGCTTAGGGGGTACACAGTCGGTCCTGGGTGGTGGTTGAGCAAGGGGGTGCTGGCTGGTGATGGCTGTGCAGGGGGAACAGTCAGAATGTGTGTCACCATGCTGTTTGCCGCTGTGACCACATCGGTCTCTGCTGCCACGCTCCAACACACTGCCCCGTTCCTGCTGTGCCCCCTTCCTGCTGCATTCCAGGGGATGTGCTCCAGCCCACGTGCTGGGGATCAGCCCTGCATGCTCGCCCCGATGTCCCTGCACATCCAGCCTGAGTTCAGACTTCTACCGAAGCACTTCCCTGCCTTGTCCGTGCTCACTCCTTCCTGCAGTGCCAGCCTGGTGGCTGTTTCAGTGACTCTGCGGAGCGATCTATTCCAGGGGTCCTGCAAGGGGTTGGTCCCACCAACACCTCCCAGGCAGCGGGTTTGCACCGCGAAGTTGGACTCGATGACCCTCGTGGGTCCCTTCCAGCTCAGGACACTCTGATTCCACGAGGGACCCTCTGTCGTCTCCACCTCGCCGGCTGCCTCCCCGGTGTCCCTTCTCCCGGCGCCGGGGGATGCCCCGAGGTGTCTGGGGGGGGCAACGCCGGGGCCGGATCGCGCCCGCGGCCACGCTGCGGGAGCCGAGAGTGCAGAGGGCGGCCCGGAGCGGCGAGGAGGGCCGAGCCGCGTCGGGCCGGGCGCGGCGGAAGGCGGAGGGGAGCGGGGCGGGCCC
>JAWWLV010000018.1:17668891-17691953 GCA_035041135.1 Platyrinchus mystaceus | reverse complement strand
ACCATGGCCCGCTGGCTCCGCGAGCACCTGGGCTTCCGCAGCGCCCGGCCCGCGCCCCCCGCGCCGCCCAAGCCCGACTACCGCGCCGGGCCGCCGCCGCAGCCGCCCCCGCCGCCCGGGGGCGCGGCCGAGCCGCTGGCCGCCGCCCAGCCCGACATCGTGGCGGCCTACCGGCTGCAGAAGGAGCGCGACTTCGAGGACCCCTACAGCGGTCCGCCGCCCTCCGCCGCCGCCCCCGACGGGCCCCGCTACGTCTCGCCCAAGCACCGGCTCATCAAGGTGGAGGCGGTGGAGAAGGTGCCCGCCAGCCCCCCGCCGCCGCCGCTGGTGCCCGCCGCCCCCAGCTCACCCCCGGCCGGCCCCGAGCCGCCCGACGAGCCGCCGCAGGAGGTGAGTGACCGGGCATGGGCGCCCCGCCGCCTTCCCCGCAGTGTGCTGGCACGGGAGATGCCCTGGGTGACCCCGCCGTGAGGAGCAGGAGCAGGACCCCCGGGGCAGGTGGAGCGCCCCAGTCATGGAGATGCCCTCGGTGGTCCCGCCAGACCGCTGGCATCCACAGTGAGGAGCAGGGTTAGGATCCTCGAGCACCGAGCGGGGGAGATGTCACGGCCAGGCTCCGCGGGGCTCCTGTGCCCCGTCCCCCCGTGCCCCGGCAGCACCAACATGCCGGGCACACGTCAGCGGGGACGGGGGCGGCCCCGGGTCCTCCTGCGGCTGCCGCGGGAGGCAGGTACGAGTCCCAGCAGGAAGCGCGCTCGCCGAGGGGCGAGGGCGCGGAGTTGCCGGCCACCTTCGCCCTCCCCTCGTGCCGTTTCTTTGCAGCCAAGTGCTTGGTGCCCTACGGAGGTGAAGATCTTCCAGCCTAGGAAGGCCCCGAGCGGCACAGGACCGTCTGCGGTGGCCTCCGATCCTGTGGCCGATGACCCTGGGCCTCCCAGCGCTCCGTGCCCGGCGGCGCGGGTCTCCCTGTGCCCCCTTGCCCGGGCTGCCAGTGCCAGCGGCGGCGGCCGGGCCCCTGAGCTGCCGAGCTGCTTTGTCAGGGAGCTTCAGCGCCTCTTTGTCTGCCGCCTCTCCGCCGGCTGCTCCGGGGCGAGAGCAGAGCCTGGCGCTCCCGGTGCTGGCAAGGAGGCCAGAAACATCCCCGGTGAGAGGCAGGAGAGTAGGAAAAGACTCCCGTGGGGAGACGGGCTGTGAGTGGCACAAGGACCTGGTGGGGGAATAAACCCAGCTCGGGCTGCGGCCGTTGGTGCCGAGCCTCTCTCTCTTGGCGGAGAGGCTGATGCGGGGACTGCGCAAATAAAGGCAGGAGGGGTAATTAGTGCCCGCTAGCGCTGCCGCCTGCAAGACGGGGCTTGTCAGGCGAACTCGACGGGATTGCAGATCTGGCTGGCTGGCGGAGGGAATGGTGGATACACTCAGTGATCCCATCCGTGGTCCTGGTGAAATGAGCACTGTGCAAAATCTGCTCGGGAGTGTTTTAAGCAGGTAGAAAAACTTGTTGCTGATGGATCTTTGAAAGTTGCTTGTACTGACTAATTGCTTTTGGGAGGATTCCAGCGGGGCCCAGCAGAGCCCCCCCTTTTGAGCTGTGTAAACTGGTTGCTGTGGGCAGCAGAGGGGGTGGGGGGGGCTCTGGCAGCAGGGACCTGAGGTGCCACTGTGGTGCTGTGGTTTGCTGAGTTGGAATGGCTTTTCCTCTGGAACAGGCATTGAGGGATCAGAGGGAGCAGGAGCGGGTGGTTGTCATAGGAAGGACTCAGGCTGTGATGTGCAAAGGGGTGAGCAGGAGCTGCAGGAAACGGGGACTGCTGACAGGTACAGCCAGGCTATTCGGACATCCAAAGGCTGGGCAGAATCTGGGAAGTTTAGAGAAAACTCAGAAGCTGGGATACATTTGGGGAAACCCTGCTAACAGCACTGGGCTGAAGAAGATCCTTGATCTTGTCCGAGATAGATGGTGATTAGATTACTGCTGGACTCCTGCGTGCCTCTCTGGGGAGGAGGTTTCCTGGTACGATGGACACAGGCAGAGCTCCAGAGGCTGGGTGAAGCTGGAGTGCTGACAGTGCATGCAGCTGTCCGTTAAAATAGTTTCTCTGGAGGAGCCAGGGAGCATCCACTATGTGGAGCATCTCTGTTGGGCTGGAATGCCCTTTGCAGCTCCCATCTGCTGGCCTTGGTGCTGGGCTGAGCGGTGGGAGGGTTTCTCAGCTGCTCCAACCTCATGGTGGCTGTTCCTGGTGGTGGTACAGGAGGATGGAGGTGCCTGCTGGAGGGTTACTGCTGCTAGTGACCCTTGCTCTTGGTGATGTCAAGGTGTTCTGGAGCAGGGAAAGGATGCTGGGGCTGGGCTGGAGCCTCTGCTGAGATGATGGTTGTGCAGGGGGATCAGTGCTCCCACGCCTAAGGACGAGGCAGTGGGCACTGTTCCCTGCCTGCTGCAGGGACTGGGACTCTAGACCCCCAGGTGTGAGCCTTGGGTGTGGTGAACTGGAAATGATGGAGAAATATAATTCCGGGTACAGGCTAGGCTGCTGGAGCAGAGAGGGTTTTTGTTAGTGATTGATGGTGAAAATCACTCTAATAAAATGTGCAGCCCTCCTGAGAGGGGATGATGAGGATGGACAGAAGTGGAAGGTTCCTGGTTTTGTGATTTGGCCAAGGCCATGTGGTTTGCAGTACGGGCACTAGGTTGAGGCTGGGGGCTGACCACATTCCCTGGGAGTCCTGTGCTCCCTGTAGCTGGTGTGACCCTTCTGGAGAATGGAAGATGGGACAGGAACATCTTGGCAGTGGCATCCTTCCTGCCTGGGCTGCATGATGCTTTGCTGCTGTAGCATGAACTGGCACATCTTTCCACCTTGTGTGGGATCCGCAGCATCTTCTGGGGACACATCAGAGTGAGCTCTGCAATGGCTCCTGCTGCTTTCCAAACCCTGATGGACATGGTGGGGAGCCGCACAGGTCCTTTTCCATCTGCTTGGTCTGCCAGGCCTTTCCCCACAGAGTGGACAGCGGACTGGCCCTCTGTGGTTCACCTGAGTCAGGTGGATGCCCTGAAGATGTCTTCTCTGCCCTGTTTGGATTAGGCACAAGGAGCACTGGGGTGCAGTGGGGAGAGATGTGATGAGGGACCTTCTTGCATGTGGACACCTGAACCTAGGGCACAGCATGCTTGAGGATGGTGTTGAGGATCTGCCTGGGGACATCTTTGTCCTGTGCCCGCCGGGACCGGTAGCTGCCATTCTTGCTGTGAGCGCAGGGTCAGTGCCGCAGGGTGTGGGAACGGCCGGCCAGGAAGCTCCTGGGCGTGTGTCTTTCCTGTGAGAGCCTCCTTGAACTGAGTCATCTTACGCGATGCTGTGCTGTCCACCCCCTGCTCCCTCCTCCCATGCCACGAGTGCAGCCGTGGGCTCCCTGCCTGGCCCAGCCGTGCCCTGTGGGCTGCGGACCAGACCCTTCTTGAAGCTGGTGCTCTGTTTACTTTTGGGTTTGGCTTCGGCACCTACCAAAAGCCAAGCTGCCAGATGGGTACAACTGGGGGAATTTTACACCTGACGGTATGAACTGAATTTGGTTAAACCCAGCAATCTCCTGAGGGGACCCCAAACGCGCTTTATGTCCAGGGCAAGGAACTTGTTTTTAAAGTGAAGGATCTCCCAAGGTATTCTCTGGGAAGCTCTTTATAGCGTGGAGCATCTTGTGGGAGCAGGCAGAATGTTTCTAGGCAAGATAAGGTGAAGAGCCCCAGCTCTGCCCTGGGATCCCTGTGTCTGAACTGTGAATGCTCTTGGAGAGCTCTGGTCTGTTGCTTTTTACTGCAGTCATTTGACTGCAAGAGCCTGGTGATGATCTGGTTCTTCACCTTAATTTGCTTTTGATTTTCTTTTCTTTTTCTTACGGTTGGCATAAATAATAGAGTGAGACTAGCTTCAGAGCTGCAGCAGGGATTGCAATGCAGCAGTGTGCATTGCCATGGCAGATAGTGCTCTGGGCAGATAGCACTCTGTGGCAGATAACACATGGTTTGAAAAACACTCCTATGCTCAAGCAGGATATGTGTCCAGGTGCCAGCAGTTCCCAGCTGCTCCCTGAAGGACTGGTCTGCACCAAGAGCTGCCCTGGGGTGGTGGCTTTGCACGTCAGGCTTTTGCTTTGCACCCAAATTATTTCCAATCTTGCAAAGCTTGTGCTGCGTATGAGCAGATGATACCTCTGTACCTTGGTGCTAGGATCAGCAGGTGGTGAGCAGCATCCTCTGTGACATGGGACACGAGCAAAGCATGGAAATGCCTGGCCTTTGACCGAAGCGGAGGAGCCCGGGGCACCCCTGGGAGCTGCCCTGCCAGCGGCTGTGGCCCTCTCCTGCGCTGGGGAGCAGCTGTGTGTCCTATGGCTGCTGCTGAGAGCCATGCATGCTTAGGATTAGGAAATGTCGGAGATGCAGTTTCCTGGGCAACCCTAATTCGGCCCCATGTGCAAGGGCATTAGGATGCACCCAGTAATGGTGTGATTCCTGCTGTTTGCCCCGTTCCTGGCACTGGCTGGAGCCTCCAGCCCCTCAGCCTTGGGGGCTTATGGTACCAGTTCTCGTGTGCTTGCTTGTGCATACCGAGGTTGTGATGCTCCTGGAGACACTGTGGCTGGTGGGATGTGCTCTGAGGATGATCTGCTTGCTCGTGCCCCAGTATGGACGGATCAGACTTGGAGGGCTGACCCAGGTCCCTACTGCATTGGCTGCCCAGGGAGCCGGGATGTTTGGGGAGGAGTTGGTGAGCCGGGCACAGAGAACCATGTTCCTCCTATAGCTCATAGGGATGCGAAGGCTTAGGGCTGCATGGAGGTGTTTACAGCTCCAGTTCCTGTTCCCTTTTCCTGCTGGGTTTTGCTGCTACAGGCTATTGTTGAGCATTCTGCACAGGAAGGAGGGAGAAGTGTTTTGTTTTAAGCCGATTATTGGAGCTGCAGAGGAACGTGTGAGCAGCCTTGATCTCCAAGGCTGTCCAGGAGCAGCGGCAGCATTGTAGTGAGGATGGAGCCTGGCACTGGGTGGTAATCCCACCAGCCACCAGGCTGTGTTGGGGACATTTGATTGTTACTGTGGGACATCTGCATAGCCTGTGTTGTGGTAACAAACCCACCCCCAAGCTGGGGGTTTGTGTCCTGGTAGACTAGGTGCTTGGGTGCACTTGGATGCTGTTGGAAATATTGCCTGGCCTTGTCTTGGGAGCAGGCTTTGGGGCTGGAGGTGGGATGTACAGCTGGGGCCTGGGAAGGAGCAGAGAAGAAGCTATAAGCTGTTCTTAGCCCTTTCGTCAGAAAACCTCTTCAAACGCACCCACAGGAGCCCTGGAAAACAATCAGTGAGTTCCCAGTCGTGCCAGTGCCAGCTGACACCCCTGTTATGGGGTCTGTGCCCCTTTTCCACCTTGTGAGAGGAAATGTGGCTGCGTGCAGGTAGAGCATCTGTGTGCTATAGGGGGTACAGCCCCGCCGGCAGCCCGGTGCCTCACCGGGACCCAGCCGGGTGTCTGTGTGGGCGCTGCAAGTGCTGAGCTCCATCGTGAGGGAGGGGACCAGGCTGCCTTCTGCTCTGCTTGGCTCCATCCCAGCTTTCAGGACAAAGGCTGGAGCGTTTCCATGGCTGAGTGCCGGTGCCTGGAAAGCTGTCAGCTGCCAGCACCTGCTCTGGGGGGCTGCCATGATGCGGGTTTGGGCTCCCGGCAGCCGCTTTAACTGCTGCTAGCAGAGCTCATGGCGAGCTCCCTACACCCCCCAAAAAAGTCAGAGACTGCCCTAAGCCTTCTCCTACCCTTCCCCTCTTCCAGGTGGCTGTCCTGGAGGACTATGCAGATCCCTTTGATGCGGCGCAGGTGGCAGGTAGCCAGGCAGGGCTGGAGAAGGTGACTGAGAATGATGGATATATGGAGCCGTATGAAGCCCAGAAGATGATGGCTGGTAAGGTGGAAGGCTGCATGCAAAGGCCACTCTTTGCACCTCTCTTTGGTCATGCAAACTCCCTCAGTTTAGTGGTCATTGTACTCTGTTCCTTGCAGCCTGTGACAGCACCAGATTCCCCAGATAAGGCAAACCTGGGTGATCACTGTGATAGGGAACAGGCACTTTTTAGACAGATTTTCCCAGTTTTATCCATGTGCACTGTGTTTGGCAGAGCCACAGCACTCAAAGGCTGCCTGGGCCATACAGGCACATCTCTCCCTGCGATGCTGCCCCCTGAGACCCCGCTTGCCAGGCTGAGCTAGGAGAGACCTGACATTCCATGCATCTGGCTTAAAACTAAAATGGATATGGGAGCTATTTAATTCTGCTAGGTCTGGGCCAGAGCATGCTGTGTGCTGCAGCAGCAGGGTCCCCAGTGGGCATGTTCAGGGCTGGGAAGCCAGTGAGGTGGGAGTGTGTGCTCCTGAAGGCAGCACTCAGGGTCATCATGCTGGCTTATGTGCTCCAGGCTCTGCACAGGCACAGGCTCTGGCTCTTCTTTGCAGTTCTGTGGTTTTCCTGGAGCAAGTGGTGTCTGGAAAGCTCATGTGGCTTTTTGGAGTAGACCATTGTATTTCTTGGAAAAATCAGCAAGCAGTGAAGAGGCTGCTTGTGCCTGTGGGAGAGACTTCGTTTTGCTTGAGGGAAGGGCGTTTTATTAAACTAGCCACACTGGGTGTCCAGGGGAGAAACCCGGCCTAGCTGCTTGCAGGGAATCATGCATGGGATGCTCTGTCCCCATGGATCCCACTTTGCAGGGCTGCCCAGGAGTGAGAATGATGTTGTACTATGGAGATCTTAGTGCTGTGAACTGCTTAGGCCCTGACTGTCCAGCAGCTCCCCTGCTTTTGGCAGGTGCTTGCTGAACGTTCAGGGGGGTCTCCTCTATTGCTGACACTCCCTATCCCATTTCACCTCTGGGTGACATTGCGCCCTGTCATTTAGCTGGGCTTTGGGGACTGTAGCCAGGCTGTGTTGGGCAGAAAGCTCATGGCCTTTTCCCTCTTCTGCTGCCAGAGATCCGCCAGAAGGGCTTACGGGAGGCTCCTGCCCGTCCACTGCATCTCTACGACACTCCCTATGAGCCTGTGCTGGACATGGACAGCGAGCGCCCGGCCTGCCCCCGGCCCAGGGAGTCCCGGCTGCCTGAGGACGACGAGAGGCCACCAGAGGAGTATGACCAGCCCTGGGAGTGGAAGAAGGAGCGGATCTCCAAAGCCTTCGCAGGTGAGTGATGAGAGCAGCCATAAAGCAATCAACTTTTTGTGAAGCTGGATTCTTGGGGTTCCTTCATCTTCTGGGGATCAGTAGTGTTGGTGTCTGCGTTTCTGTGGCTCAGAGAGTGCTCGTGCTCTTGCAGAAGCTGTTTCTCTGAGCAGGGAGCCAGGCTGGACAGAGTGATGGATAGGACTGCCTTGGCTCCCTTTGCCTCTTCCCTGCTCTGACTGATCACAGCCTCTGGTGCAAATTAACCCCCCAACCTTGGATTGCAGAGGAGAGGATTGGCCCTGGGCTCAAGCAGATCCCTCCCTCCTGGGGGCAGGAGGATCCCCAAGGAGCCTTCGGCCAGGCTTTGTCCAGCCTCCCTGACCTATTTATCCGTGCTGTGGGATCGATTGTGTTTGTGTTTGGTAATGAGGAAATCCATGCTGTGCATTAGTGCTGGCTCCTCCGCCGGTGCTGGCTAATTGCCACGCTCTTATCTAGGATGCATTTTAATTGCAGCATTGTGTGTCTGTGCTGCAGCTGATGCACCGGGCGCTCGGACTGGCAACGCTGTGTGGAGATGCTGGCAGAGAGAGATGTGGAGATTTGGGCTCAGGGAGTGCTTCACCTTTTGGTTTTGAGCACTGTGAGCTGGAGATGTGCTGGGTTTGATGGCATAGTGTCTACTTGTTCCTGGGGTTGCTGTGCCAAGGATTTGGCTCGTTGGGCTCCATCATGGAACATGGTGCGCTGCTGGGCTGGGTTTGTGCTGAGGTGTCTGTGCTCCAGATCTGGGCATATGAGCCACCTTGCTTGATGTCCCTGGGTGGCAGTGATGTGTTCTCAGGTCTGGCTCACATGTGGCTGCACATGAGCACTGCCCAGGGCACTTTAGGCCTTGCTCTGAGTCCTGAGGGAGTCAGGTTGCCATGCCCTAGGCCACGTTGGGACCTGCTGCCTGTTTTTTCCCGAAGCCAGAGCAGGTCCTGCTGTATCTTGGAGGATGTTTTTCCCCTCCTGTGATGCCAAAATCTCTCTGCTGACCCATTCCCCCTTTGGGGGGCCCATGGGACCCCTGCTGATGGACAGCTGGTACCGGAACAAGGCTGCAACCCATTGGCACCTGGCAAGGAAATGTGGATCCTGTGGGTGGCTGGGAAGCCCCCAGGGCAAGATGAATGCATGGGCAGGGCAGACGGCAATGGGATGCTTGGCCAAGGTCCCCCAGAGGGGCATGTACGTGTAACAGGGTGATCACAGCCTCCCCCACGCCCCAGAGAGGAGTGGCTGGAAAAGCTGATGGAGGAGCAGGGTTCCTCCATCAGGCATGTGCCCTGCCTCAGGCCTGTCCCTACTTGGTGCTATGAAGGGGATGAGATGGCCAAGCTGACATGGGGCTCCTGGGAATTTAGTCCTCAGGTCTTTCCCCCCACAACTGTTCTCCTTCTCCTTGGGCCCTCTGGTGTTGCTGATGGTTTTTTCTAAGCCCTTTCTTTCTCTCTTTCTCTTTCTTTTTCTCTTTTTCACAACCTCCCCCTCCTGCCCCCAAACCAGTTGAAATCAAGGTCATTAAAGACCTGCCGTGGCCCCCACCGGTGGGACAGCTGGACAGCGGTGAAAGCCCCCCCGACGGCGAGGCCGGTGGCCCCGTCCCTCCACAGCACAGCCAGCACAGCTATGAAGACGCCAATGGTGGGTCTTGCGTGACAGGGGGGTGTCCGGGGGGGCTGCGCCGGCACTTACTGTGACCCTGCCTTGCTGCCACACCTCAGAGCTTGCCCAGGGCACTGCGAGACACCTGCCCTCCTCCTCTGCCCTTCCCCAGCCCCTCCTGGCCCCTTCAGTTGTCCTGTGCTGGACACCAGACGTTTGTCCTCACCTGTCCTGCACCTTCTCCAGCTCCACTCTGCCTCTTTGCTCGCAGCAGGGGATTATTAGGTGGCAGAGTTAGTACTGTCTCTTTTGTTTTCCCCTCCTTGCCTCCAAATTCCCAATGTTTGATGGCTGCCTTTAGATTGTCTCGACAACTGTTCTGAGCATTTAGCTGATGTTTTCTTGCAACTCATAATGCCCAGGTCCCTTACAGGTGTGCTAGCAGCTAATTCAGGTCCCAGTGCGCTGAAGTTGGGGCTGTTTTTTCCCCTCTTCATCATTTAGCACTGCTCTGTTTCCTCTGCTGTTTTATTACCTTGCTGCTCAGTGGCAGGAGGTCCCTCTGGATTCTCTGCTCTCGCTTTTGCTATCCTGAGCAGCCAAATCTCCCAGGTACACTTTGTCATCTCAGGTTTGCCTTGTTGTGAAGCCTTTTTTGTGTGTACCGAGCACAGAGCCCCTGGGTAAATCCCCCTTGGACACTGCTGGCAGTCTCGCTTATGAAAGCCAAATATTGCTGCTTCTCTTTTAACCCTTTATTAATATTTTAAAGACCTTGCTCTTATGCTGTTGTGGATTAGGATTTTGCCAAGAGCATTAGGTGGGGGCAGTGTGCTGAAAGGCACGACTGGGTTGTTACAGGGGGGAGCTGGGACACGAGGCGTGCCGTTCCTCTGCAGCAGCATGCTGTGCCTGCTCATGCATCACTAACGCTGTCCTGGTGGGCACTGCGACGTGCCAGGTGCCGATGGCTGATATCCTTATCTGCAATTACCCAGATCTCTGCAGAGCTCTGTAGAATAAAACCAGTGTGGCCTTTGCTGCCTCCCAGGTGGGTTTGAGCATGAGGCTGCAGGTGACAGCTGATTTTGCTGCTGGTAGTAGGGACGCTCCAGAGCAAAGTGGCTGCTGTGCCAGGGCTGTGTAGGGTATTTTCCTAATCCGTACGGATGCTGCAGGCTGAGATCAGTCCTGAACAAGAAAGGTCTTGGCAGGTGGGAACTTCCTGATTCTCTTCCTGCAATGAATGCAGGTGTCAAGAAAAATTAATCTCTTTGCTATGCAGCCTCTTCTCTTTCCCCGTCATTTATTATCCCCACAGACACTCCGACGTGCGTTTTGCTCCTGATGAACACATCAGTTTGTCATTTTTCCTGGGTTTAGCAACACAGAGTCTCTTTTTTTTTTCCCCCTGACTTGCCTTGCTTTGTTGTGTTAAGTTTATCTTGCCAGAGTTTTGTCTCATTTTCTACTTCCCCTGTCTGGGGGTGACTTGAACGTCTTGAAAGATGTCTTCTTCCTCCTAAGGCCCTGTTTTTAATATCCTGTTTAATCATGCACATGCCTCTGCCTCCCTCTTGACAGGTGCAATGCATTTCTTCTGAGCCTGTAATGCAATGACTTTGTGCTGCCAGCAAACACTTGGGCTGTTTGATTGTCTGACTTTTTAACGATTGCCCCAATTTTTTAAGGTGATGAGTTGAAATCGAAGCCAAGGTGTGATGTACGAGGGTGAATGTGGCCTGTAAAAAGCCAGAGCACTGCAGAGGCAGTGCTTGTCAAGCCTTAATGCTGGGCACCACCTCCTCCCTGAGCTGCTATTCAGGGGGATTTAAGCCGTGCTAAGCTGCAGAGGATTTTGGCTGGGTTTGCTTTTGGCTGCCTTCCCCTCCTCTCAGTGCTGGGAGGGTGGAGTCCTGCTCGCCTGCATAGGGCCCAGGCAAGATGTCCCTCAAACAGCCACCTTAGAAGATGCTAGAGAGGCAAATATCCCTCTCAGGATATTTTTTACCTCTCCTTCCAGCAGCCAGGAAGCATGGGGAGGAGGGAAGTTGTCCAGTCTGGGACATCCCAGTTGTCCTGGGAACTGCAGCTCCTGGGATCCACCACTTGCTAGGTGACTGTGCTGCTACAGCATCAACCCCCTGCAGCCCCCCACTGAGGCAGCTCTGCCCAATCGATAAGTAATTTGTGTGAGGGGGCTGGCGGTGCAGGGGAGCAATAATGAACTCCTGTGAGGAGGGAGAAACAATATTGTTAATGCTGAAATCATCCTGTGTGGAAATAACAGGCAGCAGGAGGTTGGTCCCCAGGGCATGGTCAGTCCCTTATACTTGCTGGCACTGGGACACAGGGTCTGTGACTGGGCTGGTACCATGCAAGTGGCTGCATCAGAGAGGTACCTGCAGTCAAAATATCCCCTTCCCACCTCAGGAAATTGTTTTCTCGCCACAGCTTTACTTGTGCCAGCAGAAACGTGTCCATCAGTTCCAAACCGACTGCTCCCTTTAGCTCCATCTATCCCCTTCTCTTTTTTTTTAATTTAATTTTTCCCCCCAAGACTGGGGAGCCTCTTCTTGCTGCATCTCACTTAATTCTGTGCTGCAGCTGCTGAATCTATGGTTGCATTAGCAAAACCTCCTGAGTTTTTGAAACCTCTCTGGAAATATTTTCCATAGGCTCATACCCTGGCCCCAGGCTTGGTGTGGTGGGCACCCAGCCTGGGCACTGCAGTGAGCAGCAGCCCAAGACCTGCCCTTCCCTTGCTTAGAACAAGGGGATGGGGCAGCGTGAGGGAATCTAGTGTGATGTAATGTGTGTCTGGTTCTTCCCACAGGGAGAAAGCTGGGACCTGGCCTGTCTGCCTGTTCCTGCCCCAGCTGTGACACGGGTCTGTCTTGCAGGTCCCTCGGAGGGGCTGGGCTACGGCCACACCTCACCCTGCAGGGAGGAGAAGGCCAGGGCTGCCCTCAGACACGGCCCCAGCAGCCTCAAGAGCACGAAGACGCTGATGGCTGAGCCAGGCCCCTATGTCGGGGAGAGGATTGACCCTGCCCTGCCCCTGGAGAGCCAGTGGTGAGTCCTGCCTGCCCCAAGTGGCCGCCTGACCCCTCCACCTGTCTCATGGATCCCTGTGGATCCATGAGGGGCCCAGGGGGAGACCTGCTTCTTCCTTTCTTCCCTGGCCCCACATTTCTGCCTGTTTGTCCCTTCCCCTTGTCCTCCAACCCCGGTGGTGCCACCCCCATCCCGCTCTGTCCCCGGGGTGCTGGCATTGCTGCTTTCCCAGGGCAGAGCCCTTCCTGGGGTGTCTGTTCTGTGCCTGGCACAGCTGATCCCTCTCCCCGCTCTAGCTGGTACCACGGGGCCATCAGCCGGACGGACGCGGAGACGCTGCTGAGGCTGTGCAAGGAGGCCAGTTACCTGGTGCGCAACAGCGAGACCAGCAAGAACGACTTCTCCCTCTCCCTGAAGTGAGTGAGCAGGGGCTGGGGGGTCATGGACCCACAGCAGGGGTGACCCGGTGCTGTGGGTGGGTGCCCCAAGTAAACTTGTGCCTGTGACGATTGAGTAACTCCCAACCACAAGTGGTTAGAAATGGGTGGAACATGAAGTCCACACTTTTCTGTGGTGTGGCACAGGCTTCTGTTTTGGTGTCTGGCAAAAGCATCTCTTGGGAAGGCTTGGAGATCTGGAGGCCCAATGCTCTTCCTTGGCAGTGCTAGTAATCCTTCAGATGAAACAAATGATCTGCTTCACTGCTCACTTGAATGCGTCTGGTTACCACTTCCAGCTCTGCCTTCTTGTTGCCCCTTTTTTGTAGCTTAGTTTCGTGGGAAAAGAAAGTTCATGCGATCCCACTGTTGATGAAAATGTGGGTACCCATCCCTGCCTCCCCAGCCCATGGATTCATTGAAGCCATTGCTCAGCCACATTGTAGAGAGAGGGCTTTTTCCTGCTCTGGTTTGCCAACAGGGACACCTCATCCCCACAGCAAGGCTTGGTTTCTGCTTGGGGTTTTTCTGGGTTTCTTCACATCCTCCCTAATTTTTCCAGATTCCCTGAATGCCAAAATTGCATGAAGCATTGCTGCAGCTCCTCATCCAGCTCTTTCCTGGCTCCTGGGGCAGCACAAACCCATGAAATCAAAGCTGTTACTGTCTGAAGATGATGATGGATGAGCAAATACCTTCTTGCCCTTCTGCTGGACAGCCATATTAGCTCTGTTCTGCCAGATGGGAAACAAGTATTTATGGAGCACTTCAGCCATCTCTGCCCAACAACAGACCTCATATCCCTGTGCTTTTCTCAATATACTTTGAGTTTCCCCAGTGGTCTCTCTTACCTTCGTTGTTCCCCAGGGCTTTCGGCCTCCCTGTTTATTTCCCAGTGGCGCAACTGTGAATTAGATTGCTCTGTCTCTCTCCATATTTTTTTGTTTCACTCTTTTTGCTGCCTTTCACACCAAAACAGGGAAGTTCTGCTGAAAGTATTCTTTCTTCCTTCTGCACTCAGAGCTTTCAGATTAGCCAACAAACCTTTCCAGAAAAGCTCCCTCCTTTCCTTTTTTGTTATGTCAGAATTTTTACTGATGTTTTAATTTTCTCAATGTTTTTTCCTTGCCCTGGCTTGTGAGCCATTTTGGAGCAACAGCTTCTTCTGGTTGGTGAGCTGTATTTGAGACTGCGAGAGGTCTCACCATCACCTTGTGAGTGGCATTAGCCAGCATATGTGTTGGAGAGCCTGGGTGGCATTCCATCACCAAAGGTGGCTTTCCATCACCTCTCCCCAGGCCAGTCACCCATTTATTGGTGGTTTTTCGCTTACTTCTTGCCACCCATCCTTAGTCTTGTGGCAAAATCTTCCTCTCAGGTGGTATGTATGGCTAGGATGTGGCTGTGCATCAGTGTGCCACCTCCCCAGAGGACACTGCAGCCCATCCAGGAGTTATTTGGGCATTGCCTGTCCTTGCCCACAGCCTCAGGAGCAGAATTTTTACTTCACTGCCTTTTTCTGTAGAGTCTGTTCAAGGAAAATCCCCTGGGATGCTTTTTATATAGCTGTAAGCTGGCTGTCTGCAGCTCTATTTTTTTTTTATCTTTTCTTTTTTCCTTGTGTAAGGAGGCACAGCCGAGGAGATGGTCTGAAAAGAGCTCCTGATGCTGACCTGAAGCTCTTTTGTGCTGATTTAAAGAAAAATATGCACAAGAGAGAGCAGCAGGAGCAGGTCAGGCAGCCAGAAGGACTTAACCCTGCTGTAACAGTCCTGGCTGATGCAGGCTAGGCAGCCTCACACTGCCTGTCATGGACAGGGTTATGTCATTGCCTCAGATGCTTGGAGGATGATTCCCTCCTGGCCTGTGCCTCCATGAGAATGGTTGAGTCCACACTGCAAAGGTGGGGTCCTTCCTCATGTCTCCAAGGTGCTCAGCAGGAGCAGCACTTGCCCCTTTCCCTGTCTGCTGGGGTTTGCAGTGTGTTCCCTTAGGCTTCTCTCCAGGGGTGTGCTTTCCACATCCCTGAGCTTATGACAAAGACCTGTGGAGCAATTTGGGCAAAACACAGCTGGCATCACCTCTCCGTGGTCCCGTGTGGCAGTGCTCTGGCTGGGGACATAGGATGCGGCCAAGCTATCGCTTTTCCTTGGCCCCTGATGGGGGGCTGTAGCTGTCCCCTCTGCCATCCCCTGGGACAGCTGGCTCCTTGCTTCTGTCTCTAAATGGATTGCAAACCCATCCTGCTAATGCAGCCAGGCTGTCCATTACAGCCCGTCTCCAGCCGGGGGGATGGGACCAGGCTGTGCAGCACTGGAAGCGGCTCGGCATCGCTGATGAGGCCCTGTCTGCTTTTAAGTCATCAATATTTTGCTGTAATGTGCATTCCAGACGCTGCAGACAGGCTGTGGCTCTCCTCGGAGACGCAAATTAATAGCAACAGGGCCATTAGCCCATCACTTGGAATCAGTGTTCGTGGCAGGATCTGCCTGCACAGCCTGGTGTGGCTCGGTGCCCGTGCTGTGCCGGGAAATGGCCTTGCTACGCTGAGCGGGTTTTATGGAGCCTGCAGCAGTGGTGTGGGGAGGGGGAGGAAGGAGAAAATCCTTTGGCTGTTGGCTGAAGGAGAAAATCCTGGTTTGCCATGGTGAGGCTGCAGATCTGTGAGCTGAAGGGGTTCTGTGTGAGCCAGAGTGGTTGCAAAAGGAGCTTTTCCACATGTAAAGGGTGAAAGCTGCTACCCCTATGTCATCCTGCAGTGAGAGCCACTGTTGGTCCTGCCCAGGTGATGCCCTCACTTACCTGCCCACACACATCTACCCCAGCCTTGGCACCCCCATATGGATCCCACACACCCAACTGCTTGGAGACAGGAGCCAGCAGTGTCCCCCTCAGCTGCAGGGGCAGGCTGCCTGTCTCAGGTAAGGGGGTCAGGAACTGAGGGGAGTCTTGGGTCAGCTGTACCCCCTAACCCTACCTTGATCTGCCCTTGCAGGAGCAGCCAGGGTTTCATGCACATGAAACTGTCCCGGACCCAGGAGAACAAGTACGTGCTGGGTCAGCACAGCCCGCCCTTCGACAGCGTGCCGGAGATCATCCATCACTACGCCAGCCGCAAGCTGCCCATCAAGGGGGCCGAGCACATGTCCTTGCTTTACCCGGTGGCAATCCGTACCCTATAGTACTCACCCCCCACGAGCCAGGCTCGAGGCCGGGGGTACCCAAAACCAGCCCATCCGCAGGGCCGAGCGCTGCCATGCCGAGGACGGGCTCCAGACCGTGGGCCCATGAGCAGCTCTCTGGGCACGGCCGGCGCCGTTGGGGGATTGCTGCAGCCAGACCTCTCGTCCTGCTCTCTTGGAGGGCTCCCGTGCGATGGTTTGCCCACTGGCACGGCACCAGAGGGACCCTCTGTGCGAGGAGCTGAGTGGGGTTCTCCAGCTGCCTGCTGCCATCACCTGCCTCCAGGCAGAGCTCAAGACACAAGGACTGGAGCTGGGGCCTGGGAAACGCCGGGGAGGGAGGCAGTGTGTGCGAATACGGGGATAGATTATCTGGTAGCAGGCCTGAGGTGCCTATGTTAGGGTGCCTGGCACTGCCCCTGAGAGACAAAATGGCTGTGCCTGCGGGCGAGGAGGCTGGTGGGGGAGAGCGGGGCCTGCCCAGGGCTGGCGAGGTGTGGGGGGGGCCGGGCAGGCTGGCCCTCACCTGCACAGGTGCTTGGTACTCAATGCCATCCTTTGCCAAATGTAAATAGTGACCAGCCTGGGCTGCACATGCAGCACCACTGCCTAATAAAGCGGTGCATGGTCACCTCCTGCTCCACAGGAACTGTGCCCGTGTCCCACCATGAGTGGGGCAACTGTGTGGCAAAAGGGCAGGGAGGGGCATTTTGTTACACGAAAGCTCTAAGTGAAGTGATTTTTCCTGTGCTTTTGCATGCACTGAGACCCCCTGTGCTTAAGTCGTCAGCTGACTCCTCAGGGACAAGGGTGGTCACACCCTTGGTGTGATGTCTTTGAGACCCTTTGTGGGCAGTGATGAGCTGATTTTGGATATGCCTGTTACTCCCTACAGAAGGAAGTGGTCTTCAGGATCTTTTGGCTCCTTGTTTTCCTTCACCTATTGTAAGTCTGAGGCAAAATCCCTGAATTTCACAGATTTCCTGATCTCTTCCTCTGAGTATTTACTGACTCCAGTCCTGTTCTTTGTCTTCCTGACACCTTGTCTTTGAGCCAGCTTGCTCTTCTTTTTTTTGGCTGAAGCTCTACCTGGTGTTCTTTACTGTTTCATGCATACCTTGCCTTTTAAACTTGTTCCTGTTGTTGCTCCTGGACCCACAAATATACATTTCCTCCATCCTTGCTTCAGCCTAAGCTCTATCCTACTGCTACTCCCCAGCAGCACATTCCCTTTCCTCTCTGCTCCCTCGATGAGGATGGCAGCAGCAAATTCACAGCTGGCCGGGCCAGCAAAACCTTTTCTGTGAGCAGAGCAAAGGGCTTGGGCATCGGTGGGGTGAGTCAGCAGTGGCTTGATGAAGGCTCTGTGAAAAAGCATCATTCTCTCCCCTGCCTGCTTCCAGGAAGAAGCTGGCCCTGCTGGTTGTCTGGGGAGGACAGAGGGGATGAATAAAACCACAGGGACCTTGCATGGGTGGGCGCTGCAGTCACAGGAGGAACCCCGCTTGACCATCCAGGGCTCTAGGGTATTCCAGGCTCAATTTGTAGCTGGGGGATGGCTGTCCTGGCTTGCCCTTCACAGTTTGGAGCTGCTGTGGGGATCATCAGGCATGGCCACTGTGGTCTGTGAGTGCACCCCGTGGTTGAGAGCCTGCAGAGCTGTGGTGGCTTGTTCCAGGATGCCTCAGCCTCTGCCACTCCTTAAAAGGCAGTGGATCGAGCTGGTCGGGCGCCCGGTGTCTCCTTACAGCCCACTTGGCTGCTGGCAGCCCTGGCTGCCTCTCCATCATTCCAGGGAGGCATTTTGTCCAGCAGGGACAGAGGTGATTCCAGCAGGAAGTTTTTTTCTCCCAGAGCCTGCAGGAAAGGCTGGAGATGCAGAAATCTGAGGAGGTGCTCTTGGATGCCCTTGCTGTACTTAAAAGGTTTCTTGAGTGTCCTTTAGCAGCCCCGCTGTGACCTGATGGCTCCAGCAAGGAGCTCTTCCCAGGGGGATCCTCTACCTTCTCTGTGGCTGGGTGAGCAGAGGCTTCTCGTGTCTGTGCAGCTGGGCAATGGAGGCACAGGAGAGCCTCTCCATGTAGAGGGGGGCTTTTTCCTCGAGGAGCTGTGGCAGGGAGCAAACTGCCTGGCAGCCAGTGCTGGCTGTATCAGCAAGCTCACAGCCTTATGGTAAAATCCTGCCCCAGCAGCCTGGCTCCATCCCAGGAGCATCTGTGTCAGGCACAGGGATGAGAGGAGTGAGACTGTGCATTGCAGCAGCTCCCCAGAACCAGTCATGGACTCCAGAACTGCTCTGCAAGCTGGGATGTGTGTCCAAGTGCTTCAGCAAAGCAGCTCTCGATCCTCACTGTGGGAATTGCATCCCTCCTCAGCCCTCTCTTCTCCAGGCTAAAGAAGTGAAACTCCTCAAGCACTTCTTGTACAGTATGTTCTCTGGCCTTGACCATCCTCACCAGGACTCTCTCCATGTACTTGGGGTCCAATACTGGACAGAGTTTCCAGGTGTGGCCTCACCAATGCCAAATAAAGGGAAATAACCCCTTCCTTTGTCCTGGCCACCCAGGTCTGGGTGGTGCATTGCACTCTTGACAATGGGAGCTGAACAGCAGCTCCCCAGAAAATTTAATCTCTCTTGTAAGGGTATTTTAGAGCTGCCTTTAGCATCCTGTGACTGAAGTGAGTGTTGTGTGGGAGTGGGGTGGATGAGGGCAGCCATCCAACAGGGCTAGAGAGGTGACAGGGATCCCCGTTCATGAGGATGTTAATCCCCAGGAGGGAAAAGGGCCTGAGCAATCTGATGTGGCTTTGAGGTTAACCCTGTTGGGAACATGAAGGTTGACCAAAGGCCTTTGTTTGTAGCAATTCCAAATCCACTTGTCCCAGCAATGCCCCGTGTCCTCCCAACTGCCTCTGTTCTCTGTCCTTCTTCCTGGGAAGTAAAACAGCCCTGTCATTCATTGCCTGATTTCCAGTCTCTCACTAAGCCCTCCATAATCGGCGGGCTGGTTTAACATACTGCAGGGCCTGGTAATGAAGGAAGGAAGTTTGTTTTCTAATTGGATTAGCACTGCTGGGAACACACAGTGTCAGGGCTGAGCTGGGTCATGCTGCTCTGGCTGGGTGTGGGCCAGCTTGGAGCTGTGTATACCCTTGGACTTCCCTGACCAAAATCATGCTCAGAGGTCTGTATCCTATGAAGAGAGGTTGAAAGAGTTGAGGCTTTTCAGCCTGGAGAGGAGAAGGCTCCATAGAGACCTTAGAGCCCCTTCCAGTGCCTACAGGGGGTCTGAGAGAGCTGGAGAGGGACTTTGGACAAGGGCCTGGAGGGACAGGACAAGGGAAAATGGCTTCCCACTGCCAAAGGGCAGAGTTAGATGGGATATTGGGAAGAAATTGTTGGCTGTGAGGGTGGGGAGGCCCTGGCCCAGGTTGGCCAGAGAAATTGTGGCTGCCCGTCTCTGGAAGTGTCCAGGGCCAGGTTGGACAGGGCTTGGAGCAACCTGGTCTAGTAGAAGGTGTCCCTGCCCATGGGAGCAGGTGGAACGAGATGAGCTTTAAGGCCCCTTCCAACACAAACCATTCTGTGATTCTATGAAAAGATATACTCTTGCAGGATGGAGGCAACTAAGAAGGATAAAAGACCGACTGAGGGCAGAATTGGAGCTTGCCCTGCTGGGAAGCTGGGCTGTGTTTGCTGAACTCTGTCCCTGATGTCTCCCACCTGCCTGAAATGGGGTGCTGTGGTTAGCATTAGCCGTCAGTGCTCCTGAGCACCTTGGAGGCTGGAGAGAATCACCAGCAACTGATCTCTGTGGGAGTGGGTTAAACCTTCAGATGTGTTTAGGGTGTGCTCTGTTATCCATGCCCCATTCCTGCCCCTCTGGCCTGGAGAAGTTCCCTGAAGCCCAAGCCTAGTGATTAGTTTGAAACCTCAGCCCGAGCAGGGATGCTTAAGTTACTTGAGTATCCCTGAGAACACAGTGCCCTGTGTTCTGCCTCCAGCCACAGCAATCTGCAGGAGAGTCAAATAACCCAACAGCTCAGCTGCTGGAGTTTAGAGCTAAGGAGTGAAATTTGTTCCTGCTCCCAGCAGGCTGCAGTGGAATGTGCAGGGAAGCACATACATAGCACACACGGTGCACATGGCACACACATGGCCCAACTGAATGTGTCCTTTCAAATCTCCTAAAGACCAACAAGTTTGACCCAAGGGTATGTTTCAGCTCCTGACTTGGAGACCACCCTTGCTCAGTCCCTTCAGTACCATTCCCAGCATCCTCTGAAACCACTCACTTGCTCTTGGTGTCCTGTTTGAAAATTGTCCCAAGACAGTGATTGGATGCCTCCACCTAATTTTCAGTCTGTGATAAAGTCTGTCTCCATTTGCTTTTTTTACCTGGAACCTGGGTTCCCTTTAGGAAAACCTGAGAAAAATATGAAAGTCTAGATATGTTTGAATCCCTCTTTTCCATTTTCTGGTTGCGAGAGGCACATTTGCTGCATTTGTTTGTGATTTGATCCATATCCATGTTATCCTAGGCCTGGCCCTTCCTTCATGGGGAAAGGACATTGTTCCTTTTCTCCCTGATCTCATGCAGCCCCTCCTGCATTCACAGTGTATCCTCAGCCAGTAGTTGTGCTCAGGCATTCTCTGCCCTTCTCATCGTGCTCAGCTCGATGACCTGCACAGTGTAAGTCTTAATTCCCACCATAAATGTGTGCATGCTGCATTTTTCTCCATTCAATGGCAAGCTCTAACCTGTGCCTGTGTGGGACCAAGGGGCTCCCTGCTCATATCCTGTCTCCCTGTTCCCAATGCCTTTTGCACATCCACAGCAGGCTGTGATTTGCCGCCTGTGCGTGGCAGCCTCTGTGCAAGCCCAGCAGGCCCTGATTTACTGCTCACACCCAGCACAGTTTCCTCTGCACAGCCACAGCACGTCTGGCTTCAGTGTGCTCTCTCTGACTGTGCACAGCGTGTCCTGATTCACAGGGAAGGCTCCTTCGTCTCTTTGCCTCCACGAGAGCAACATCTGAGCAACCCCCAACTCTAGCTGCTAATTCATGGCAAAGGTTGCAGGCTCTGTGCTGCACGTAATTCCCTTTTCCTTCTGCACATGCAGGCTGTCGGAACCTCCCCTGCCCCCATCTGCTTAGCCCCTCTCATAACGGTCCTGCAAGGGCTGAGGTGCAGCCTGGCATCACCATCCCAGGCTGTCCTGGCTCATCCTCTCTGGAAACCATGGACTGAGCAGTGACTGGGTGTTAAAGTCCTGGCAGAGGTAATGGAGGGTGTCTCTGGCAGGCAGCAAGACCCAGTGTCCTGCCCAATGTCATTTAGGCCAGTCCCAGGTGTCACCAAACTGCAGCTCCAGTAAGTGAGGTATTCTTGAGGGACGTTTATGGGTTCCAAAGGACTTTCTCTACTGACCTGTTGGATTGGGAGAGCAAAAGGGGGAAACTGGGAGATCCGAGCCCCCAGAAATGCTTCAGAAGGAACCTTGAAATCCAGAGGAGAGGGTTGTCAAGGTTGTAGTCTGTGCTCATCCAGGCTTACACACCAAGAAATGTGGGGAAGGTGTGACCCACAGCCATGGCTACAGAGGCCTATGAAGGAGGCACAGGAGGGGCAGGGTCTCCCATCCCTTGCCCTGGAGAGGTCTCCAGCCCTGTTTGTGATGCTTGTGACCACAGCATGCAGGGAGAGCTGCCAGCTGGAAGAGGCTGGGAAGGAGGGAGGTACAAGTTGAAACTTCTGTTTGTTGTAGGAAAGGTGGTTCCTGGTTTTCTTCTTTTTTTCCAGAAAAGGGCTGAGCTAAAAAGCACCTTGTGGTCTTCTGCTGTGACTTGTAGCTGAGCTCTGAGGTGCCACAGACTGGGGGAAGTGGTCCAGGTAGACCAGGGAGGTTTAGAGACTGCATCACCCCCAAGATGTGGTCTCCTGCCCTTCCACTTGACTTCCAGCCTGTCCCAAAGGAAGCAGTACATTATACACCAGAGCTGGCAAGAGAGCAAGCACTGGGATGTTTCTCAGTCTCCTCTGCATCACAGACCCTGCATTGCCCCACTCAGCCGAGGGTCCTTTTGAAAGTCCAGCATTCGGGACAACCTCAGGCTCTGGGTCTCCGGCACTGTCGGCCCTGCAGACAGCCGGGTAATTCGTGCTGGCAGCTGGAAACACCACCATCTCTGTCCCCGCTCGGCTGGTCCTGCACGGGGCCATGAGCAGTAAGATCCTTCATCATCATCCACCTCGTTCCCGTCTCGGCAGCTGCAGTAAATCTGCCTGTCAGCGGTGCCTGTCGGGACACATGGTCTGGTCACCTGTGGCAGGGCATGATTTTGACACGCTCGCAGGTTGCTCGGCGTGTGGAGTGGGAGCGTCTCTCTCCTGGTGTAGGGGTGGGCCGGGGTCTCTCCTGGCGCTGCCGGGGGGACACAGTGATCCCCCTGCTCTGTTCTTCCTCCGGCAGCGCAGCTGGTCTGTGAGAGCTGGGACGGGGGGAGCGGGGACAGGCTATCCCTCCCTCCCCGATGGCAACAGCTCATTTCCATTTAGATAGAGGAATTTCAATCTCGGTTTGCCGACTCCTCGTCTCACTGCGACTCAAGACCCAGATTTTCAATTTTCTTCCCCAGGCCACGCCAGATGCTCTCGGGGCTCGGGGCAGTTGGGAGAGAGAACGCGGGGGATGATCCGTTTGAGGCTCCGCGGGTCCTGCGGCTTCTCCGCACCCTGACCCGCGGCACCGCCCGGAGCGCACCCAGCGCCCCTCGCTGATCCCGCCCTGGAGCACAGGAGACACCGGCGGGGACAGACAGACACCGGCGGGGACAGACAGACACCGGCAGGGCCGGGGTGCAGGCGCTGCCCTGTTGTGGGGCGGACAGAGCGCGGCTGCCGCCTGCCGGCAGCGCCGGGAACAGCAGCACCGGGAGAGGGCGGGGCGGGGCCGTGAAGGGGCGGGGCCATGCACCGAGAGGCGTGGTCCGGCCGTGAGGGGGCGCGACCTGGCGGGGGAGGCTCGGCGGTCGGTAAGGGGGCGTGTCCATGCAGTGAGGGGCGTGTCCATGCGGTGGGGGGCGTGTCCATGCCGTGAGGGGCGTGTCCCCGTGCGTCGGAGGTGGCGGCGGCCATGGCGGCCGTGTCGGTGTCGGAGGCGCGGCTGCGGCGCAAGCAGCTCCTCAGCGCGGAGGAGGCGGAGCTGTTCGAGCTGGCGCAGGCGGCGGGCAGCGGGCTGGACCCGGAGGTGTTCCGGTGAGCGGGCGGGGGGGGAGGACGGCCCCGCGGGAGCTCGCGGGTGCTGCTGCGCTCCCCGCCTGACGGGCGTCCCTTCCCCCCAGGGTGCTGCTGGACCTGCTGCGCATGAACGTGGCGCCGCTCGCCGTGTTCCAGGTGCTGAAGTCGATGTGCGCCGGGCAGCGGCTGCCGCCGGGGCCCGAGGGCGGCCCCGCCGCCACAGCGCCGCTGCCCGCGGACACCCGAGGTACGCGCCGGGCCGGGGCGGGGCGGGCCGGGCGGGC
>JAWWLV010000018.1:17643816-17667329 GCA_035041135.1 Platyrinchus mystaceus | reverse complement strand
GGCCGGGCGGGCCTCGCGGGGCACGCTCCGTGTGAGAGCACACTCGGCTCGGTGTGAGCCCCGGCCCGGCCGAGCCGCCCTCCTTTTGCCCTCATTCTTATCATTTTTGGGGGAGTTGGGGGGAGGTTGCTGCAGCACACGGGGTTTTGTAGCCTCCTGGCTCTGCTTACCAACAGAAAGAACCTCTTAATCCACAATATTACATAGTGCTGCTTTGCACATATATAACTCGAAGAAAAGGGTAAAATTTCTGGTCCATGAGGAATCCCTGGAGAAGGAGGGATGCTCCCTTTGCTCTGTCCCCTTCTGCCACTCATCCAGCGATTTCTGTCCTCTACAGATGGTATTTTGGTGGGAAGATGAAGTGGGAGGCTGTGGGGAATTGTCAGCTAAAATAGGAACTGCTTTTGACTGCATTTATCTTTCTTTACTGCTCTGATTTCTGTGGACAGCAGCAGACATAGCTGTGTACTTGTGCCATATATATATATATATATACACACACATAATATTTTTTTTTTATTCCAAACCAGCTCGAATAAAACTTGTATTTACTCCATGAAGTGACTTTTGGCTGGTAGCTTGCCATGTCTGTGGATTCTGTCCAAAATGTTTAAAAAGAGGTAATTAAAGTAAGTCTGCTGTCACTAAGCCTGAATTCACAGTGAAGAGGCTCATTTCTCCTGTGATCAAAAATGTATCAGAAAGGGGCAATGGTCCCAGCAAGGGCCTAGAAGATGATGAGGTCAAGTCTAATTGTATTATGTCCTGTTTTCCCATCTTCTCTCTGTTTCTGGGTGAAAATTCTGTTGTGCCTGCTGAGTTTGTGTTGACCCACTCTGAATTTTGGATCACAACTTTAAAGAGTAGTTGTCAGCAGGGACTGTGCTGGGAACACAGAGAATAGGGCAAGACAAAAAAGCTTGGTGGGCACAGGTGGGGGAGAGTGAGGTTTCCCTGTTGCGATAATGTGGTACCACTTTGTCTGGTCTCACTCCTGAGGCTGCCTAAGTGGTTGGGTTTGTTTATTCTCTTAGCTGTGCTTGCCGAGCCCTGTAGAAAGTGAAGTTGAAAAGCAGAATTTTTTTGATAAGCAGTCAGTTTTGGGATAAAGGGATTATGCCTCAATCTGGCACCTTCACAGTAGAGCCTGCTTCTCCAGTATGGATTCCCACATGGTAAGTGGGTGGGCATCCCCTCCTTGAGCAGCTTAGGGTGGCTGCACAGAGACTTGGGAAGTCTTCTGAAGCTCAAATGGAAGTTGGAGTGTGTGGATGAAGTGTCCAAGACTCCATGGACTTCACCATAAAGAGGTTCCCTTTTCACAGGAGATGCTCTTGGTGAAGAATTCCCTGCAGGGAAGGTCGTTATGGTGAGAAGAACAGCCTCATATGTGACTGAGAAGTAACTCTAAGTATGCACAGGGCCAGGGGAACATCACAAAAGAGCACAGATTTTAAGAAAAGATGCTGTTAAATTTTGCTCTCTATTCTGCTCTGTTGGTGGTCCAGCTGTTACAGGCTGCTCAAACTGTAAAGAAACATTGGTAAGGTTTTTGTCCCTGTCTGTCTATAATGTGGAGCATCTCCTGTTCTCTCGTGTGTGCTGTTTGGGTAGTACTTTCTGGACAGATGAGGCTTTTTTTTCTAGCACTGAGCCACTGCCATGAGCTAATTTTAGCCAGTAGTAGGCTGGCACAGGTTTGTAACAGTCAGATGGCCACTTGTTTGTTAATCAGCATTAAATTTCTCAAGAGGAAAAGCCAAAAGCCCTAAGGTAGAATTGATGTGCCCTTAACCACTTCCTCCTACCACCTGGATGTGCTACAGGCACCTTAGGGAGGCTGAATTTGCAGGAATTAGTACCTGTCCTGGGAGCTTAATTTGTGTGACATCTGTATCAATGTAGGATGCTCATTCTGCATTGTTTGCAGAGCATCTCCTGGTCTGAGTCAGATTGCAGTCTTAGTGTGTCCAGCTAGTAGTATTCCTTTAAAATTAACATTTCTTCCCAGTATCTGATCTAAATATACCATCCCTCAGTTTGAAAAAGAATCACTTCTCATTCACTGAGCTTTCTAGTTCTGGGCACAGTCTAAGCATCCTTCAGGAGCTGGGTAAGTGTTAATAGGGTGTCTGGGGGTGTCCTCTGTGCTGGGTCTGTTTTGCAGGAGCATTCAGTTTGCCTTGCCTCCTTTCCCTTTGGGAGCTGTTGCAGGGAAAGGGAGCCAAAGCTCTGTCTGCTGTTGGCTTTGCCATCTCCTGTTGGAAGGTGCTGCTTGCATTTAAGAAAAGGATGGTGCAGCTTCCATGAAGGACCAGGCATCCGGAGGTGGGAGATGTCTCTTCTGCATTACTGGGACTTGTGTCTGTGGTTACAGCCAGAGCTCTGTGCTCTGGAACAGCACCTGTCCTGCCCTTGCTGAGCTGCTTTGTGCCCTTCAGCACTGCCCCTCTGCTCTGTCTCTGCTTCTTCCTCTGTCAAAAGGCAGACAAGGGGCTGCAGTTATCCAGGTCCCTGCATTTGTAACTACTTTCTTCCTATGGAAGTACTTAGATACAGTCAAATCTCAGAATTGTAGGTGTTGGTGTTTGATTATTTCCTAAATATCCCCCTGTCTACTACACAGTTTGTTGCCTACTTTGTCCTCCCTGAGTGTTCTTCTTGCAATCCTTGTGGTTCATCCCTTTTTCTCACTTCTTTCACTTCGTGCTGTCTCTAGCTGTGATGAGCCTTTTGGGATGGTGACCTTTGCTGCGTGGGCCCACAGTGGCTGCCAGTACCCTTGGGTGCTGCTGGCTGGCCACGGCAGCTGCTCTGCATTCCTCTTACACTCAGCCTTGAGTTATCTCAGGGACTTGGTGTAGGATTTGTAGTGTAGGCTCCTTTATTAAGGAGATAAGGATAATGCTGACAAGGATAATGCTCTGTAGAGCTCTGATACAGCAGAGGGAATCCTCTTGGAGTTGCTAAGGATTTCCCTTAAATTTATTTAATCTGGGTTTTATATCATTCAGTGAATTTTCCTGTTGGCTATACTGGCTGTTATGCTTTAATTGTAGATTGAATACATCCATGGGATCTGAGTGATAGAGAAGTGTTCTTAACTGTGCCATGCACCTGGAAATGTCCTTGAGCACTTTGTGGTCTGTATGTCTTCCCTGAAAAAATTTTCTAGAATGATCAATCAGTGACTTGTAGCAATAAACAAAGGACTAACAGAGTCCTGATCATGGTTTCTTACTTAGTTGCTTCACTCATATTCAATTTTTTTCCAGAACTCTGTCAAGACCACTCTTGGGGTTGGTGGGGTTCCTTTCCTAAAGCTGATTGATCTTCTCTTGCCTCCTGCTTGATACAAGGCAGTGCTTCTTTCTCCCTCTGGTACTTAAGACTGCTTGTGTGCATATACCATTCTTCCCAAACTGTGTCTGGCTCTCAAGGAGATAAACACAGAGCTGCTGTTTCTGGAGTCATCTTTGGGGAGGCAGGTGTTTGATTAAGCTCTCTTGTCTCTTGCATCCATAGCTGTTTGTGCTGCAGTTGTTCTGTGACAGCCAGACACATCCAAGATAAGGACCTCTTGTATGTCTCCAGGGAAAATATCAGTGGAATCCCTTTGTTCATCTGTAGTGCTCAAATTAGTTTGTGGCTGTTGAGCTGCTTTTGTGCTTCCTGTAACTGAATCTGTTATCTCTGATAGTGTAACTGAGGGAAGCACAAAGCATTCCTGTCCTTGCACACTTCAGGAGCTGGTTCACAGGTCAACACAGGGTGCTTCCAAAAATATACTGAGTTTTTATGCTGTTTAACTGGTTTGTTTCCCTGTGATCTCAACACTAAGGGGATGGAGGGCATGTACTTTTGAGTGCAGCTTCTCTTCAATCAAGTGACTCTTTCTCCCCAGGTTGTTTCAGCTGGGTCAGAACATCCAGGGCCTGACTCCAGTAGTGTTCTAATGGTACCCCTGTGTGTGTGTGCACATGGCTGGAGTTGTCGTACACAGGTTGAGGCCCTGCCCTCTCACCAGACAGATGCATGTGAGAAAGGGGAGGGCAATCACCTGAAGAGCTGTCCTGGATTGCTAAAAGCATCATGGTGAATAATGCTTTTTATTCCTGCCACTTTTTCTCTCAAATACTCTGAGATCACCTATTGCCTTTGGCAATGTGTTTGTTTTCATAGTCAACACTTGCATTAGTGAAGCTGCTTAAAAATACCTGAGCTACAAGGCAGCTGACAAGGCTGGTTGGCTGGCTTGCGATGGTGCCTGTTGGCACATGACTACTGTGCTTTACCATAAGAGTTTTTTAAGAACACCTGACTTGGCTGGGATAAGTGAATGGATTTTTTTTTTTTGCCACCCAAATTTTACAGACATGTAGTGGCCACATGCTCTTATTTGCAAGTTCACAGGTTGTCTTTCTGGTACAGCAGCGTGTTAACTGATGGTATTGATGTGAGTCCTGTTCCCAGACAGCTGCTCCAAGGAGACAGGATGGTTTGGTAAGTAACTGTGTGCACTGTGCATAGCACAAGTGATCCAAGACGATGATTTCCAAACCATGCCCTTGGAGACTCCAGAGTGTGGAGCAGCTGTTGGTGTTGTGGAAGTTGCTCTGATAACGATTGCCAAGATGTCACTCTTCATTTTAATTGCATGCATGTAACTACAGCTCAGTATGTTCCTGTTTTGTTTCCTCCTTGCTATTATGAAGTTTTATGATGCTTTGTGGAGGTTGCTGTCTTTAGTAAAAGCTGTGACCCTTCACATCACATTCCTTTTATTCTCTTTCCTAATGTGAGTCCTAGTTCTCACCTGAAGCAGTTTTCTTCAGTGCAGGGAAAGTCAGTGCCCCTCCCTTATCCCCTCCTGACATTTGTGTCTGCACACAGATTCTCTTGCTTTCTCCTCTGCTGGATCCAGCACCACGGGCTGTGTGCCCCTTGCCTCCCTCAGCTCCTACCTGTGTACCCACTGCTGCTCCTTGCTCTCGCTTTGCCGTTTGGAGACGGTCAGTTGTGCCCACAGGAGGCGAACTCTCGTCTTCTAAACTCAGTAAGAACATCTCTAAGTCCTGTGCAGGAGTCTGAGCTCCTGAAAATCCCAGAAAATGATAGGAAATCCAAACCTGCTCATGGAGTGACAGAAGTGACATGGGGAGAAGTGTTTGTGATCTGATGGTGTGGTGGCAGCCTCAGACACTGGTGTGCACTGACACATCTATTCACTTATCCGAGCTGGAGGTGTTGGAAGCTCTTGGTGTCCCAGCAGTGCTGTTTGCCACGCTGCTGTTCCCGTGTGGAATGAATGGAACCAAGTGGCTGGTTACTTTGTAGATTAAACCTGATGAAAATGAAAAATGCTCCTACTGCAACATGTTTGGGTTTTGTGGTGCTGATCCCTGTTGAGCTGAATTCACCAATCCACTTTCTGTGCTGGATGCTGAACACATTTGTGGGATTTAACAGGATTTTGCCTCTTGCATGGTTCCTGAAGGAACGCTTGCCCTTAGCTGCTGTGTGCCTGATGCTTGGGTTGGGATGTGAAAATTGATGGATGTATTTGTTTATTCAGGGAGAAATAAAACGAGCTCTGCCGTCAGTGGGACCCAGGTTCTGGCAGAAAGGAGCAGCAGGGAAGGATCTGCCCAGAGGATGCCCCGACAGCCGAGTGCGAGCCGGATGCAGAAGGCAGGAGCCTCTGGGAAGAACACTGGGGGAGGCAACAGTACCTAAATAATAAATAAGGCCTTGGGACTAGATGGATTTTAATACTTAACAGTGTATATAAACTATGTTTGTTAAAGCTGCTTGTGTTGTGTGTATTAACCAACAAACATGATTTGTAATAAGGACCGGTGTTTTTTATTTCCAAAACTTCTTTGGCCACACAGACTGTTAGGAAGTGTTCTTGCATTTGTTCTTGCCCTGTTACCCTCCTGTGCCTGTTTACGGGGTTTTAGCACTATATCTGAAATCAGGTGGACCTTTCCCATGGCATAATCCCATGTTCAGTCCTCCCAGTGCTGGTGTGATTGTTCATTTATAAAGTGTTACATCCCCCTTTGCCTCATGAGCCAGGTCAAAAGAGGAGGTTGTGCCAGATAACAGAGGCAAGAGACATGCAAGTACCTGAAACAAGTAAATGGGATTGTTAGAACTCAGGTGTTCCTATTTATCATTCCAGAGCATCTCCAGGCAGCTGGGGGGGAAGGGGCCATGAGGGGAGGTGGCCAAGCACAAATCATGATCCCTGTGCTGGCCTCCTGGAGAGGACAATTTGGAGTTACCATGGTCCTGACCCAAGGGGAGGCTCCCCATTGTCATCCTTCAAGGAGAACCAACTCTGCTGCCCTCCCTGCTCACCTGGGCTCCGTCTGTACTGCAGCTGAATCTGATCAGTGGTCAGATACAATCACGATAACCCTCACTGGCCGAGGTCTGACATTCTGCCCCACCACAGCCACCACACAAGGGTGGTGGAGGTTGAGCCACACAGGTGCTGCACACCTGAATCCATCCATGGCAGATCTGAGGTCAGTCACAGATCACTGTCTGCAGGGCTGCTGGACCCGGTGCACGTGCCATGAACATCCAGTGAAGTTTATCCTTGCATAGGAATGAACACCTGCAAAAGGAGGAGTAGGGAATGCAGGGGGACAGACTACAAGCTCTGCCAGGGAACCTTCCACCAGGACCCCTATGCTACGGACTGTCTCCCTGCACCGTCACTGCCACAAAAGGGAGGGCCAGAGGGGAAAAAAAACGTGAAAACCGAGAGCAAGCAGAGGTGGCCCGTACGGGGATCGAACCCGCGACCTTGGCGTTATTAGCACCACGCTCTAACCAACTGAGCTAACCGGCCACGGCTGGGTCGTTCCTCCCTCCTCTTCCTGCCCCATCCCAGCTCCAGGGCCCGCAAAAAGGGGCGAGAGAAAAAGGGAAAAGGTCTAGCAGAGGATGGTTTCGATCCATCGACCTCTGGGTTATGGGCCCAGCACGCTCCCGCTGCGCCACTCTGCTGTTGCTTTGGGGATTTTTCCTGTTAACATCCCCATTCCCGCTCCGCCAGGCCCGACGCGCAGCCGGGGGGACTCGCGGGGACAGCAGTGGTCCCCGCACACACCGGGGTGATCGCGACAGCCCCGCTGTCCCCCCACAACGGGTGACAACGGAGGAACGCGCTGTGGTGCGTGGCTGTCCAACCTGCTGTCGGAGCTTTGCCCTTGTCCCAGGAACGCGCTCCGCGTCCCTACACTGAAAGCTGAACGGAGACGTTGCCGAACACGGCATGTTTCTTTAAAAAGGATTCTACGCAGCAGTGGGGGAAGATGTCGGAAAATTCTTTTAACTTTTAGCACAATAGTGTTTGCCGTGGTTACCACATAGTGCTTGGTACGAATACCAGAGATTAATGTGGCTTTGTGTTAACCCCCTACATGTTTTCAGAACTACGTGATATCTTGCATTGCTTCCTGAGATAGGAATCCCTCTCTGGACTCATTACCAGATATACTCAGAAGGCAAAATGTCTCCCTTGGTAGCAAACTGTAAACAATTTAAATTAATGGAAGTTGACTCTATTTTTGTTTTTTAATCTTACATGAATAGTGGCAATAAAGTTAACAACGATTAGGTTAACATTTAAGTTTAAAGTGTAAATAACAAAGTATGAAACTCCATTTGAAGGTAATGGGAGGAGAAAAACACTCTTTGCTGGCTGCCTTGTTTGAATTATTAATCAGGTCAGTTTTGGTGGAGAGAAAGGAACCCCAAACCAAAACAGACTATTTGTTTTGGACATCTGAGGATGAGTACATCACCTCTGAAGGCAGGTCTCTCTTTTTATTATGAGACAGATATCAGCAGCAACATGTCCTTCAGCTAAAGAGTCCATGGTTGAACAGATAAATTCAGGTGAAATGGATCCTACATGAACTACAGCTCTTCAAAAAATTCAGTGTGAGGTTTCCAATACTAATTTTTGAAGTGTCCTTGACCCACACTGAGCAAAGTGCTTTGTGCACAGTAAGGAAACCCAGTGGCAAACCAAAGAGAGATTCATCATACCTAACTGCAGACATCTGTAATCCAGGGGTTGAATTGTTTTTAACATATTCAGTGACTTTTAAAATACTCTAGAGCATCCAAAATATCTGCTTGAAGCTAGATAATGCAATGGAGACCACAGAAGACCTCTCCTTCTGGAACATTCCTGGAGACCAGCTAAGACGTTCTTGGTGTCTCAAATGGCACTGAAAACCCATGTTTGTCAAGTGGTTTGAGTCCTAAATTTCTACATCTCTACTTGTCATAGAGTCACTTACCCTATAATCAAAGAAAAGGAACAGACACTTCCAAGGTGTAATTCACCACAGCCTCAAAAGTCCAAAATGTGAAGAGTAGTCACAATGCAGAAATGTCCTTCTCCATTATGTTGGGAAACCAGGTGAGTGACACACATGCAGAGTTTGTGTTGCAGATGTCTAAGTGTTAATGGATGTCCACTACAGTAAACACAGCAATGCTGGGCATGGTTAATTTGGCATTTTGAGGATAAGTGCTATGGGACAGATAGAAAGATTTTCCTGTCTCATCAGCTTTGTGTGGCAAGTGGTACCTATTCCTTCCTAGTTTTACTAATCCTCTCTCCAGTCATTCCCTCCTCTAGACCCCAGGAATATTTCCCATTAGCCATTTCTCTTCTAACCCCTTTCAAAAGCTTCATTTCCTTATTATAACCACCACCCCTGTTCCTGTGCTGCCTCTTCTCCACTGCTTGTTGCACTGCTTGGACACTTTAGTGAAGTGCGAGGCTTTGCTGAGCACTATTTCTTTCATTTTTTAACAATTTTTAACTATTAGAACATACATCACAATCACAGATATCTAAACACCCTTTCCTATTTCCTGTTTGTTATCAAGGATAATAAAAATACACATGCTAAATGAACTTGGTTTAGTTTGGTAAAGATGGTCCTTTCCATTCATCTCCCTTCCCTTCCTCTCCATCAAACATCAAAAGGGCGGCCATTCCTCTTTGGAAGTTGTTGCAATGTTGTTGTCTCAGTTTTGCTTTACTTTAGGGCTTTAACTGTCCATCCAAATCTGGACAGTATTTAATTAATTTTAGACTAGATGTCTACAGCGCATGTTATTCTGTATGACCAAGAAGTTCTTTAGTATCTTGTACCAAGTCCTTCTAGATTGTGGCTTGTATTAACCAAAACCAAACCCCCAAAATAGATCAGAGGGACCATATTTGAGCAATGTTTCTCACTCTCTTCATTTGCAATCAAGGGAGTCCAAATGACTGTCTTGGATGTAGACATCTACACCATGGGTGTGAAAATTAAAAGTTACATGAACATAACATTAATAGAAAACAGTTTATTTGCCATAAATTGTGTTTCAACTTATTCTGAACTGAATTTCAGCTGTAGTGAGGAAAAAGCAAGCAAGCAGACAGGTAAGAAGATATCAGATCCAATAATATGTATATAATGACATTCATGAATTTATTTTGCTTCCTTTACAGTGCTCACCACATATTCTTTATCTCTCTCCAGACCACTCCCCCCCCCACTGATAGCAAAATTACTTACCCATTTTGTTCCTCTGCTTATATTTTTTTAAGAGATACAGCTATATATTTCCAAGCTTTATTCAAACTAACTACATTCACATGCAATGTAATTGTGTCTAACTCATTAAGGACCATTACCCCTTATTTTTGGTCACAGAAAGCAGCCCTCAGAAAGCCAACACTTTTCTCATATGCTTCTGCAGAGCTTTCTTTATTTCTTTGTTTCTCAGACTGTAGATGAGAGGGTTGACCAAGGGAGTGAGAATGGTGTAAAAAGCAGAGAAGACTTTGTTTGGCAATATGTGGGTATCATGATAAGGGAGTACGTAGACAGCTAATATTGACCAGTAAAAAAGAATCACCACAATAAGATGTGAGGAGCAAGTGGAAAAGGCCTTTTTCCTTCCAGTGGCAGAAGGAATTCTCACGACTGTGGCAATGATGTAGAGATAGGATAAGAAGGTCAACAGGAATGGAGGCAGCGAGCACACACCTGCCACCACAGAAGTGACAAATTCTGCCACCCATGTGTCACTGCAGGAGAGTTTCATCACTGGCAAGGAGTCGCAGAAAAAATGGTCGATTTCATTTGGCCCACAGAAATCCAAATTCGAGATCAGGAACATCAGTATGGAATTGGACAGAAAGCCACTGCCCCAGGATGCAGCGCCCAGCCCGAGGCAGAGCTTGGTGTCCATGCGGGACGGGTAGTGCAGGGGCTCACACAGCGCGAGGTACCGGTCGTAGGACATCACGGCCAGCAGGTAACACTCTGCAGCTGCCAAGCAGCCGAAGAAATAGTACTGTGTGAAACAGCCCCGGACTGAAATGCGCCTATCTCCATCTGCATAGCCGAGCACCATCCTTGGCAAGATACTGGAGCTGTAGCAGATTTCCAAGCAGGCCAAATTGCCCAGGAAGAAGTACATTGGTGTGTGGAGGTGCTGATTAACCACCACCAGCAAAACAATGCAGCTGTTCACAGTTATGGTCACAAAGTAGATCGACAGAAACATGAGGAAGAGAAAACAATCCAGTTCAGGACCATTCCCAAAATCTAGGAGGATGAACTCTGTAACAACTGTTTCATTTTTCCACTCTTGATTTGCCATAACTTTTGTTGTAGTGTTAAATCAGGAAGTGCTACCAGCAATGATGACCTCAACAGTTATGAAAAAAATGAAAATTTCTTCACAGAATAGAGAAGCAAAGAGTAAAAAAGTCTTTGCATCACTAGACCTGTCATGAGATTTTTATAAAAAGATTTCTCACTTATTCAGTCACATTAATTATTACTCCATGTACAAAGAAGAGTACCTGCAACTGAACTGATGTCCATGTTTCTTCTCTGGCACAAGGGTGCTTTCTAACATGTCTCCAGTCTGTGCAAGTAAACTAAAAATCAAGTTCTTTTAGCAGATGCTGTCACAAATTTTGTCATATTCTTTTCTGTTGTGAAAAAAAAAGTATTTGGTCAGATTGCTCCAGCAGTGACATAGCTGTATTTCCATTTTTAATAAGTATTGATGCATTGATGTGTATTATATATTCACTATTTATAGGAATGCAGCATGACTTCTTGTGCAGACATTTTTCTTTTTTCAAGAACAATTCAAATTTAGCATATCAAATACATTTTAAATCTTATTTGAAAAACAATCCAACTTCCATCAATGAAAACAAGTCTGAAGGACATCTATACCATCCTCCACGTATGTTTACTGTGTCAAAAAAACCCCTGAAACACTCACAAACAAAAGCACTTTGCAGTTGTCTCATCCTTCATTTGTGTCAATAGGTAGAACAAATGATTCCAAATTTAAGGTGTTTAATTCACCTAAAACAGAGTAAGTCATCTTTTGAAAGTACTGATTTCTTGTCATTGAGAAATCAGACTGTAGTAGCCAGGTGCTTAATCAGAATAAAACAGTTCAGATAAATCCTACTGCTTGTCATAGTGCTCTTTTTTATTTTCCTCTCCTGTGTCTTTCTCTAGATTCTCTTACAAATCTGATTTTCCAAAAATCCTGAGGCTTTGACAAATTTTTTCTAGATTTGATTTTAAAAAAATCAGTGGTCAAACTAGCCACAATACTGCAGTTAAGGGTAAACTGGTACAGGGAGACAACAGAGGGTGGATGCAAGGACAGTAACCTGAAGAGGGAATATAGAAAAAGAGTCTGAGCAGGCAGAGATCAAGTTAGGAGACCTAAAGCCCTGAAAAAATTAAACCTGGCCAGGGACACCAAGACAACAAAAAAAAAAGCTTTTATATATGTGTTGGGAATAAAAGAAAAAGAAGGGAAAATGTGGGCCCTCTCTGGAAAGAAAGAGGAGATCTGGTTATGTGGGACTTGGAGAAGAATGGCTTTTTCACCTTGGTCTTCACCAGCAAGTGCCCCATCCACACTGAGTCACAGGAGGGAAAGGCAGGAGTGCGAGAATGAGGAACTGCCTGTTGCAGGAGAGGATCAGCTATAGGACCATCTGAGGAACCTGAAGGTGCACAACTCCATGGGAGTTGATGAGACACATCTGTGCATCCTGCAGGAAAGAAGTGTCTAAGCCACATTTGACAGATTGTAGCAATCCAGTGGAAGTTCCCACTGACGGGAAAAGAGGAAACATAACCCTCACATTTAAAAACAGAAGCAAAGAAGACCCAGGGAGCCACAGGCCAGTCATTCAGTGGTGTGTTTGACACACTGGAGGGAAGAGATGCCATCCAGAGGGTTCTGGCCAGACTGGAGAGGTTGGACCATGCAAAGCTCATGAAGCTCAACATGGCCAAGGGCAAGGTCCTGCCCCTGGGCAGGGGCAATCCCAGCACAAACACAGGCTGAGGGGAAATGGATGGAGAGCAGCCCTGGGGAGAAGGACGTGGGGGTGCTGGTTGATGAGAAGCTCATGGACATGCCCTGGCCATGAGTGCTGGAACCCACAAACCCTCCATGTTCTGGGCTGATCCCTCAGTGCGGGCAGCAGGGGAGTGGGGAATTCTGCCCCTCTGCCCTCATATGATAGCATAGCTTTGCAAGACTTATACATTTCTTTCCACAGAACTAATTTTAAATTTTCCCTAAAGTCTTACCCATTCAAAACCCAAACTTTTAGTTAATTTTCCAACATCTCATGACTGAAAATGTTGAAAGTGTGGCCTGTTTCTGTGTCAGTCAACAAAACCTTCAATGCTGTTTCTTACCTGAAGCCACAGGAACACTGAAATCTGAGTAAAAGATCTTTGACTTCTTGAGGTTTTTGTATCCAGCTTTATTTTCATGGAGATCTTGATTTTATTAGGAAAAAGGAAAAAAAAGAGAGAATTAGAGCTCTGTGTTTGGCAAAGACATGTGTCATGTGTGTCCCCCCTCAATAATTTTCAGATTTTCCTTTTTTTTTTTTTTTATTTAGCCAACTGAATATACCAACTCTTGTTTTCCATTCTATGAGGCAGTGTTCCTCCTGTCACTGCACTCCTTAAAATGCTTTTCAGAGCTGAGACCAGTGAAACACCCCAGGGGATAATCGAGCAGACAAAAGCCTTGGAGAGGTTGTTGTCATCAGCCTCATAAATAACATAAATAACCATTCTTTCCCTGTACACGCTGGTTGGAAGTAACACTTTCTTAGCCTACACTTTGATCACTTTTGGGCCTGGATGGAATTATACAGACAGATAGGACGATGACTGAGCAAAAAATTACTATGATGATCATCATTGCTATCAAGTCAGCACTGGTGTGTTGAACTCTAAACCTGACTAGGACCTGGGTTAAATGCCAGGCAGATGCCTGTGCTGCTATTTCTAGTGTCCTCTGGAGATGCTGCTCCATCTTGTTTCTCCTAGCTGTGGTATCAGAAATAAGTGAGATGATTGTTCCAGGTCCTGGTTTTGTACGCCAGCCTCCCAGCTGGCATTTAAGAAGGCCAGGTCCAGTGTAATTTGTTTGTCAGTGTTCAGGCTGCTTAGTCTGCAGGGCCAGACAGAAACAGCTTGATCTCTTGGCAAAGCACAACTCTGCATTTGCTCGGTGAACCTCAAAAAGAAAAAAATATCATAAGAACAAGGGAAAATTCAAAGATCACACGAAAAAAGTGAAATCCCCCCCAAAATAAGAGGGGACGTTGTATTACACAAACACCGCTAGAGGGGAGTGTAGACAAAACAGCAGGTTAAAGTCTCTCACAAGAACAAGGGCTGGTGATTTTGAGACATCTGCCAGCTGCTTGTAGAATGATTCATCACCCTCATCATCCTGGTTTGGTGGTCTATAACAGACTCCCACCAGGATGTCAGCCTTGTTGGCCTTCCCCCTGATTCTAATCCACAGGCACTCAACCTTATAATTACTGACTTCAAGTTCTACAGAGTCAAGAGACTCTCTAACATATAGAGCCACCCCTCCACCTCTCCTACCTTTCCTGTCCCTTCTGAAGAGCTTGTAGCCACCCATGGCAACTCTCCAGTCATGCAAGTTATCCCACCACGTTTCTGTGATGGCAACTACACCACAGCTTTCCTGATGCACGATGGCTTCCAGCTCCCCCTCTTTGTTACCCACACTGCGTGCATTGGTGTACATGCACTTCGGCTGGGCTGCTGATTTCACTTCTAACTCAGGCTTTCCACCCTTAGGCTCATCTCTGGAGGGCCTGGTTTCAAGCCCTTCCCCCTTCAAACCTAGTTTAAAGCCCTCCTGATCCGCCCTGGCAACTTAAGGCTAGAGTCCTTTTGCCTTGCTAGATAGATGAAGCCCATCTGCCTCTGGCAGGCTAGGTACCATAGGATTTGCCCCATGGTTGAAAACCCCAAAATTCTGCTGGTGACACCAATCCTTTAGCCACCCATTGATAAGGTGAGCTTTCCTACTCCTCTCCTCAGTCATCCCTGCTACTGCAGGAACTGAGGCGAACACCACCTGTGCTCCTGTCCCACTAACTAATCGACCCAGCCCCTTGCAGTCCTTTTTAATTAGCCTGATACCTTTTTCATTAATGTCATCGTTGCCAGCCTGGACCACCAACAGTGGATTGTAATCAGAGGGCTGAATTAGCTTGGGGAGTTTCCTACTAATATCCCTCACCTGGGCCCCAGGAAGGCAGCAGACTTCCCTGTGGGATGAGTCTGGTCAGCATATAGGGCCTTCAGTTCCCCTGAAGAAGGGAGTCACCTACTACAGCTATCCTTCTTTTTTTCTTTATAGTTTTGGTCTGGTAGACCAGGTACAACCAGGAAAAAATAAAATGCTTCTGTTCAGACAGATGGTCTCAGCTACATCCTTGCCACGGTCTCTGTGTGTGTCATATAGAGGCTTTAGTTTGGAGGTAAAGACACAATAGAAGACAGACCTCTGTTCTATGTGCCAGAAGGCCTTCACAGGACAACTAAAGCCCTGATGAATTAAACCAGGGACATCCAGGGCAACAAGAAATGCTTCTCTAGGTATGTTGGTGATAACAGGAAGACAGAGGATAAAGTGGGCCATCTTTGGAAGGATAATGGGAGACATGCAAGCTGGTGCAGATGGCTTCTTATTCACATGGCAAGGGTAGATGGTGGATGTTGAAATTCAGAATATGGCATCATCTGCAGTGGCAGTTTTTGTTTGCAGACCCTATTTCTTTGAATTTTGCAAAAATTCTTATCTATCACATGATCTTAGAGCCCCTTCCAGGGCCTAAAGGGGCTCCAAGAGAGTTGGAGAGGGATTTTGGACAAGGGTCTGGAGAGACAGGATGAGGGGAAATGGGTTCCCACTACCAGAGGGAAGGGTTAGATGGGATATTGGGAAGGAATTCTTGGCTAGGGGGTAGTGAAGCCCTGTCAGGGGAAAGCTGTGTCTGCCCTGTCCCTAGAAGTGTTCAAGGCCAAGTTAGATGGGCCTTGGAGCAACCTGGAATAGTGGAAGGTGTCCCTGCCCGTGGGAGGTTGGTGGAACGAGGTGGTCTTTAAGGTCCCTCCCAACCCAAACCAGTCTGTGATTCTGTGATTCTATGATTCTATGATTTTATGTTAGCTGCTCCTTGATCACACTCAGTAGGGGTGCAGGGATCTTTGGGACTGCTGTTATTCACTGCAGAGAACGTAAAGGGCAAAGCTGATCTCACGTATCAGGCATAGGAGCCACTGCAGCTTGATCTAAAGAGGCAACCTTATATAAATGTCAGCAGACAGCTGTGGTGGAAGGGCACTTCTGTGGCATTCTATGGTGTGGATATGTCTAGACATCCCTTTGCAGCCAAAAGAAAGACATTGTCACTTCTTTGGTGTGAATCAGCTTATCCTTAAGTAACATCTGAAATCCTTTGCTCTAACAGTGTCCTCACTGTGTTTGCTAAAATTCCTTTCATGTACTCAAATATATTCTGTACATTGCCACAGAGTCCCATTCCTTCTGCTCCTGTCCGTTCATTCATATATGTTTTGGGAATAATCATAGATGCCAGAAGATTGGTATTTTTATACTGAAGCTTTAACCTGGGAGGATACAATTTGGATTTTGGACAGAACTTAATATCCTACAACACATTTCTTTCTCTCTTTTCTGAAAAGTTTTCCTCTGACAACAGAGATAAAACAAAGGGACAAATCAGGATATAAATAAGCAGAAAAATCTGAGATTTTTAAACCAAAATGTTTATTGTAGAGCTTAACTCTCATACAACCTCAATTGATACTTCTATTTAACTTAAGAAAGAAATTATAGACACAATGAAACAAGAAGCTATTGAATAGATCTGGTAGAAATTTGAAATCTTCAACAGAAAAACATGTTTGTAATTGGGAGGGGAAAAAATAGCTGTTTGCTGCTGAAATGTAAGCATTGTGGAACTTCCTAAAAAAAAGAAATATTTCTTAGCTGGAGATAGGGCTGGGACAACTGGGACCTTTAAGATGTGATCACTAGAGATAAAATGTTCTTCGTGGCTAAAGAGCTCCCATGCATTTCTGGAAAGCACGAGGAACGATCTGCAGGGAGTGGACATGTGTTGCAGGGGCACTCTGTGAGGCACCACTGGAGCAGTGGGGTCTGATGGGGTGGGGACCTGCTCTGGGGCAGGAGGGACTCTGTGGAGAAGGTGGGCACCATCTCTGTGAGACTGGACTGCCAGGGGTCTGCAGGCTGGGCCAGAGGGTGCCATGAAAAGCAAGGGTTGTGTTTCAGGGCACAGCAGCAGTGCTCGAGCCTGGGACCACAGGGTAGGAGGGGCACCAAGGCTGGGACAGCAGTGATGTGTGGGCCAGGCTCATACACCTCTGCCCAGGCACCTTTACTATCCTGGGAGCATGGGTGTCTCCTCTGCAAGTCCCACACTGACCAGAGAGAAGTCTGAGGTGCATGAGGCCTGAAAAGGTCTTGGTGTGGGCCAGCACTTGGCCCCTTTCTGTGACAGGACACATCAAAGGAGCAGCAGCTTGGTGAAAGCATTTGTTCCTTCCTTTGTTTTCCTGTAACCATGCTCTGATTTTCTGCTCCTGCCTCTTGGGAGGGCCACTTAGACTTTCTTCAGTTGTTCCATCACTAATAACCTCTCAGGCCCCATTAAAGCTACAATAAAGTTCACTATCCTTCACTCTGTGTAGTTTTTACCCAAGGGCTTGGTAGATCAAGCACTATGGAACAAACTTTTTCTTACTGTTGATTCTCTGTTACAGTCATCAGGTGGCTAATAGGAGAAATAGTCTTTGAGAAAGAGTTTTGCTCTACTTCAACATTTTTAATGAGCGTATGATGCAACAGGGGATTTCTTGTTTCTTATTGAAGACATGATATCAATTAATATACTTCAAATGAACTTAGTAAACACCATTCTCCAATGGGGGTTGATGCTGTCAAACAAAACCAAGAAAAGTTATCTTTGTGGTCAAGCAACTTGTGGCATCTGTGTCTTTGGCTGTTTCTTTCAGGAGTCATGAAGGGCAAAGATGCCCATGACAAAATTGTCCCTCTCCCCATTCTCAGAAACAACACTGCATTGCAAATCTAGTGACAGGTCCAATTGCCACTGGTGCTTCACTTGTGAAATTACCTGCACACTCAGGTGTACCAAAAAACATGACATAGAAAAAAATTTTCAAAAAAACAAATAGCATTTTCTGACACTGTGAAGATGAACACTTTCAAACTCTTTCACTGCTACAAAGCAACACAATCAACACAGGGTCTGTTGTCACAGACAGGCCCACGATGAGAAGACACTTAAACCAATGCACAGATATGAGCACCATAAGATGAGAGATCAAGGGTGGGGGTCAGTGATGGTGCTCATCCAAGAATTAAATAGACAAATATTAGGTAAGACAGTTCTCAGGCTGATGTAAAAAATATTTGACAGGTAGACGGGCAGGGAAATAAGAATTTGTATTAGTGGAGAAAGAAAGTTTTGTAGATAGTGAGGTAGCTAAAGTAATAAGAACACAACCCTCATGCACACATGGACTATTTTCCAAAAAATGAAAAATATAATTATAGGTGCATGGGGAATATGTGGAATATTTGCTCGATTTCAGTAGTCTTTAGAAAAGCAATCTTGGCAACCAAATGAAAGGATTAAAATTCAGGAAAAAAGTTGATTTTTACCAGAATTGTGTAATTTTAATTTCCAAACAACAACTTTTCATTTAGAAATAGGTCAATGTATACATTTAAAATAAAACTTTAATTTTAAGACATTGAGTGGATATGAACAAGCTAAAACATTTTGCATCAGAATGAATGACAGCAACTAACCATAGCTCAAAATGAAACTAGCCAATGACCTGTCTTGTCAAGAACCACAAAGACAGGCAGGTGGGTAGAGTAGATAACCACTTACGGTCATTAACCTGCTGTATTCTCTAACCCAGAAATGGTCACCCAAAATGTAACACATGCTGGTTCTCTTCAGCTCCACAGAAGATGTGAATGACAGGAGAGTCATTCAGCTGTCTAAACACAGCTGACAAGTAATCATTTAAGATCATCCAAGACAACTGCATGGGGCTGTCAGCCATGAACCAAGTCCTGCAGGAGCCTGTACTGAAAAACAGAGACCAAATGTGGTACCATAAGACATATAAAAAATAATGGAAGAAGTAACACATCCTCGAATACCTCTCCTGATGTAGAACTACACAATTAACTTCTGAATGTATTAAACTGCATGAGATAATCAATAGTTTTACAGTCTCTTGCAATGCAGTGTCCTTTTTACCTCTCTTCTTGTAAATATGAGAGGTGGAGCCACCACATTCTGCGTCTTCTCCTTGTTTCAGTCACTTTCCTCCAGGAAAGAGTTTTCTCCATAAGGTTTTTTTCAGGGCAGTTTTCACCTCCTTGTTCCTAAGTGTGTAGATCAAGGGGTTCAGAACTGGAGTGACAGCACTATACATGAGAGTTACTTGCACATCCTTTTGAGTGGAGTTTCCTGAGGAGGGTGGTGTGTAATTGGAGAGCACTGGGATATAAAACAGTGCTACAACAGTGAGGTGAGAGGCACAGGTGGAGAAGAGTTTCCATCTTCCTTCTTGGGACTGGACTTTATAGAAGAGGAAGGAGATAATATAGAGGTAGGAAGGGACTATGAGAGTGAAGGGCCCTAAAACAACAGACGTGGTAACAGCATTGAGGAGTGCCATGTTGAGTGTGGTCCTATTGCAAGCCAAATTCAGCAGTGGCTTGATGTCACAGAAGAAGTGTTGAATTTGGTTGTGGCCACAGAAATTCAGCTGAGAGGTCATAACTGAGTGCACCATAGCATGTACAAACCCAGTGGACCAGCTGGCCACAGCCAGCAGCAGGCAAGTCCGTGGGCTCATGACCAGGGCATAGTGCAGAGGGTTGCAAATGGCCACGTATCGGTCGTAGGCCATCCCAGCCAGGAGCATGGCCTCTGTACTGCCCAGGAAGTGGAAGAAGTGCAGCTGGGCCAAGCACCCACCAAAAGAGATGGGCTGGTGCCCAAAGAGCAAGCCAGTCAACATCTTCGGAACAGTGACTGTGGAGTAGAAAATATCCAGGCAGGACAGGTTTCCCAGGAAGAAGTACATTGGTGTGTGGAGCCGGGGCTCAGATATCACCACGGTCACAATGACACTGTTTCCCAGAAGAGTGGCCAAGTAGAGCAGCAGAAAGGAGGTGAAGAAAAAGTGCTGCATCCCCTGGATATTGGTGAGACCCAAAAGGAGGAACTCACTGACCTCTGTCTGGTTCAGCATTGCTAGAACAGTAAGAAGCAAAGGCAAAACATCTTCACAGTTGTGAGAAGTAACAGTATTACACAACTCATTTGTATCTGTGCTATTTTAATACAAACAAGTGCAGAAGAGAGCAAAACATAACATATGTAATCAAACATAAAACCTGCATAGGAACACAAGAAATTAACATGAATAAAAACTTTTGTAGTCTTGAACTTTCTGTCTAGAACAGAGTAAAATATTACAGAAGAAAAAATACTAAACTAGAAATATACATCTATGCATAATAGCTGAATATGTAAGGTGTAAAATATTGCTGCTTCTTCACCTTCAGCCACATCCATATTTCAGTTTTGCTTAGCTGTAACTTCCTGCTGCATCTTTTTATCTCATCAACTGAGCTTCAAACTCATAATGTTACTCCTGATGCTTTCTTTCTATTTACTATTGTGCCTACATTTCACGAAACAGGTTTAAACTTACAGATTTCTAATGGTTGCCATCTCTTCCAGGCAGCTCTTTGATCTTAAAAATTGCACGATTTACACTTTTTTTTTCAGAAGGTGCTCCAAGGTATCATACAATCATCATAATTTCTTCTGCATGTTGCTGAGAATAAAGGAAGAGGATGCCCCAGGATGTGATCAAATATTGGTTTTGATAATGGACTGTATACTTTGCATAAAAAGTATGTTTTTGTTTGAGCAGCAGCAGATGAATAGGACAAAACCCAGTACCTCATCTTCTACAAAACTTTAATGGAGCAAGACTGAATTTGCAGGAGCCAGAATAGGTGGTGCAAGTTCCAGACAAATTTGCTCATCCCACTGAGAAAATGCCATGGAATCATTAAGGGTGAAAAAGACCTCTAAAATGGTCAAGTGCAACCATTAACCAGGTCCAGGTCTTTTAAATGTCAGTGAGTAAACACATGCTTTCACTTTTTTTCTGTTTCAGGTAAGTTTGTTTGCTACCATGTATAAATCCCAACCACATTCAGTAAAGAACAAAGTCTTGAGACCATTTTACTGGGGCAGGTAGGCACAGAGTTTTCTAGCTTGCAGTATAGATGCAAATTCTACAAGGCAAATACTTTTCTCAGTACATTCAATGCAGTAATGATTAATATTGATGAATACAATTAATGCAAAAACAACTCCAAAATATTTCCTGTGAATAGATTAATACACATATAGATACATTTCATCATCTTTGTTCCTTTGTACTGTATGTTTTATTGAAAATAAATGATCTTTGAAAATCAGTATCTTATATCTCCAGTCCAGTTACTCTTTTTCGCACACTTCTTCAGTTTATTATTACAACATGAAAACAGTAAGCAAACAGAAAAGTTCTAGATTTATTTATTAATAAAAGAACATCAGCATGTAACTTAAAGGTAGTTTATGCACATATGTGTCCACTCTAAAAATCTGATCATCTTGCCCTGAAAATGCTTTTAGTCTGCTGCTTGAACAAGCTCTGTTGGAAACATTAGATTTGATAATATTATAGACTTACCAAAATTTTAGTCAGTCACCTGCTTTTGAAGAGGTATAGATGAAATTATAGCTTTAAGACTCTTGCCTAAATACAAGTGCAAAGAAAAGACTTTGCCTGTTGAAACTGCCTATTTTTCCAAGTACAAAAATTACACCTTTAAAAAAAGAGAGAATTGTGCACAAGCCTCGCATCAATACCAACAAGTACTTTTCTCATTGTAGTAGGACCCTCTGAGAGTGAGCCAGAAAGCAAAGCTAAGGGTAAAATGACTCTTTTCATGGAGCTAAAAGATGGAGAATTTCTGTACTCCTTTTTCCTTCCACATCTACTTGGCACTTTTGTGGCTGAGAGGTCAATACTGCAGGGGTGCAAAGGACTGCCACAAGTTCCCGGTGGCTGGTATTTATTCAGGTAGGATACAGGAGGAAGCTTTGCAGACTACTAGAAATCTCTCATGACCTACTTAGAGGGTGAAAAAAAGTCTTCTTATCATGCCCAAATGGGCAAAATATCAACACCATCATGTGGGAAGTAAATTGCTTTCATCAGTCTCCTGAGACTTGTGAAGAGCTCACAAACAAAGTTGAACAAAGTGTTGTCTAAACATAATGCCCAGATGAGCCACCTGCAAAACATGAAGCATTCTGCAGAGACTAACTAATAACAAAAATATCCCCCAATATGAACCACTAAACCACCTCCCACCACTATTCACCCCCCAGAATAATCCATCACAAATATCTCCATCTTGGTGCACTGAATTTATGGCTGAAAAGTCTTTTAGAAGTAGAGGCATGAGTCATGCAATCTCAGCTGAACTGAAGCAGTGTTTAGGCAACGTTCCCTAAATTTCTTTCAAATACTAGAATTTGTGACTCCTAGCATGTGTTCCACCCATTCTGATGCATTAAGATTTCTGATGTGTTATTTATATTGGCATATCACAAATAAGGAGGCATTTCAGGTCTCTTTAAAGACAAGAGCATCCCAAATTTGCATCTTAAGCTTCGTTTTCAATCCTGTGGAAAAACTTCCACAACTGTTTACAGTTGCAACATGTTCAATTCTAGTCCAAGCAGTTCAGAGGTCAGTGTGTGTATCCCACATCCCTAGAAAGAATTCCTCTTTCTAGGAAGATGGCTTTACTATTTCCTCTATACATCTCCTGACAGCTCAGCTCCAGCCTGACTGTATGTTTGAAAACTCAGCATATTCAGTGTTACTTTGTAGAAACACAGTATAATTTAGGTTGGAAGAAACCTCTGCAGTCTCTGGTCCTTCCTCTTCTCAAAGCAGGCCGACTGGAAAAGGTCTCGTCCAGTAAAGTTTTTAAAAATTTCAAGGATATTTTGGCAAATTCTCAGGGTAGTCTGTTCCAAGTCTGAATATCCTAAAGGTGAAAAAGTGTCTAATCCAAATTTTCCATGTTTTGCATCACATCTTACCACTGTGCTCCCCTGGGAATATGCAATAAGATCTCCTAGGAAGCGACAAGGATTATGAAACCCAAAAGCTGTTTTTTCAGCAAAAGTGCTTTCTACCCAGTCATCCCCTTGCATGGCCTGTCGTGTTGATAAAGAAAATAAACTGCAGTAGCCACAGTTCTGATCCCTGAGAAATACCACTAGTAAGTTGCTTCTAACAGGGTTTCTTACCAGAGAGCTGTTTGAGCATGGCAATCCTGACCATGGTTATTATTATCCACTTACCCTTAGAATGGCTGCCAAATTCAGGTCTCAGGAGTCTGTATGAGACTGTACTGAAGGTCTTGCTCAAATTAAGTTGTGCCTCATCCACTCCATCCCCATGTCTATCCAGACCAGGGGTCCCCAAACTATGGCCCACAGGCCGGGTCCGGCCCCGTAGAGCCCCTTATCCAGCCCGCTCCCCCCCCCGCCGCCAGGGGTTGGGGGCAGAAACCAAGCAGCCCCGTCCTCCTCCTCCTCCTCTGTGATGTGCAGCGGTGAGAGGCGGGGGCGTCTCCTCTGCCGGGCAAACAGTGTCGGCAGCCTCTCAACTCAGGCAAATCGCCAGAGCCCCAGTGCAGCAAAGTTCCTTCAGTCCCTTCTGGCCCCCCCCTCCGGACTGCGCGGCCGGGCTGAGGAGGGGGGCGGCGGCATCAGCGAGGTGGGCGGCTCCTCTGTCTCTCCCTCCCTCCCTCCACCTCCCAGACAGGACAAGCAAGCCAGCACCAGTGGGAAGCATGTGCACCATCATGTCAAAAAAAAGAAAAATTGACTC
>JAWWLV010000018.1:17594696-17643716 GCA_035041135.1 Platyrinchus mystaceus | reverse complement strand
GGAGTCTTTCTGCTGTGCCTTCTGCAACCAGACCTGTCTATCTCGCATTGGCCTTTTTAGCCATCAGCGCGCTTGTAACAAGCGTGGGTAGAGAGAGCCCTTCCCAAATCTTCGTTCGCGAAGCCTCGCCATGATGAAAAAGACAAGCTGGCAAAAGAGTAATTTATGAAACAGGCCATTTAAAGCTGGATACATTAGTGTACCAACAACTCGCCTCTGATCTACAAGTGTGCAGTATTTGTATCATAATTGCTAGTCTGCAACCAAAAATAGACCCAGGAACTGTAACAAATCCCCATTTTAATGTAGTGTAAGTATGCCTGCTATTTCCTTTTAACAAATGCAGAATGCAAATGTACTTAAAATGTCACTAATGGCTGTGAGAACCTAAGGACTGCTGAGCATCTGAACCCAGTTCAGATCAAGCAAGATAATGTTTAAACAACTGGTCCTAACGCAGCAGTCTGAAAACAACAACCAACCCAACCAAAATCAAGAAACAGGGAGGTGTAACAAGAATGTAACTCCAGCTTTCTGTTGCTTAGGGTAAAGAGAAAGCATCCTTTTAGCTAAATACAGCTTATTAAAAGAACATGTAGGAAGAACACAGTTCAGAAACTCTTTGTCATCCATGTTTCCCACTCATTCCTCAGGGTGCCCACTTGGATGTCTCAGATACTTCTCTGCTTTTGTCTTGGGCTGATTTCTGTACCAATTGCAGCTACTGCCAAACCACAGTAACTTTACTAACAGCTAACAAATATTTGTCAAATCCCTCAATATTCAGTGTTGAGGGAAGCTGGACAAACAATATTTGCTATATTGATTCATGCTACTTGTGCCTTAGGTTACTTCAGTCATACCTTTCACACAGTGCTGATTTAAAGCAACATCAAAAAAGGAAATGTTAACAGCTTAGTTCAGTAGATAATTCTAAATCAAATTGGAGATTGTGTCTCATGTCACCTTTGTGGTCACTGCTCAGAAGTGACTTTGAAAGGGTATTCCATGACACTAAATGTCTGGAAAAATGGTTTCTTATGAAACTGAAGGTCATCAAAATAATAGATTTAAGCAATCACTACAGGAATAAAGGATTTTTTTCAGGACAACTCCAAAGAACAGTCAAGTTTAGGAACAAGCAAAGCCATACAAAGCCCCTTGTGGGTTTATCACTTGTTGAGCCAAGCTTTACAGTTGCAGCTCAGCTGGACACCTTCCCACAACAAAGGTATCGAAAGTGGAGATGCCAACTGCATAAAAAATATGTGGAATATTTCATACAAAATACTCCAAGTGCTTTTCATTACATAACTTTTATTTGAGACACACGTTTTAAAAAAGTTCACATGAAATAATAAAACTATTGGACTATGAAGGTTTTTTTAGGGGATGGGTTTGGGGTTTTTTTGTCTATATACATCAATACACAATTAATGGTTAGGTTTACAAGTTAACCACATGACAAGTTCACTTTTATCTGCAGGAGCTTTTCACATTACACCTTTATATCAGAGGTAAAATGTGCTTAAAAACACACAGTAGAACACTTCTATTTCAAAATTAAGCATTTTCTCAAGGACTATACTTTTTATTCTCAATTTAGTGGCTATACAGCATTAAAATAACAGTAATTGAAGTTTTATTTGCAAAAATGTCCATAAGGCCATAGGAATGCACTAAAATAGTTAAATTCACCAGACACAAGAAAAATCAGTGTAAATCCTGCTTTTTTGGAAGAAAGAAATACGTTTTTTATTTATAAGAATGAGAATGGTATAAGCAGTTCAGTGAATGGAGGAGAAAAAAGACCTATTATCACGTACAGACCAATCCTTAACAAGTTTAACACTGCAAAAATTCCATTACATTAACAGATAACCAAATAACAGATGCATTTTCACAAATAACACATTTAGGCATTTTTACATATTATTCATGTACTTTCAAATCATTATGCATTCACAATATTTTAATGTGATATGTACATTCAAGACTCCTTTATTCACTTGTGAGAATGATCTACGAAATTCACTTGACTTCAGCAGACGAGTTATGAGAAAGGTACTTACAATAGGAAATACTTTCTGTAAAAAGAACTACAGGTCTGAAAGGTCACTCAGCACTTTTGAGACTGTCCCCCAAACAGAAAAGTGAGCTGCATTAAGTTCCATGAGCGGTTTAGGCTTTAGCAATAATAGAACTCCCAGACAATAAGTAAATAAAATATTCTATATACACTCAACCAAAACCTCTTGTGCCTGTTTTGCTGAGCACAGACTGAAAGCTAAAATTGCAAAGCACTGAGACCAGTTGGTTTTGCATTTGGCTTTTTTTGAAAACCATTTAGAAAAATGTTGGTCAAGATACAGTGCACAGACATGGGGCTGAGGGAAAGATTTCCTATAACTCCAAAGCACAAGAAGCATTTTTGTTTTATTGAAATCCACCAAAGAATGTCTGCTTTCCTGAAAGGTTAATGGCAATTTCTGGAACAAAACAGAAATACATTTGCTGCTTAATGAGTAATAATTATATGACTTTCATTCTAATGGGCATTAGAGTACTGACTAGTTGTCTGAGGTATAGTTAAGAGTCCTTCAGAACTTAAGATTATATAGTCTTGAGCAAAGTAGCAACAGAGACTGCACAAAACAATCATGGTGATATCAGAAAAGCCTGTAATACCCAGCATGTGATGCACAGGCAGAACATCCCATCATCAGCACCCGCTTTCCAAAGGCAAACACAGCTCAAAGCTCCCAGTCCAACAGAGCTGAGCCCAGGGCAGGGACAGCACATTTGTGCACGGCTGGCAGGGCAGACAGCACACAGGAAGGTCTGCACTGACCCAAAGGCAGCACACTGATAAAGTGCAGCCACTCAGCCATTTAACACTGCTGGAGAAGTGGGGTGGGGGCAAAAACACAAAGAAAGAAATCTGCATTTTACCTTATCCATAAGACCACATGAAATTAGAATTCTTCAGTTTCAGCAGATGACAACAAAATTGCATTAAATTCTTCTACAAATAGAAAAAGATGAACTGTACATGAACAATAAGCAAAGTGAAATATTTACTGCAGTACTTTCTCATGCATAAAGTGAATTTCCTATGGTCTTACCTCACATTTATGTACAGTTTAGCACAGCTAAATGTAAGAAAATAGCAAGTTTTTTTTCTCCCTCCCACCCTCCCCCATACAGAGCAGATACCCCAATTCGCTGCTGCTTCAAGAAGCACTTCATAGACTCTACTACTTACAGGCTCTTTCAAAGGGAAGTTCATGGAGACTAATAATTGAATGGACATGTAACCACACAGCCAAGACAGGAAAAAACAATACAAAGCATTCTGTAAACAGTGCCAAACACAGAACATGTCAGTTTTGGTTTGCAGACAACCCCTGAGATAAAAATCAAAGTATTACGACACCAAATAAGTCAGAGGTAAATTACTGAAAATAAACAACATTCATAATTGGTGTCACAACACTTTCTGTACAGAAGCACTTTTTTAACCATACAGAAAACATAACTGCTTTAGCCCGTCCAAGAAAAACATCAAGGGTAGACAACGGAGCAGTTAGGGTTGCTTTGCTTTTCCACTAAACCTTGTTGCCACGAAGGTTTCTCTGTTCTAATGCAGCAACAGCAGTTTATGAGATCCACCATCTAGTTCCAAAAACAACTACTAGCAAACTACACATGGGGACAGCTCAATAACCACTTAGAACTGCATGGAACCAGCTACTAATGTCAAACCTTGTAAAATCAGAAGCTTTACATCTAACACTACTGGCCTATTCCCTTCCAAAATATTCAGAACAGACCCAGAGATGACAAATCCAGTACCTGACACAACAAAACGAAGTGGTTATCCATGGTAATGTCCAACTCACTGTTTACAACTCCAGCCAAGAAGTGAAGCAAAAGCAGACGCTGACTCTGACAGTGACAGAACACACCTATCCCCCAACAGCAACCAGGCTGGACACAGACTTGGACTTAAAGCTTACAATGGTCCACGTTTGGCACACCAACAGAACTAAAGCACCTGTTTTAATTGCTCATTGAGGAAATTTTTCCAGAAGACAATAAAAAAGTAGTAGAACAAAGACTAGGTTATACAATGCTCAGTTGAGTAAAAAAGGCAACTATGTTCACCTCTGCTTCTAACAGTCTAGGTCACTGGACCAGTGATGAAAAAATACCTGCTTGAGCAGACCAGACACACATTCAGCATTAACTGCAGAAGTACAGGATAGCCCTAATGCCACGGCCTCCCCGGGGCCAAAGCTCGGTACACTTTAGACACCGCCCAGGAAGCTGGTTTTGGACACCTCTGCTGTCAAGGGTCGGTGATTACAGACGTTAACAACTACCTTAGTTACAGCAGAAATGGAAGTCACCTTCAGAAGCAGTCATTTCTGGACAAGTGAATCCAAAAGAGGTTACTCAAGACTCATGCATTCAGCTTCCACAAGCCACTTAAGTGATAGTGATGAGGCCAATTTGTGAGGATGATTTCAACTCCAGAGTGTAATTCCTCATCAAAAACACAAAAAGGTGCAGTTTGAGCTAACAAAGGGAAGTTAAGTGAGGAAAGACACGGTGTTTATTCGAATAACTGAAAGGTGCATCTGTGAATCAGTGACTGGCAATTCAGAACACAACTTTGCTAAGTCTGGTAAAGAGAGAAAAGCAACATACTACATTCAGAATAGAAGCCACAGCTTCTGCATAAACAGATTTGTGCATCTAAGAGAACAAAATCCGTAGAAACTGCTAAATGCCAATTGTTACAGTAATTCTCATCACTAGAGTGACAACATCCATACTGCATGGCCACAAGTACAGAAATAATGGAAGTGAGACTTAATTTTTTCCCCTGGCTCTTCTGCTTGAGAATAAATTTGTTTAAAAACTGAAAGAAAATCCTGCACAAATCTGTTAAGAATTTACTTACAAGTCAAATTGTGCAAATACAAATGTAAGATTGTGCTGTAACAGGCAGTAAGAGGCCAATATGGATGTGCAAAGTTAAAAGAAACATAGCAGCTTTTGCAACAGGCAATAAAACAGAAAGTATAAAAGGAAAACAGGTTAACTCTTGCATTTGTGTCTCCACTTCATAGCTTCCATATCTGACAAAGAAGAGCCTGACAGGTCAATAGGCTTAGTGAGCAAAATCCACTTGGTATTTTGTGTATCGCAGTCTACGTTCAATGGAGCTCTCAGCAGCAGCTTGGTGGTATTATTTCTGAGGCTTTGTGACCCTGTGCTTTCAAAGAAGCAGAAAAGGTTCTAAGTGTGCTGCAGTCTATCATTAGAAGTTCATCAAAGTAGCGTGCATCGAAAGAAGCTGCTCTTCTTAGATCGATTTTCTGTTATTTTTACTGGCCCACCTGCCCCCGATGAACTGTTGTCATTCTGAAAGAGAAAAGAACAGCCACATCATAAAAGGCAGAAAACAAGATGTCCAGATTTCCTACAGTTCCTCACCACTTCCCACCCTTGCAAGGCAATAACCAGAGCAGAGGGTTGTTGCAACTTGAGCTCCTCGGTTACCCAGACTGTTACTCCCTGGGTAAAACTGTCTGTTTTAAAAATAAACATTTTCCTAACAATCCAGAGCTCCAGTATGAGCTGCAGAAGAGACTGTGTAATAAAGCAAGGATCCCACTACTCCATTTCAGAAGAACACATCAGTTCCAGGCTGCCTGACATGAATGCTCATGCAAAATAAGGACCAGTTCTGCACTGGGGTGTAATAAAGTGTGAGAAATCACTGTTTGCTCACATTTGATCTAGCAACTACTGTAATCCCCAGGAGATTTCGGCAGGGCTGCTACTCAGCCAATTATTAGAGCTGTGCTCTCACTGGATGTAATTTGTATGCTAATTGGAAATACAAACCATTTTTCTGTTGAGCTTTGTCATAATGTCCCGTGCAAGTGTGAAAAACGCCTGGTGAGGAGTGGAAATAAAGAAAAAACAAACAAGAGTTAGTGCCGAGACACATTATGGACATGACAGATTTGGAACAGCCAGACACATTAACAGTACAGTGTTCTGCAGGCCACTAATGGCACTTTGAGCTGCAGAACACTCTCTGTACAACATCTGTAAACTTAAAACCTCAATAAACATGCTTGAGAAGAAATAAACGTGTATTATTAGACTCCATCCTGCCAATCTTGAAAGCAACTGAACAGACTTTCCCATTGCATACCTCTGGAGGGGGAAAGAAAAATCAGCTGAAGAGAAGCCTGCATCTACTAATACTCTTTTTATTCCCCCCCCAAACTTAACTGTGCATCACAACTAGAAACCCAGAGAGGTTTGAGGATGGATGCCTGGGAATTCTCAGTAAGGTCAGCTTGCATCTGTCCTCCAAAACCTTTGCTCCTGGGCTAAGCTTCTAAGCTTCCAATACACCTTTATCTAAAGAAAACCCAAAACAACAAACCCTGCCCCATAAATAATGACTGGAAAATCTCAGCGTCCCAGATTTCAATGCATGAAGGAGCAAACAAACTTCTGTAGCAGAAGAATTCTGCAGTTCTCCAGAAGAAGGGAAAAGCAAGACTTAAGGGCATCTGGAGACTTTTACAGTCCAAGGATGGTTCCAGAATGTAAAGAGTGTAATCACTTCCCCTCTCATTGTGTTCAGAATATATCCAAAGACAGACACTCATTTGATGCAAATAACTCACAATAAATAAATAAATTCATTTCTGATCACAAGAACGTCACGGTTGCGTAATTTCCCACAAATGAAGCATTTGGTGGAAAGTAGACTAAATCATTAGTGATTGCCAAATGCCTACACCAGCTGCACTTTTTAATGCTTTCTTCACTACTCCTGTGGCAATTTAAAAAAATATGCAGGCAGCCAAATCATTTGGAGTAAGTATAGTAAGCACGAACCACTGCTGTGTATTTAACGACCTGCAGGAGCTCAAATGAAACAGCAGGTGTGTCATGAAAGGCCAACTCAACCCTCCAGAGGAACTTAAGAAGAAGATGGGTACTTTTTATTAGGAGACTAAACTATCTACCACCACTGGTATTGCTGCTCATGGTCACACCTCCAGTGCCTGCTCTGGGAACGACAGTGACACTGAAAGGGGGTCAAACACTGCTCCAGATGCAGCATGATGCAAATCTGTCCCTTCTAACTATCCTGGGTAGCAACCATCCTGCAATCACAGAAAACATGCTTGGCTGGCATGACAGCCCTCCTGTTGCTTCACAGTAACAGTGGCTTCAGTTTGTAGTTAATTTGTCAGCTGCATGGTCAGAATTAAGTATCTGTTTGGAGGACTTTCAAAGGGTATCCCAAAGAAAGATTTTAAAGGATTAGGTACAGGAACAACACTTAAGAACAAGTCTACCTTACTGGATGAATTAATCTCAATGTAACTGCCTTCAGATGTAACTATTTTTTGTCCACACTTCATACACTTAAGATCCTCCCCCCTCCCTCCCCAACATGACACAAGTGATTTATAGTAAGACAGACTGGACTTGAACCAACTCTTCCTTCCAACTCCATTTCCTTATGCTCTTATAAATAGGGATCTGCTGTTTTTAGCGCAGAATTTATTTGCAGGAAACAAATTACAAATCTCTAGATAGTATTGTAAGTCTTCTTCCTCCTCTAACATCAGCTTATGACCTGGTGTTCCAGGTTAACATATAAATTTTCAGTCTCATCTGCACAGCACGTATTTAGTACTAACCTGAAGGCTCTTTATCCTGCAGGTAAAGAATCCTGAATCCAATTTCCTGCACAAAGCACTGCTCTAAAATTACACCTCTTCCCTGTCCAAAAAGACTTGAAATTTAAGGAGCAAGGCACAGACAGCTGAAGCAACTGTTTGCTACAGTAATAGTAAACCGTGGTGTTACCACCCATTTAAAAAACAATTCCAGACCTTACCAGAAAACAAGGAACAGTTGGATTATAACAGTGGCTCTCTAAATATAAGAAGCTTGGTGACCCAGGAGCACAGCTGGGACTTCAGGTCCCAGATGAGGTCAGAAAGCCCAGCAGATGATCAAACAGAGCCCCCCAGCAGTAACTCAAAAAACACCTGAGCATAACACCCATCTCTTACCTCTTCCACGTTTATGCTGGATTTTGCACTCGTCTCCAAAAATTTTATTCCATAATCAATTGCTAACTGGAAGAGAGGTTAAAGTGTTTCAGTGGTTTTGCAGTTCCTTTGTAAAAGGAATGTTTCACATAGGTTCCTAACAGAACAGATGCTGCAGCAAGCTTCAAAAACAAAACCAAGCACTGCCTTTCTCTTGCGTTAAAGTCATGAACAATTAGACAAAATATTAGAACAGGCCACGCCATCATATAAAGTCAACACAAACAAACAAAACCCAGGTTGATTTCTCACAAAAAGACTTACTTAGGCTCTAAAAGAACATTACGGCAGAATCTTTATTGATATGGATTTATGGGCCAGATAATCATACAATCATTCCATTAGCTCTGTTACTACCAACTACATGACTTCAGCTGCACACATGAGAGACTTCATAGGCTTCTTACTCACCTGTTTGTTCTGCAGAACAACTAATTATTTAAGCCTTAATAACAGCACTCATGACAAGAGTAAGTAACCCTTGTGGTGAATTGAATAGAACATGATCAAACTACACACAAAATTTATGTTGAGATCTAAAATACTTCATGCCACAGCAGAGGCCAACATTCTTTGCAGGATCTTGCCCTGAAGACAACAGCATCATTAAGTTAATTAAATCTTAAGACAATCAAGTGCTATTTCAAGACAAAACCCCCAAACCTGGCACCCTCTAAGTTTCTGAAAGGACAGATTTGAGACCTATTATGTCTCATATGCTTAAAACACACCAAACATGCTGGAGCTAAAATCCTAAGAGAAATAGGTTTCTGAATGGGGTAAGTCATCAAATCTTACCTTCTCCCCTTTTTCTTTTGAGACTTGTCTTTTTTCATTCATATCACACTTGTTACCCAGGATCATTCTTTCTACATCTGAAGAGGCATGCTGAGAGAAGGAAAAGGAACCTCTTAGAAAAAAAGTGCATCATTGTTTAAAAGAAACTTTTGTGTCAAACTCCTCCACGACTATTTTGTTTTAAAGAAATTATCTAATGTCAGGGTATTACTAAGAGAGATTGATTTTTGAAACAAACAATTACGATATTGGAATAAATACTCCTGGATTACATTACAGATCAAATTTGTGCCATGAGCTCTGAACCAGGTTGCACAGATTGCACAGATTGGCTATTCTGAAAACAGAACTGTACACACTTTACTTCCAAGTGGTGCTTGGACATCTGGGGGATTTGGTTGGACTATCGTTATGGAATGCATTTGTATTTTTAAAACAGATTATTAATAAAAGTCTCTTTAAAATAATAAGCACTTCAGCGAGAGAACTTTTTTAGCCCAGACACTATTGGATGAAATGGGTCACTAATACGGGAATTTTAAGAGCCAAAGAAAATATTAAAGAAAAGCCCCTGGATTTCATGTTTAAGAAAAACAAACAGTAAGATTCTGTTCCCTAATTACAGCTTCCCTAAAATTAAGATTTCTCCTCTAACTTCAGGAGGACCTATCCCCACCTGGCAGTGTGTCCCATCAAAGATTTTACAAAAAGTCAGCAGGAAGGAAGCTCGCCCCAGAGCAAAGGAAAAATTCAAAACTCTCCCATCAGACACACAGAACACAGTGAGAACTGAAATAAAGAGATCTCTCTCATCATCTAAGTGAGAGGTGGACACCTTGAGATCCTGCTCCTTCCCGTTCCTTAGACACACCCAAAATAGAAAAAGAACAATAAAAGAGCAGTTTTGAAACACCTTGTGCTTACTTTTTAAACTTCAGTTTTCTACCTTCTATCTTTAAATGAACAGAATAATATTTGCCCCACTAACAACCACTGCTGCATTCACTGCACAGTAACCTGGCCAAATATGCTGGCTACTGTAATGAGGGTGAATAATTACTTGATTATTCTTTGTCCCAGGGAAATCCTAAGATGGAATGAAGCTCTTACCTCCTCTATATTTCTTATCCAGTTTTTTATGTTGTCAAAAGACTTTTCATTTGTGATGTCATACACCAGCATAATTCCCTAAATAAAATTAGGAAAATCTAGTTAGATGAGCCAGCACTATTGCCTGACTTTTGATGTATGTTGTAGGTTTAATTTTATTTGCAAAGAAACTCAACATAAGACTTATTCACCTATAATCCTTTCTCAAGACATTATGCCATGGCCGGGCATTTACCCCAAATATTACTATTTAACATCTTTTGCCACTGTTCATACAAAGCAGTAAGAACATATAACAGCAGCACAGCTTGTAATCAGCAAGTTTTAACAGTGTCCCAACATAAAGTATCACAGCATTAAGAGCCATTACAAGCACCTGTACCACACAGGGTCCAGCCTGGAGCCAGTTATTTGACTTCAAGTCATTCCCAATGGAGAAAAAAGTGACAATAGCTGTTGTAGGTGATTGTATTTCTAGCCCAGATTTTGCTTTCTTTACCAGCTGAAGGAAAAGCAACTCAGTGAAACACACTTTTAATATGAAAATAATTCATTACCCATTTTTCACTATTTCAAATGTTTAAATTAAAGGGGTTGACTGCATTAAAAAAAAAAAATCACCACCAAACCTGTCTGATTAAAGCTTGGCAATTTTATTCTAATCTGCTGAAATGTTAACTGCATGAAAAAAGACAATAGGGCTTGAAGTTTCATCACCAAAACAGGCCTAGACAAAGTGCCAGCAGGTTTAAGAGAGGAAAAACAAACAAAAAACCCCCAACCAAACCACAAACTTCACTTCCCCACATCTCAAGCCCCAGTTATCCAGGCCTGCAGTTGCAGACTTTTAGGATACAACCTCAAGAAGAGCAAACCAGTTCCACCAGTTGTGTTTGGTTACTCTGAGTGGGACACTCACCATGGCTCCTCTGTAGTAGGCTGTGGTGATGGTGCGGAATCTCTCCTGGCCTGCTGTGTCCCTACAATTCAGGGGGAAAAGGTATTTGTTTTACACTCATCTGGACTTTGAGGTGTGTTTTTAAATAGAGTAAAAATGCTGCTCCAGAAATACTCCCCTGCTGCTACCAGGACACTCAGTCTCTATTCACCCCCCAGGCAGGGAGGGGGAGCATCAACCCTCCCCTGTGCCCTGGTGAGTACAACCAGGTATCAAAGTATCACAGATTACATTTTATCAGGCTGCATATTTTAGTTTACAGCTATGGAGTTAATATTTCTCCTCCACATGGAACAGCTAAAAGCACATTTCAGAGGCCAGCTGTGGACAAAATGGGAAGTTGCTGAAATGCTTGCATGTGAACAGGCCATTTCCTGAAGCAGAACCACTCCAAGCCAGAGGAAAGCACAAACCTCATGGGCAGTCAATGAATTAGAGGTATGAAACTTTTGGGAGTCCGAAGCTCAAAAGCTCTGAAGTATTCTTCTCTAAATTAATTCAGTCTTCACTGCAAACTTAAATTCCTTTGGAATACTTACCATATTTGTAGCTTGATTTTCTTTCCATCTAATTCTATTGTTCTGATCTTAAAGTCGATTCCTGCCAGAGAAAGAGACACTCTTCAGTTCTGCATTAATGCCAAGGAAGTGTTGGGTTTCCTTTTGGCAATTTGCTCAGAGCACACTGAGTCAAAAGAATTCTTCTGAAGTTGTCCCCCCTTGCACACGCTGGGAGTGCTCAGAGCACACAAAGGTTTTCAGCTGCACCCAAGGATAAGTTATTCTGCACAATGAAACAGACTCAACTCACACTCACTACCAGTTGGCCAAGATTATTAGGGAAGGCTTCATCTCCAGATCCTTCCATGTCCCACCAATAAGGTCACCAGTTTGAACGTGTATTTCTCCTGAATTTTGACCAGCCCCTGCAGTCAATTCCCCGTCATTTCCCTGGTACCTCTGAGTTCAAAATCCACAGTGAGCCCTGAGGTCCTTCTCAAAGCCAGCATCTACTTTTGAAAACTGATGTTTAATGCAGTCTGATGAGACATCCCAGTAAATGGTAAAACAGCACAGCAGACAAGTCTTACAGTTACTGACAGTGGCTGAAGTACATCATGAATGGGACTTTGGCAACTCAGATTTTCTAGGAAGCTCCGAAAGGTATCAGTCAAAGGTATCAAATTCTCTCCTTTTCCCCCTTACACTTCCACATGGTACCAAGGTACCCATCAGTTCTCAGGTTAATCTTCAAGACAGATTTTAAGCCATGGGGAAAAAATAAATAAATTTTAAAAAATTTAATTCAGAAGGGCTTAATAATGCCCTTGAAAAGTTTAGAGGAGTGAAATGGATCTCTGAATCAAACCTAAGATTTCCAACCAGCACAGCCTTTAACTCTTGCATCTCTAAACCTGTGCTGTAACACAGGTCAAATTGAGACTATTCAAGTCTCACTATGTGACTGACAGATTTTTGGACAGCCAACCCCATGTACCCTCCAAATTAATCTGTTTTGAAACTAATGGCCCATTTTCTCTTCTTAAATAGTTACTTGATATTTAGTCATAGTTTGTGAAAGATAGGGGTGGAGCTGAGTTATTTTGTTTACTTAATTTCTTCTTTCTTAAGATGGAATTTAACTGACAATTATCAAGAGTACCTTAATTGGAAAAAATGCTGTTTCTAGCTTCAAGAATTCATCCATCACTTAAACAGGAAGCTATGGGATTTTTTAATATACCAAGTAGAATCTGAATTTGAAATATCAACATTCATTAGCTATTTGACTTCCGTTCTTCTCACATGCAATATTAATGATTTAATATAAAGAAAACCCCAAGTTTCAGCCACTTAATCTTAATGTGCTCTGAATACGTAGTTCAGCTCATTAGTTAGAATGCAAATTATGAGAAGAAATATCACATCAGCACTTGAAATTAATTGCATTAATTTAAAATGCTATGACTTCTGCTCCAATTGCAACTTCCCAAGATTCACTAGTAGATTTACAGGCAAGAAGATCTTCCACCAATTCCCACTTTTGTAAAAATGACATGAGAATTATGTGTATTTTCTCAAAATGCCTATTATATGTAACAGAAGCTTGGCAAGTGTTTTATTGTACAATGGACATGCTTTTGCCTCCCTTGTAAAGATTTTTCTCCTAACTAGGTGCAACCACAGCTGCTGAAGTCACAGGTAATTGTGTTCAGGTCTGAAAACAAATAACCTTTGCTCTGAATAGATTTTGTTTTGGCCTCAAAGGTTATAAAGCACAAACACAGATTTCTCTGCAAAGGGTATTGTACCGTGGCAGCAGCAAATTAAATCAGTTTGAAAAGCCCGTTTGTGTCTAGGCCTGAAGCTTCAGTGTAAGGAAAACCAGGTTCAGAGACTGGTTTAGAGATAATTCTGCCTGTGCTGTGAACCCCTGAAGCTCAGACACTGCAGCACAAGCAGTGACAGACTCCTGGAGGGATGGTTTTCTGGGACTCCCAGAGACTGCAGTGTGAGCTTCCCATGAGCACCAGGTCATGTCTTGCACAGACTGCTTTCTTGTGGTTAGTAATTTCCCTTGCACTGCCAAAATGATTTATACAACCATTCCTTTCACCACTTCTAAAACTCAGGATCTCCACAAAGAGTATCTTCTTAGAACTTAGGATTTCTAGCATGAACTTCACCAGAATTCTTAAAGATGAATTCCAAAGCTACAAGAAGAATCTAAAGGGAAAGGCCACAAGTACCTCTGTTATGACAGTACGATGTTTAACAAATGCAACTTCTGAGAGGCTAAAATGAACTAGAAACTGATGTTTCTTTAGTTCTTTCAGTTCAGTGTCAGGAAGTGGTGAGCTGCACACATTTGTAGAGCAATGCTGGTGACATGTGCTACCACTTCCTGCCAAGTGCACTTGCATGGCCAGGAGCTGGTTACAGCTACATTTCAAATACACCATGTAAAACCCTCCACAACTACAGCATTTCAACAATAACTCTGCACTGAAAATGTCCTTTATTAATTCTTTTGTACAGTCACACAGTCGGATACAAAACTTTGAAAAGTTACTTGAGTCTAATAAAGAGGAGTCATTTGTGACTTTGATTGCAAAGGATCACAGTTTTAAAATGCAACATGGAATGGAGAAGAAGCCCAGAAACATTTGGATGTCCATCTGAAGCTAAGTTTTGGAAGCTTTCAGAAAACACACCCCCAGATTAATTCTTAGAGTGCAAATGCTAAGAGGATAATTATTTTCAACTGCTCAAGTGCAGTTGTCACACAAAGGTCTGACACACTGGTGCCCACCTAGCAAGTCAGTAAACATCACATCAGAAGCATTTGCTGCAGGAATCACACACTTGCAGACTGTAAGGATGAAATCCAAGTTGCAATTTTTGTATTAGTTAGGACTGTAATTGCTTGCACTTCCCTTGCAGCACGGGGTAAAAGTAGCTGAGGGCTTATTATTCTTCAAAATCCCTTCCAGATCCTGCTGACTATAGGCCAGGGATGCATCTTCATGCCTCACTTTACTGAGGGTATTTTCTTCCACAGCTTCCAACAAAACTCTGTCAAGGAACACACTGGGCAGAGAAATCCGCACACCCAAAGTCAGTGTCACTGATGCCACACAAGGACTTCGACAGAAAACCACGGGAGCTGCACGTTGCTGTATTTACCTTGCACTGCTGGGCACAGCCAGTGCCACAGAGCAGAGTGTCAGAGGCCAGGGGGACTGGCGTCAGCAAGGCCTCTTCGGGCTTAAGCCAAAAAGTCATGTCCATCTCACACTCCAAAAGCTCTTCTGCCACCATTTCTCCCCCCACTCCACTCCCTAAAGACGCGCTCCTTCTTATTCCCACCCACCTGGGCAGATTTGACCCATCATTAAGCTGCAACTCAATCATTTTAGAGAGACATTGTGAAATGTTGCAAAGAGCTCACAACACTGCAATACTAAACATACAGGACACCTCCAAAGGCTCCTTTTCCAGCTCCAGTACCAATGGTTTCCTGCCATGAACCTTAACAAAACCGGCCTGACGCAACTGCTCCAGGAATGTGAGGACAGGCTGAGCAGGGAGGCTGAAACAGTTAGTTTTGTTACTTTAGTTTTTAGAACAGTGGCTTACTCAGGGCATCACTGTTTCTCTTTTGTTCTGCCCTCACCCCGATTTTAACCCTGCAGCCAGCAGGGCCAGTATCTCAGGTTCTGCAGTGCTACAGTGTCCGTTCCAGCCAGGACTCCGTTACCACCTTCCCCCTACACAGAACAGCTGTTTCGACTAACAGATCGGCTTATTTATTCTTTTCAACAAAACTGCTGCTGCAGGAAATGCTACAGCACAAAGAAACGAAAGAAACCAAACCCAAGTATTCTGGCTGGAGCAAGTCAGCTGTTACAGCAGCACCAGCAAATACTTCCTGAGGGTGAAGGTTTCTCTGGTCTTCAGACTGCTCAGCAAAAAGAGTCATGATCCTGAATGTTCCTTACAAGTAGTAAAAGACAGGCAGAAAAGAAACATATACAAATTAACATAAAAAAATCAGTTAGTAGCCACTGGCAGGCAAATATTAGAATTCTTAATTTTTATTACACAATTCACTGGTGTTTCAAGTTAATTTTTCATGTGGTTCAACACTGGTTTGCAACACCTGGACTTGACATGCGCAGCTGTAGCCAGATATCAGTTAGGAAATCAACACCTTGCAGGATGCCAATAAACATCAATCTCTGATAGCACACACTACCTATATAAACTATACCTACCACAGTACAGTATTTCTTCAGCTCTGGCAAAGCAATACTTTATTTAAAAAACAAAACACAAGTACTCAATGTACTAACATTTTAAATTGTTTAGCTGTGCTTTTTTTTTTAAACATATAAGCCAAAGGAATTTTAAAAGGTGATTAATTGCAAAAATTGGCAAAGAAGCTGTGAAAAAATTAATACTGATTTGCTTGTTAGAAAAGAGTCTCATTTTAGTCCCAACTATCAAAGAACATAAAAGATGCACCACAGTTTATTAAAATTAAAAATAAGGATCTGTTTTGCATGACCTGCTTGTAATAAAAACCTCACCCTCTCAGGGAAGCTGTCCTCCTACTTAACAAAATCTTATCTTACTCCTTTGAAGTAAGAATGGAAGTAGTAAAATATTTTTTTTCAATGGGATTCCCTGATAAAACACAAACTTTGTGGCATTCACCACCACTGGACACAGATCACAACAAAAAGCAATGGGGGAAGGAGTCAAGTACAAAGTCTCATTACCCTTTTGAGCAAGTCAGCATCAGAACAACTGGAACTGATGCATCAAATATCAAGCTGGGCTTACTCCGACTCCAAGCCTTGGTCCTTCCTATCCTACTGTGTTTACATGTGGGCTTGTAGGGGTCCCATGTTTTTCAATGGGCTGAGCTGGAAAAGGAGAACATGTTGCAACTTCTTTATTGCAAGACGTGCAAGTCTTCAAGATACACAAAAGGAAAGGAAATCATTTCTGCAGCCACTCAGAGTTGAGGATGAATTAAAAGCAACTTCAAAGCAAGCAAGCAGATCTGTGACTTACCTTCAAGAAAAGGAAGTGAGAAGAGGCACATAACTGAAAATCAGTGTGCTTCACCCTCGGCTGGTTGAATCACAGGAGGGAATTACTCGTTAAGCACTCCTCCCTCTGAGCCCTGCACCCTGTGAACAGCAAATGCCTGCCCACGGGAACGGGAGAGCTGGGGAGCAGCAGGAGCTCTGCAGCACAGCTGCTACGGCTGGAGGGCTCTCTCACCCTCCTAAGCGGGGTTTGAATCAGAGCACCGTCTCAACCCCTCATCTCCAGGACATTTCGGAGCCGACTGCCGCCGGTGCATTTGCTCTCTGTTACACTCGGGGGGTCACAGCCACTGGGACTGGAGGGCTCAGCACACACAGGTGACAGCCATGAGACATCAGCATTGAGCACACACCAGTTCAGTGTGGACACACCCGAACACATCACCTTCCACGGACAGACCTACGGGACAATACCCTTCCACACACTTATCTTCATGTGCATACACAGCTGAGGGACATCAACTTGTAACCATGTATTTTCCCCACAACTCACCCAGGGATTACTCCTTTTTTTGTTGTTCTCAGCAGTAGGTTTTGCAGGGTTTGGATTACAGAATCATCCAATCATGGAATGTTAAGGGGTTGGAATGGTCACTAAAGGTCACCTGGTCCCTGCCATGGACAGGGACACCTCTCACCAGACCAGGCTGCTCAAGGCCTTAACCAACTGGCTTTGACCAGTGCCACGGATGGGGCATGCACAGCATCCCTGGGCAATCTGTGCCAGTGTCTCACCACCCTCACAGTAAAAAAAAACACTCCACTATTTTTTAAGTGGTTTTTAAGGGAATATTTTCCAGTACTACACGAGTATACTGTCTCATTCTATGAAGGTAGATAAATGAAGCTTCAGAAATTTGCTCTTATATTAGATCTTTCTAGAGAAATTACAGTAAAAATAAAAAATGACGAAGTAGGACTCAAGATCAGTGTAAAAGGCAGGGTGGGGAACACTTGCAACACACCAGTGTGTCACACAGCCTCACACAAAAGAACAAAGTCTAATCATTTTGAACTTCAACGTTTGGCTTTAGTCCCTACTAACATCTGCAAGGAATTTTCAGATGATCTCAGCAATGTCTTGTATCACTATGAAAATTAAAGAGGCAGAAGTGTTTTATTGCACCCATTCAAAAATACAGCAGATGAACATGAAGCAACACACTAGGGCGAAGGTCAACATTTTTTTCCAACATTGTAAAATAAATTATTTCAGAATTAAACACAACTGCAACCAGCTTTAGTTATTCTTTCACAACCTGAAGGGACAAACTGTATTCTATTCCTTCTGGACAACCCATAGGAATCCACAGCACACTGGTAAACTTGAGTGGACTGAATGGGCACCTTCAGGTTAACTGGCCTTTCTTCATGGAACTGTTCACCCCACACAAAGAATCTAATACCACATAAGGAGACACAGAGAAGTGTCTTGCACCTTGGAAGTTATTAATATAGTAAGGTCCTTAAAGTTCAAACACTGGGCAAATAAACATATACAGATGGCTAGGGTAGGTAAGGCAGTAAAGAACGGGGGTGCCACGTGTATATACAACAGAAGGCAGTTTCCTGCTCCCCAGACCTTTGCTTTGAGCAACCTTTGAAATGCATGACTTTAAGCACCAAAAATACTCAAGATAAAATTCAAGACTATAAAAAGGCACAGTAGTAGAAACTTAATACTGCTTGACATGCGTGAAATTATCAACAGCAGCCCAACTTTAAAAGGGGCTGAGCCCCTGCAGGATGTGTTTTAGATCTTACAATCTAGATACTACAGCTCTATGAAAGTGCACAGACACTAACTTATGGTCTGCCTCTCATTCCATTTTGAATGGAACACAAGCTACACTTGGTGGTAACTCAGTCTCATCTAAAATAATTTTTAAATAGGTTAAAATTGCACTAGTGATAGAGACAGCGCAGTTTGTTTATTTTGAGGATTATTTATAGACTGCTTGTCTCTAGGAGGAATGCATTAGCTGAGCTGCTTAGAGAACTTGCTCCTCTCAAGCCCATGTGCAACTGGAGAGCAGCAAACGCTGTAAGTGGCCAACAGGCTGAGCTGAGGGTACAGTTTCACAGCCAGCTGAAACTGGGGTAGGTCCTGCCACAAGCAAGAGTCATGACCAATACCCTCTCTGGAACAGGTTAGTTTTCATCTCTGAGTTCCATAACTCAGTTTATCACCTGTAATGACAACTGATGGAACAACCTACGAGTACAGACACACACAGTCACATCTCTCCTCCTTTGGCAGCAGAGCACAGACTCGTTGAACCAAGCTTAAATTAAAGCCCTACTTAATACAGACCAAAAGGCAGCCCAAAAGTGGCCTGTAAGCAGCTCCAGTGTGGCTCCTATGGCAGGATATCACCTGAGCAGCTGCATCTCCAGGCCAGAGCAGGAATTGCTCCATATTTCACACTCCAGCTGTGGCTGGGACTGGAGGAGGAATGGCTGCAGCGTCTCCCAGGGGCCCAACTTCACAGCCACTGAACCTGCAGTGCAGCTGTGGGACATCTGAGCATCTGTCATCCACCTGGAGGCTCCTCTTTCCCTCAGGTTTCTGGGATGTGCAGTGTATGGCTTTCTACCATATGAAAAAAACTCTGCCACACCTTTAATGGGTAAGAACACCACATTTGCCCATTTAGAAGGTGGCTCATGAGTACAGGTATTTGATTCTTCTGCTTAATTTGAGAGGACATATGATTGGTCCATATCAAAAGCATCATTTAATAGGCAAGACAAAAAAAACCCCAAAGTAAAACTCCAAGAACAGGAAAAATTATCCCAAATCTCTTGCCCGTAAACCAGATATATCTATAGATGTAGAAAACACTGTCTTTAACCAAGATAACTCTAACTGAATATTGCTGTCAGGAAAAAAACAAAATTTACTTCATCCAAAGTTAGCATCATAAGCATCCAAAAAGTCAAAAAAATGGCTTATTAAAAAATTCCTATGCAACCAATACTACCTTGCCACCATGATTTAAAGTTCATTGTTTACTATACTGTGCCACTTGTGACAGTAAGAACAGGCCAAAATGGTTAGGTTTGGGTTTGTTCTGTAATTTTTGGTCCTGATGAACCTATATGTCTGTCCAGTGAGAAATGGAGATGCCACTTCAATTTTTAAAAGCATCTTACAAGTCTTAGGGCTCCCACTTGATGTGGATGCCTACATTAAGCTGGTTATTCAGAGTGAAGAAATAAAGACTTTGAGGGGCCACAACATGATTTGTTAAAAACAAAGGAGCTACTATATGAAAAGTGAGCACACAGAGTGCCCCAGGAGTCACAAAGCAAGGCAAGAGCTGGTAAGTTAGTGATCACAGAGATAAAACACCCTCTCAGAGTACAAACAATGCACTTTGTACCTTCTATTCCAGCAGTGCCCGTGATAGGCACTGCACACCAACCTCACCAGCTGCAGGTCTGACACAGGTACAGAGGACACGATGGAACAGTTGGTGTGTACAGGCAAACACTGCTACAGCCCAACAAGACTGCCAAGCACCTCCTTGAGAGGTGTGGGGACACCACAGAGTGTCAGAGTTAACAACTTAAACTGGATAATGTTAGAGCTGGTATAAATTACACATGACCACTGTAAAGACAGAAGTGATCAATTTGTTGCAAGTTTGACAGGAATGCAGGAACACCACACTCATTAAACGGCTGAGATTTTAGAGGGCACAGACCTGCTAACACTGGAAGAAAAGGCACAGAGAATATGGGTATTACCAGGAACATAAACAGGGATAAAAATGCAACCAAAAAAGGCCCAGCACACATCAACAATGGCAGCAAGATAGTACTGAGCTGTAACTTGGTACTCACTCCAAAAGGATCTTGGTTATCTGTGGAGATCAACATGTCTCATCCAGTAAGAATTACCCTTGTTAAGATAAATAATCTAATCTAGGAATTTCAGTCAGATTCTGAAATATAGTTGTGTTTTAGAAGCAAGTGTGGAAGGTACATAGTGAAGCAGCCAAATCAGGCTGAAAAGTCAAAGCAGAAGGTTTAAAGTTCCTGAAGTTATTTTTATAGACAGCACTCTCAACAGCCCAAGAACATAATTTTTCTCATGGCTTTTTTAAACCCATGTTTTAACATGAGGTAAGTAAGCACATGGGGTTTTGGTTTGATTTTGTTTGTTTGTTTGTTTGGGAAGCAAAGGACATGAGGAAAGAAGGGCTGCTTTGTTTAGCTTCTTACATGAATGATGAAATAGGCCTTCTTGAAAGGTTTTTACTACTGGATTAAGAGGCAAAACCACATAACTTGGTCTTTCTGGCATGTAACAGTTTTCTTTAATTAATTCTTTAATTTCTTCAGCTCATTTTTCTGCACTGCATATTCTAGTACTCCTCTCTAAGTCACTTCTGCTAAACCAGAGAAGTTCTCCCAGGCAGTTACTCTGACTGTACCTTCCTCCTTCCTTCCATGCTTGTGTTGACACCGATACCTCACCTCATCCTGAATCCCAGCTGAAGTCACACCACATAGACAAGATATTTGAATCACTAAGGGAAAGCTCTGAAAGAAAGGAGAATTTCTGGGGGGTGTGTGGGGGCTGGAAGCACTGTATGAGCTCCCTGGCTGGCAGCCACTTCAGCTTTGCCCAGTTTCTTACACTCAATGTGTTTTTCCCAATTTCCAAATTGGTGCCAGACTCCTACTAGAGATTAGTCTGCTTGATGCATTCTCAGATGCTGCCACACACATAAGAGAATGCCAGTGACAGTCAGCATCAGGTTTATGTCAGCCTGGAGGAGACTGAGGGGAGACCTCCTAGCAATCTAGAGCTTCCTGATGAGGGGCAGGACTGAGCTCTACTCTCTGGGACCAGGGACAGGACCCCAGGGAATGGCCTGAAGCTCTTCAGGCTGGATATTAGGAAAAGCTTTTGCACCTGAACACAGGGCAGTGGGCACAGCATCAAACCTGACACAGTTCAAGAAGTGTTTGGACAACGCTCTCAGGGACAGGGTGGGATTCCTGGAGTATCCTGTGCAGGGCCGGGAGTTAGACTCAAAGATCTTTGTGGGTCCCTTTCACCTCAGGATATTCTGTGATTCTAACTCTGTGTAAGAGCCTCACACAGTGCAACTTTGTTAATGTTACAATTATTCATAGTTTATTCACATTAGAAAAGCATGGGATCTATTTTATACATCTACTCAGCCTGATGACTTGGCACTTAAGCTACCATAACATCCAGTTAAACATAAAAAGGAATATAATATCCTTTAAATTAAAAACACCTACCTTCTACCACAAAATATGAAATAAAGCATCACCATAAATACTGCATGTGTTATTATTATTATTAATAACAATGTCAGTTAAATGCTGAAATAAGACAGTTCAAGATGTATTTCTACAAAAGGATGACCTATTGCAGAAGGAGTAGGAAATCCTTCCTAAAAAGTACATAGAAAATACCCAAGTAGAAGCTGTATGTCTTCAACCAATACATTTGTAACTACACTTACTCACTGTCAGTCTGTGCTCTTAACTTTTCATTCAAGCTAAGTCACAAAAGCAGCTCTAAGCTGCCCTCCTGTCACTCAAATACCCAGTAAGACATAAGCAAGACAGACCCCCATCTGCCAGTTAGGAAGGCCATCAATAGTCAGACATCTGTCAGTGTTTCACACACCACCACCACGAAGCTGCAGCAGCATTTTTAATAAAAGCCAAACAATTTCACTTCCGCTGTTGCAGAACACAGAGGGTAACACAACCTCTTCAGCAGATGAAAACCAAAGCCTAAGATGTCCTTTGTTACCAGTCAGGTGTTAGTATCATATTTAAGGTCACAAGAAACACAAACTTTAATGCTTTTAACCTGTGATGTCTCCAGCTACTAGATCAGGACAGAATGCTGCTGACCACACCCCTGAAAACAGAATCAGTGCTCCAGTTTGGTATTTACCTCCATAATCCTGTGTGCCCCTATTCCATGTAAACCCCCGACCTCCTCCTCACTCTGTACTGAAGATATACCCCAGTCCCAGACCCTACAAACCTTGAACACACACTCCCATTCCACAGATCCCTACAATGGTGCCACCTGAGACATCGAAACTCATCTCAGTCACTTCAAAGTCTCCCTGACAACTTGTTTGTGGTAACAACCATTAATAAAGTGCTACTGACAATGCTCTCCTGATGCCTCCCTCCCTTTGCTCATCTATCATTGATGTGTTTTCTTCCACAGCTCCCACCATCTGGAGAAGCCCAAGAAAACTCACTGAATGAGGACAGGGAATGCTGAACCTTAATGGGAGGGTGGAAAAAAACCCCAAACCAACAACCAATCCTTTGTCTATCACACAAACAAGTAACCATGGGGAAGAAGAGTAGAAATATTTAATGAGGCATAATTTGACTTGAATACACTAAAACAATTTCCATTACGTGTTACAGACATGGAAATTTCACTGCAAAAGGGAAGTAGATAATTTTGCTTGACAAAGGATTTTCATCTAAGTGTTCAAAGGTCAGCACACACGTGCTTGCCTGCCTGAGTAGTGTCCTATTTTGGAAGATGTAGGCTAAGGAAAAGTTACTTCTGTAAAAATCAACAAATGGTTTCAGCTCTCAGCTCCAGTCCTATCTCGTGGGCAACTTCCTGCCAAACGCTGATATCATCTTGGATTAAAAAGATAAATAGGACCAATTTTGTTGCAGTCAGCAAGTCTTTGGATGGAGCCAGAAATGCTGTCAGCTAAAGAGTCAACCTCCCTCTCAGAGAAACCAGCAGATACAAAGAGTTGAAAGGAATGCAAAGAATAAACCTTACTATTTCAAATGATGAACCAAATCCAGTTTTACCAGACAGCACTACTTGAACAGCAAGTTAAGATACCTGGAGACTGCTACATTAATTCTTCCTATTCTTGTATATTGCAATGGAACTATGAGCAAAATGCACAGGAGATACTCCAAGAGAAGTTTTGCTTCAGGAGCTGTTAAGTAGGAAAATGAGCTGACTCAACTGCATTTTACTTTCCATGTAGAACTGTGCAAAAGCAGAAGTTTCCACTCAGGAAGCAAACGAAACAACACAACCTTACATAACACCCATTGTAAAAGAAGTTTGATCCCATGTTCACAGTGAAAAGCTGATCCTCCCTGGGACCACAGCGGTGTTATGACTCATCAGCCCTTTTAGAAATTCTCCAAACACAGCTACAGAGCCCTGTATAACAAATTTAAAGTTGCTGAAGGCCAAGGACCTGCTGTGTCTAAAGTTGCTTAAGTCCAATCTGTGCTTTCACAGGTTGAAAACATCACTCAGAGTAACTGAAAGGATCATGTGAGAGAAAAATCCTTGGTTCACTTCTCATAATGGGTAGTAAAGTTTGCTGAAGGTATTAGTTATGCCAGGCAGTCAAAACAAAGATCAGAAAAACTCCTGTGCCAACAGTCACCCCAAAAAAGAATAAAAAAAGTCTGGTGGATTATCAATATATAAGCAGAGCACCTTCATCCTACTTCTTATGCAACTGTTGGCCACAGGACACGGGCTGGAAGTCCCTGCTGCCTGAATCACTACAACGTTGATTACAGCACGACCAAAGTCTTGGGCAGAAAAGGCAAAGGCCCATTTCCCAACCTCCAAGCAATCTCCAAGGATGGAGCCTTGCAGGCATGTTCTGCATGACACAGAACAGAAGGGAACCTGCAAAGTACCACACAAGTAGCTCATGCACAATGGCAAAGTAACCACAACTCATTACTGACTTATTTCTACAATATCAACTCTGAGGAGAAGTAAAACAAATATTCTACAATAAAACAGTATTTCCATCTCTCCCTCCTACTTTGTTTTTTCCCTTTTGGAAAGTGTTTCCACTGCTCTGGTAACTGAAGTGTTGTAGTTTAATCCTGGTTAAACTACTAAAGAACAACAGGAGTGGGACATTATAAGAAAGTTACCTGGTACTATGATGTCGACCCTTCCATCATGGCAACTAAGCGTGTTTTAATTTCTGGATGTAGAATCCAAGAAAAAAGTTGAAACAGTCAAACCCTATATAGTTAGAAAACCCTCTAAATGACTCACTTCACTCAAAACCAGCATGTTAAGTACATAAGATTAAACTTTGATAAAATTTGATGTCAACACATCTCAGTCACACACCTCAGACTTCTGCAGTTAAACCAAGCCTGATCTTGTTAGCAGAGAGACCAGAGAAGAACTAAGGAACACAATATCACACATACTAATTAAAATCATTGTTAATTGAACACACATCATAAGTACCACCATAATGCAGAACCCACTTTGTGGAGAACACACAAACAAAGCAGCCTGGAAGCTCACACTCCAGGAAAACTCAGTGTACTCAACCAGGAATACTGATCCGGGCACCATAAAACTGGAACTGGCAGGGCAGCCTGCTGGGGGAAAGCACTGCACCCCTCCACACCATGTTAGCTGTGCTTTATCAGTCAAGGAAAAAAACAGAATTGCTAAAAATGGCATCCCCTCAGCTCATCAGAGGGACCAGTTATGACTGTAAGACTGAGCAGTGTTGAGAAGCCTCCATGCACTCACTGAAAGCTAAAGGGAATGTGAGCACATCTTCAAGAGCAAACAGGTTAGATCCACGCGATTGATCCAAAAGCAATATATGCAACACATGAGGAAGGCTGAAAAAACCCCAAGTATTTTTATTCCAGCTACGTCAGCACTTCATGAACAGTTTCACTATTTCCTGCATTGTCAACTCCCCTCTTTGGAGGCCCTTTGCTACAAAATAAAAAGGGACTGGAAGAAACAAATGACAAGAAGGAAAATACACCTGTGAAATCACAAGTACCACCTATGGAATTATAAGTTTGCCTCAGTTCTCAGTAAGTTTCTTCAGGCTGATTTGTTTTGAAAATAAAGCCCTTGTGAAAGCAAATAAAAAGGAAGGAAATGAGAGCAAATCCTATATTTACTGAATAAGGTAAGAAAAAACACAATCCTCAAGACTTCAAAGTACATCAGTGAGTCAAAAAAAAAAAAAATCAAGGTGCTAAGCACTTCAAGAAACATCAAGAAAATCGTTGGAAGACAGACACACCCATTTACGCGAGCTCTCCCTTTAGAAATATAAAGAGATATTTTCTATTTAGCACAGAACCAACGCAGGCTTTTTTTTAGATGATACAGCATTTATAAATGTTTATTAAGCCTTTTATTCTACAACAGGTAGAGCAAAATAACTGTTGAGGTAAAATGCTACTCAGGCCTTAATTAGCTGGTGTTACCAATACAGCATTTTGAAAACGGCTGCAAAGAGAAAAGAGATATGCCAGAAAAATGCTGAAAAACTGTTCTTAAAGCACTAGAAATGCCAGCCACACCTCATTTAGTCAATCACATCGGCCTAAATAAAAATTATCTCTTCCTTGTGCACCAAGTTCAACACAATAAAATGTCTGAAGAGGACAGGGCAATGGGGTAACATAAAACAAGTCGCGTGCTATTCCACTTCATCTTTAAATCCATTTCCCTTCAATAAAAAGTCTACTCATTCTCTCAGTGTTATTTTTCAAAGCCAGCATTAGTTTTGCCCTCCTAAACACAAGCAACCTCCACCGCAGTTCACCTCTTCATCCCAAAACCAGTGGACTTCACTTGAAGAGTGGCCTCAGCTACAAGTAACTACCCATAAATCTCAAGTCTTGCCAGACCGAGATTTCAATTCAACAACATCTCAGTGAAGACCTTGAAAATTTTGCTTATGTTTATTTCAGCAGAAAAGTATTTTAGAACTAACTAACAAGTTACAACAGTCTGTTTGGACATATCACGTCTCGTTGTCATTAAAAAAGGTTAGTGAAGCTTCGGATACCCCTTTTCACGAGCAAATTTAACACAAACCCCAACTTTTGTGGAGGAGGTTCATCCAGCTAGTTACTACGGAGCTTCTAAGTTAAGTCGACTCAGGAGCTCGAAGGCAACTCCTCCAAATCTCACAGGCGTGATCTCCGTGTCCAGGAGCGCACACACACACAAATACACACACACGCTTTTGGAGGAGCTGGGGGGACAAGGGGGAGTCACACTCCCAGCCAGGGCGGGTCGGGCGCTGTCACTGCGCAGCACGACCCGCAGCGAGCCCGAGCCGCCCCAGCGCTCCCACTTTCGGAAGGTTTGCACCCAAACATGAGCCTCCCGATAAGCGGAGGGCACGAAACCCTGCCCTCCGTGAGCCCCGGGCAGCGCTCACAGCACGGCGGGCCGGGCCCAAACAACTGTTGCTGCCGCGGGGGGAGCGGCCGCACTGGGCCGGCCCGCGGCCCCGGGACAAACCCCCCGAGTCCGGCCTGGCCGCGGCCCCGGGATCGGGACAAACCCCCCAGTCCGGCCTGGCCGCGGCCCCGGGATCGGGACAAACCCCCCAGTCCGGCCTGGCCGCGGCCCCGGGATCGGGACAAACCCCCCGAGTCCGGCCGGGCCGGGCCGGGCTCCCGCTCCGCCCGCTCCCCCTCAGCGCGGGGCCCTCACGGCCGCGGGGCTCCCGCCCACGGAGCGGCCCCAGCGCGGCCGCGGCGACACGGGCGGCGCCCCCCGCCCTTCCCTCCCTTCCTCCCTCTCTCCCTCCCCGCTCGGCCCCGGGCACGACCCGTTCTGCCCCCGCGGGGATGGCTGCGGCCCCTCACCGATGGTGGAGATAAAGGTGGTGTTGAAGGCGTCCTCGCTGAAGCGGAACAGGAGGCAGGTCTTGCCCACGCCCGAGTCGCCGATCAGCAGTAGCTTGAACAGATAGTCGTAGGTCTTCGCCATCTTCGCCCGGGGCTCGGCTCGCGGCCGCTGCAGGAGGGGACGAACGCGGGAGGAGGGAAGGAAGGAGGGACTCCGGGGGGGAGGGAGGAGGGAAGGAGAGGGAGGCACCGCCCGCGCACGGGAAGCGGCAGCGCCGCGTCAGCAAGCGCCGGAACCGCCGGGCCCGCCGGGGAATGTGGTTCTGGGGCGCTGGCACCGGGGGGGCCTCTCATCGGCTAAATTCCTCTAGAGACCAGCGAGAGTCATGGAGTTATGTGTCCAAGCGGCACATTAAACAGTGGCACCATACTGCGGGTCACCAGCGAGCACGGGAGAAACGAGACTCCAGTGTGTGACCTCGCGTGCTCGCACCTTGCCGCGGGCTGTCAGACAGGAACTGCTGTGCACGCCACAGAAGAATTGTGTTCACAGTGCGGGGGTTGTAGAACAGGGTGTCTGACCTCGAGCAGCACTGGAAAATGGGGGGGATCCAGAACAAGGTGTCTGCTCTAGGGCAGCACCGACAATGGTGCTCGTTCTCCAGCTGGGCCAGGGGAGGTTTAGGTTGGATATTAGGAAGACATTTTTACAGAGAGGGTAATCAGCCATTGGAATGGGCTGCCCAGGGAGGTGGTGGAGTCACCATCCCTGGAGGTGTTTAAGATGAAACTGGATGTGGCATAAGTGCCATGGTCTGGGAACCATGGAGAGGTTGGATCAAGGGTTGGACTTGATGATCTCAGAGGTCTTTTCCAACCCAGTCGATTCTCTGATTCTGTGATTCTAGGGTGTCTGATCTAGAGCAGCACCGACAACGTGGGTGTTGTAGAACAAGGTGCTCTAGAGCAGCGCTGACAGTGTGGGTGTTCTAGAACAAGGTGTCTACTCTAGAGCGGTTCAATAAACACTTTCGCCCATCTTGGTGTTTTTCCCTCCACTAATAATCATCCCTTGGTGTGAGGCAGCCTTGTTACACATTCATTATGCCGTGTTCCCCACGGGATGTCACGAGACACTACGAAAATAAATAGTGCTACTGAAACACTTCAGAATGACAACAAAGAGCTACTGCTTTAATTTAATTTAAATATTGTAGCCCTTAGAGAAGCTATAAACAGAACCCTCTAACACTATAAATCACCACGACAGTTCTCAGTTCTCTCTTAGGAAAACAAAGGAAAAAGAGATGTTTTCCCCAAATCATTCATTAAAGGATTGGCATCCTGCAATGTTCCCTTTCCAGCTCCCTCCAGGTTTGCCCTGAGCTTTGTGCAGGAATGGCCCTGTGGCACCACCTGCCCAGGCACCCTCCTGCAAGTCCCTGGGGTGAAATAGGGCTAAACTGGTCTAATGCCTGGCTACTGTTGTATTTGTGCAAAGGATTGCGAGGAATCACTCTGGATAAATACCTTCAGCTACTATAAACCTTGAAAAAGCAGAAGATGTTGTGCTTCTAGTTACTAATTATTCCAAATCTTCCCTGGTAAGGGTGTCATTTTGGTGCTATTCCTGGCCAATATATGTTTGTGGTAGCAAATCATCAAAAATACAATGGCAGATGTGATGTAAATCTCTGTACAAGATGAATTCAGTAAGAGCTATGAATGCTAATCTATATTCCAATTAATTGGTGCAAAATCTAATTTTATATTTATACGTTATATGCTGTGTTGTAATAGAGGATAATCAAGGCTGCAAAACAAGGATGGGGGGAATTGCCAGTTCTTTTTTCTTCTTTTTTTTTATAACACACTGGAGGATCTCTGCCCAGTTCAGGCCAGAATTTGGAAACCTGGCTGCTTGGTCCATATTTGGACTGTATAATTAGCAGTCAGGCTGTTTAGATGTTGAGTTGTTACAGTCCTTATTATAAGATTCGAGTTTATAAATGATAATGGCAACTTGGCACTGGAGCAGTCAAAGCAAATTGGTTAATTATATCAGTCTAACATGAATAATTGGATTACAGGAAACTGCAAGTGAAAAATTAATCTCTGAAACATTTCCCTGTAGCTGCACTTTCAGAGACATGAGTTGCTGTGTACTGTAATTACGGCCATGCTGAACGTTACTACACAAACATATTTCAGCTTTGAAGAGAGAAATTTCGGGGTTAATTTTCACTCTTGAGTTTTATGGAACACAGAGGCTCTCCCACGTCTCTGGAGCAATATGTTTGCCATCACCATCTGTTACTCGGGAGGATTTTTATAGAGAAATAATGCAAATGACTTCCCTCTTCAATCACGCTGGTGCTTTGCAATATTGCGTTCTGTTGTGATCTGAAGAAGTGCCAGTTTGCCGGATTCAAGGGACAGATGTTTTCTCAACCATGAACTTTAAAAACACGATGTAAAAATTAGGAGTTACATTTTCTGATTTCCCAGAATTGTAATTGTACAATTGTGTACCTTGCAACAAGTCAGTAAAACTTTGAGCAGTACTGTCAGAACTGTTCAGGTTCAATAACCACACCACGATGATATCTGCTCCATGAAAACACTTTGGAGTCTTTGCTATTGCACCAAAATGGAGAAGTGGACATTTGGTTTATATTGCATTACAGTCAACAACAATTCAATTTTTTTGGCACAGGAGAACCACCCAGGGGAACACTGAACATGCAGGAAATAGTGTTTGAAACTATGGTTCACCTGCTGTCTCGATGTAAATGCAAGTGGGATTGTAAGTTTGATTCTGTTTCATGCATTGCAAAGAATCAGAATTTTAAAACCCTTTACAACCCCTATATGAATACCCTAACAGTTTGCCTGAATAGAATCATAGAATCATTAAGATTTGAAAAGACCTCCCAGCCCATCAAATCCCCCCTGTGCCCGACCCCCACCTTGTCCCTCAGCCCAGAGCGCTGAGTGCCACGGCCAGTCGTTCCTTGGACACCTCCAGGGGTGGGGACTCCACCACCTCCCTGTGCAGCCCCTGCCAAGGCCTGACCACCCTTTCCAGCAAGAAATTCCTCCTGATGTCCAACCTGACTCTCCCCTGGCACAGCCTGGGGCTGTTTCCTCTCCTCCTGTCCCTTGTTCCCTGGCCCGACGGCCCACTGGCTCCCCCCTCCTGTCAGGGAGTTGGAGAGAGTGAGAAGGTCCCCCCTGAGCCTCCTTTTCTCCAGGCTGAGGCCCCCCAGCTCCCTCAGCTGCTCCTCATCACACTTGTGCTCCAGACCCTCCCCAGCTCTGCTGCCTTTCTCTGGACCTGCTCCAGCCCCTCAATGCCCTTCCTGAATTGAGGGGCCCAGAACTGGACACAGGATTTGGCCTCACTAGTGCTGAGTACAGGAGGACAGTCCTGGGCCTGTGCCCACACTGTTGCTGATCCAGCCCAGATGCCTTTGGCTTCCTGCCCCCCCTCCTTCCTGCACACCCAGATCATGTCCAGCTGCTGTCACCAGCACCCCCAGGGCCTTTCCCAGCTTTCCAGCCCCTCTGCCCCAGCCTGGAGCTGCAGGGGGTTGTTGTGACCCAAGGGCAGGACCTGGCACTTGGCCTTGTTGAACCTCATACAATTGGCCTTGGCCCATGGATCCAGCCTGTCCAGATCTCCCTGCAGAGCCTCCCTGCCTTCCAACAGATCCTTTGTGTCATCTGTGAACTTACTGAAGGTGCCCTCAATTGTCCAGATCATCAATAAAGATATTAAGCAGGACTGGGCCCAGTCCTGAGCCCTAGGGAACAGCACTAGTGACTGGTCCCAGCTGGATGTGGCACCATTCCCACCACTCTCTGGGCCTGGCCATCCAGACAGTTTTTAACCCAGCCAAGGGTGCACCTGTCCAGCTGCAGCTTCTCCCGGAGAATCCCGTGGGAGACAGTATCAAAGGTTTTACTGAAGTCCGGGGAGACACATCCACAGCCTTTCCCTTGCTCACTGGGTGGGTCACCTGTCATAAAGGGAGATCAGTGCCACAGTTCAAGCTCATCCAATAAAGAGGTGAGTCCTAACCAAGACATGGCAGAATTCCATTAGTCACTGAGGTGTATGTAAAGTCCATCTGTTAAAGCCCTCAGTTTAAGAAAGGAACTGATATGAATAGCAAAATGTAATTACTCCCTCTATTCATATGCAATAAATTAAAAAATCTCTCCCTACACATTAAGAAAAACAGAAAAATACTTGTTAACCAACACCTACATTTCTAAGAAAAAACCCAAGCTGATTACATTGTTACTTCATTCTTACTCTCATTTTTAGTTTCTCAGCTGACATCATTATTTCTAGCTTCCAAACATCCTTGTCCCCTGCTCAGATCAAAGGTGAGACTGGTTAAGCAAATACGTGTCAAGATCTTGTCTTTAACCAAACTCTTCTATTCAATGCACACAAAATTGTAGGAAATTCTGCATCTTAATTGTTTAAGTACAAGGCTTAAAAAACCCAGTAAGAGTTTAAAACATGTTGGTAGAACTAAGACCCTGTTATTTTGGCACTAAAAGATAATCTTAAGAGGCAGTCTTGCCCTGAGTGCCACCTATGCACAAATGATTAACATGAGCTTTGCTCCTTAGCTTTTGGACTCTGCTAGCTCATATCATAACATTTCTGATTCATATCTATAACAACTCTGACTTTGGCAGGTGCCTCTGCAATTCACTGTTTGATGACCATCATGTGACTTTCCCTTAGGAAAATGTCCCTTATTCCCCAGTTCCAGTAAATACAACTTTCACTGCAGGTAGATACTTCTGTGCTCATTCTACAATTTGTCTCCCTGCATTTGATATGTTGCTATGTCCTGCTTTCAAGTCCTGGTTTTAAGAAGATCTATGCATTGGTTTAATATACAAAGAACAGTGCCTTCTTTTACTCTACTGATCTAAATGTATGAATTTTCCACATGAATATACTGCAGAAATTTATACAGAAGAGGTCAAATCAAGTCATTATTGGGAAAGGAAATTACATAAAGTATGTACAGTTTAATTCCAGAAAGAAAAAGCATTGTATTATATTGAGTCTTATCTGTAAAACCCATTAATTTAAAGGTTTGATATTACTGTGATCCCAGTAGTGCTAAAAGTGGACTTTCTTCAAGTTCCAGTGTTAATCTGAACTATCTCGGCATAAGCATATTTAAACCAAATTATTACATGCCACAGTTTGCACCACCAGTTTATAATCAATTAAAATTATAATTCTTAATCCTGTAGTCCAGGCAAACCCACAGGCTGACTGCATTCTGGATCAAACATACCACTTGAAGTGAACGTGCTAATTTTGAGTGCAGCTTAGAGGTGGTTAGAGCATGGAAATCTAGATGGTCTTCATGATAGTACTGCAGAGACACCCATCCACATTTCAGTACTCTAGACAGCCACTGTAAGCAGTATTAGGGTGAATTTGTTTGTATTAAATCATTCATTACACACTGACTCAGTGACCACAGCCAGTTTATGTGAGGGTTCGCAGTAATCCCCCCAAAAGCCCGAGTTCTCACAACATCAGACAGCAAACCCTGAGGACCCACCCAAACTCAGCTGCAGGAGGGCAGAAATGGGGCAGAACAGAGTGGCACCGGGGTCAGCAGGTGCTGGACACAGCGAGGGCCTGTGCTGTACAGGCCAGCAGGAGCCACCACTGTGCACGTCCCCAGAGACACCGATTCAGCTTCCAAACAGCGAGGGAGCGACACTCCCAACGCGCAGAAACCCCAACTGTCATTGTGTTGTTTTTAAACATCCCCAGATCAGCTTTGAGAACGTTTCTGTTGTCATTCTGGCAGACACATAACATTTCTTACTCTTTTCTCTAAAAGGAGATCAAAGCCTTTGCTTGCTGAGAAAAGGCTGGAGAGAAGAAGTCATTCTCTTAGACCCGAATCTCTCTCTCTCAGTAGGCCACACCATTGTTGTACAGACGGCATTTCTCTCCTTCACTCACAGCTTAAACTCAGTGCTGCATTTCTGATTTGTAAAGGGTAAACTTCAAAAAGAATCTTCAGTTTTAAGACTGAAGGTAATGCATTAGAACTGACTCATTCAGCAGGTCACTGAACTACAGGCAGTTATGAAAAGGAAATTAATCTCCAGGCAAAACCAAAACAGAGAACCAAACAGAGGAATGTGTCCAAAACACATCCTGTTTTCAGATCATCCTGTGTGCCCCTCCTTCTACAGAAGATACCAAATCAGCAGCCTTAATAGATTGTCCCCTTTCCACTGTGCTTACAGATAAATAAGATACATTTGAAACAGACTGCAAGGTAGTAGGGACAGCTAAGACTCAAGAACTGACTCTGTGCTGGTAACTGGTTTATGTTCTGACTTCACAGGACAGCATGCAGAGGAAAGTATAAGTCAGAGCCTTTCCTATTAAATTCCCCATGATACAACAAGAAATACTTCCAAAATACCTCTGTCTGTGTGTCATCACCACCCCAGCACACAAGGCCAAATGCTAACACAGCATTACCCTGTCACAGTGGCTGTGACGAGGAGAGAGGAAAAGCAATATAATGGCTTGGGGTACTACAACAATTCTGCCGTGCTGGCAGAATAATGCAGGACTTTGGGGTGCAGAGTGTTGTGAAAGCCGTGTAGTGTCAACATCGGGGAGAGGCCCTCCCAGCTTTGAGAATATTGTTGGCAGAAAAATATGCCTCTCTAAAACTTCCATCCTCACTTGTGCTCACAACAAACTTCTGAAATAACTTTTGCTAAATGCATCGGTTCTCTCTTTAGAAAGCCCTTGGCTCGACATGCTCCCGCTGGGCCTTTGGGAAGACTTTTCATACCAAGCGATTTTCGTAAGGTCTGTTGTGCCACCAGGAGGACTTCTGTTGAACTACACTTTTAAATGTTTCAGGCCTGATTAAATAGTACGGTTTGACAGATTATATTTGTGATTAATTTTATTGACTTATGGAAAAAAATATTCAGTATCTTAGTTTAAAAAAAAAATTTTTTTGTTTTAATTTCCACCATCTGCAGGTTGTTTTTTTTTCTCATAGGTTTTATAAATTGATTTAAACACAGGAGTGACAACTAACAGAAAAAAATGCCTTTTTCATTTTGACGGCAGTGGGAAACTGCAAAAGAATATGCACATAGGTACAACTTCGTGCAATGTGCCATTTAGTATGAAATGACATGTGTCCAGTTCTGGGTTCCTCAGTACAAGGGAGACATGGAGCTACTGGAGAGCATCCAGCAGAGGCCACAAAGATGATTTGGGGTCTGAAGCATCTCTGATGAGGAGAGACCGTGAGAGGTGGGCCTGGTTAACTAGAGAAGAGTGAGAGGGGATCTCATTAATGCATATAAATATCTCCAAGAGTTGTCAAGAGCATGGTTCCAGACTCTTTACTGTGGTGCCCAGAGACAGGATGAGGAGCAATGGCCCTAAACTAAAACACAAGAAGTTTCACCTCAACAGAAGGAAGAACTTCCTTACGCCGAGGGTGGCCAGGGAGAGTGTGGAGTGTGGAGTGTGGAGTCTCCTCTCTGGAGACATTCAAACCCACTTGGACGGTTCCCTGTGTACCTGCTCCAGGTGCCCCTGCCCGGGCAGGGTGTTGGACTGGGGGATCTCCAGAGGTCCCTTCCAACGCCAACAATCCCGTGATTCTGTGACACGCAGCCGATAGCTCCGTCAGCATCTAACGCAGACACGGACGGCGTTCCGCGGTCCCGGTGCTGCCCACGGGGCGGCCCCGCGGGCACCACCGAGCCGGGTGCGCCGAGCGCGGAGCGGCCCCGCCGGCGGAAGGGGCGGCGCGGGGCGGGCGCTCGGGAGAGAGCGCGGAGGAGATGCCGGTGAGGGGCTTGTTTACCGCGGGTCACTGGGGGTCAGGAGCCGCCCGTTTACCGCGGGTCACTGGGGGTCAGGAGCCGCCCGTCCCCGGGGCGGCTGCGGGGCCGGGGGGTAATTAACGGAGCAGCCTCGGCCCCGCTGCGCGGCCCCCCGAGCTCCTGCGGGCCCCGGAGCCGCCGGGCCGGCCCGTCCCGTCCCCCCGGGGCAGCCCCCGGGCGGGCTCGCTGTACGTGTGGCCCGAGCCCCGGGTAACGCAGGGCCCTTCTGCTCTCGCCCCACCCAGCTGGCCAAGGACCTCGTGCATCCCTCCCTGGAGGACGAGAAGAGAAAGCACAAAAAGAAGCGTCTTGTGCAGAGCCCCAACTCCTACTTCATGGATGTGAAATGTCCGGGCAAGTATTTAAAATGTTTACGCCTTGCAAAGGGAGCAAAACTAATTTTGAGTGCTGTACATCCTCATAAAACAGCTGCTTACTATATATATGTATTATGCATATTATATATATTTTTAATATCTTTTTAAATCTTTGTTCTGTAGAGATAAAGCTTTGTATATTGCTTTGGGTTTTTTTAACAACAGAAGTGTTTTCAACCTTTTTCAAAAGTTAATGTAAGCAATCAGCTTTTGATTTTTTCTGGAGGTCTGGCGTGAGGTTTTTCTTGTTGTTTTTCCCCTTGCAAGTAAGGAAAAAAACAACCCCCTGGATTTGCATGTATAAGAAGTGAGATTAAATGGGTGCCTTAAAGCATCCACAGCACAAGTTTCAAGTAGAAGACAGCGTTAGAGATTACATCCTTTACAAGTTTTCTCTCTCCAAACATTCCTCTTGGCTAATTGGAAGTATTTTTCAGGGGGAAAATTGAAAAGCAGTGAAAATCCCTTTTTTTTGTATAAGTGATTTCATTCTTTCTTAAGTCATGGCATTTATAAGTTCTAGACAAAAGCGTTGCATGAGGAATTAGTGAAGGTACTTTGTACAAGTCTTCTGATTTAAATGTCACGTTGGCTTTAAGGAATGCAACCCAGCACCTGCCTTACCGGTACCAATGATTAAACAGAAAGCAAACACAGGTTGGAACAGCAGTGTTTATATTCACAGCTGCCAGACTTTGTCAACAGCAGTGTTCTCCTGTTACAAGTTAAATATTTCTCTGGGTAGGTGTGTTTTTGTGTTCAGTAGAGAAGGCTAATCCAGAACTGCTCCACTTCTTTGCAGGACACATATTACAGGCAAATTAGGCCTTGTCAGCCTTCAGGCTGTGTTGATTTTCGGATGGGCAGTCCCAAGTTTCAGTTACCCAACTTGCTTTCCTGTGCATGTAAGGAAAAGCAGGTACTTCAGACCACAACCATGATTGGCTTCGTTTGACTTGGTGTGTTGTGCAGTGAAATAAAGATGCATTTTTGGGCAGGTGTACTTGGAGTGTCTGGTTGAGTAACACACGCAATAAAACCATGCTGGAAATACCCTGTGGAAAGTTCAATGATGCTGTTTTGCAGGATGCTACAAGATCACCACCGTGTTCAGCCATGCTCAGACCGTGGTTCTGTGTGTAGGGTGCTCAACTGTGCTGTGTCAGCCTACTGGGGGCAAAGCCAGGCTCACAGAAGGTAAGGGGCAACGTTAGACTGCCTAAATATTCCACTTATATAAATGCATTTTATAGCCTGCGAATATTTTGGCTTTGATTCTGGAAACTGATACTGGAACACTTACAGTTGGCCAGTAAATACATTGTTAATGGGCCCTGAATTGGGAATTTTTCCTCAGATTCTTGTTTTTAAAAGGCAGCTAAACAGCTACAGTGTCATCAAACACACTTCATTTTAGGTGCCTTGACTTGTCATTTCCTTCAGCTTATGTAATAAAAGCTGCTGTTTAATCTGAGCTATGTTTAGAGTGTTCAAAAGCACCACCAAAGGAAGAGGGTGCTTTTGGCAGGCTAAAGTGGTTGTGTGCCACTGCTACTCTGGGTGGCTTGCCTGCTTGTTTTTAAACAGTAGTGCTGTAAGGCAGTTCCCTGGCTCTCCTTCCTTAATAAAAAACTGCTTTGTATAAATTACAAGGGAACAAATAACCACTGATAATTATATACACATAACTGGTATAACACCAGTATCTTGAAATGTACTGGAATCACTTCAGAGTTTAAAAAATTAAAACCCAGATTTAATTCATTTCTTGTTTAAAGGACAAGATGTAAACATATATATACAAATTACATATAGGGCTGCTTATACCATGGGCTGCTACTCAGGGGTAGGGCATATGAGGATAGGATAGCTGAAGTCAGGCTGTAGAGCAGATGAAAAGGTAGCAACACACCCAGCAGCTGTTTCAGTGTGGGGTTTGTATCAGTAAGGAATGGGACAGTAGACTGACATTTTAAAAGGCCTCTGGAAGAAAAGAAAATAGTACACCTTGGTCTTACCTTAAGATGAATTATATGACAGCCACATTGTTGTGGTTGAGCTAGAGAAGACTTACAGTGCTAAATCTTCACCTCCTGTACATGAAATTTGAATTTACTGGATCAGTTTTCCTCTTTACACTGGATGGACAGATTTTCAAGGCAGTCTAACAATTTAAGGACTATTCACATCTATACTATGTGCTTCCTTCACAGGCTGTTCATTTAGAAGAAAGCAACACTGAAGACTTCAGGCATGTGGGTTTGGATCTGTGTTCCTGCCTCACCAGTTTAAAAATGCCTGTTATTAAAACAATGTAATTATGATTGATTTTGTAAAAATTACCTGCTATTGCTGAGTAATCTGCTGGAATCTCTTTTTCAATAAATGATTTGAAGTGCAAGTTTTTCCAGTAAGTTTGCAGACAACTGAGCTCTATTTTTGTAATTTTACTTCCAAACAGTGGTAAAAGCCTTGGACTTGGCTGCATCCTTCCCCTTGTTAATCATCAACTGCAGCAGCATAACGCATGTAGTGACAGGATCTGCTTTAAGAGTGCGTTTTGGCTATTTTATTACTGCAGCTGCCCTAACTGCAAGGGTTGTGAAAGCTGGATAGATTTAAAATGGCTCCTTTGCTTTTAATGTAATCCCTTCACCATGTTGGTGATTTATCACATGGTGATAAATAAAAATGTGAAGTTACTCACCTGTGTTGAGCTGTTTCTCTGGAATGCAGGGTTTTTCCCTCCCTCTGTTTTGGTCTCTAGACTGCACTTGGTATTCTACACTGAGATTTCTATACACAAAAAAAATAAAGGATTTTTTTGCAGAACTCTGAAAGCACTCAGGATAGAGAAGGCATCTGGTATATAAGCAGCAGTAAGTCAGAACTACACTAAGAGCTGTGAATGGCATCTAAGCATTAAAAAACTGCATATTTTCAGTATTAAATACTGACAATAGTTACCTTATTGCAATAAAGAAATGGGTTTAATTAGCTTTTTAAAGCCATGCCTTTCTAAACGGCTGTTAAAAATGGGTTTTGTTTTTAACCATGAGAAGACAATCAGATAAAATCTTGCATGTATCTTATTTTACTAAATAATATCTCGAGTTATGGATTGACATCTCTTTCAAAGGATCAGGTGTCTTGGTGAGCTAATGATTGTTGGGAATTTCTATTTAACTAGTATTCTTTTTATGACTTTTAAAAGTTGTACATTTCTAATCAATAAAAAAAACCCCAACAAAACCTGATATAACAAGTAGTTGCATTTGCAAGGTAAGTTTTATTTCAGTTATTTCAGACAGTGAACACTTGTAATTACCAGATTCAAAAACTAGGTGTTTGCTACAGAAACAGATATACCAATGGCATATACATGTCTTCTAAGGAAAGTACAGTTTTGTGTCAGTGCCATACCATGTTTTCACAATAAAGGTTCAAACATGAGTAAGTTTATCATGAAAGCTGCTCTTAATTGACCAGTTTCCCACATGTAATGCTAGTCCATCCAGTAACTGGTTTCAGAAAAAAGATCAAAACAGCACTGTTAGTTCAGTTGTGACCTGAATACAGATTCTAAGGCCAGACTGATTCCTGGTCTCCCATATCTCTGCCTTCTCTTCCTCTACCCCAAAAGGTAAGAACTCATGATTTAGTAAACACCACAGCAGAGAATGTCAGTGACCCTTTCTGTTCCAGGCACTGGAAGATGAAATATAGACATCATGGCATCTCCAGCACTACCCATGTGACAACAGAGGCTTTGGAAAAGCCTTAAGTTACAGGAGGTACAGTATAAACAACACGGTATGCATATAAAAACTGGTGGCTAAACGTATTCTGTACGGGGAGTGAGACACTATCTGTGATCTCCTGGTGTTAGAGATGCCTTAGTTCTTACCATTATTCACTTTCATACTTCAGATATTCACATTTATTAGTGTTTGGTCACATGCAGACAAGGATAAACCTACACCTTCCACATTCTTTGTCTAAACCCACACACAACAGTCAGTGCGTGAAACTTGTTTTCTCCCAAAACAAATACCATTTGCAAACAGGTGCATCATACAAGCCAAATATGTTATAAATCCTAAACCAAGTGTTACTTTTCAGATTTTTTATATTCAAAACATTTTGTTTGGTCTATTTCTATTCATGTCCTTGAACATGAAAACAACTAACTCAGAACTTTTTATTCTCATGCCCTGTGTAAAACAAGCAATGGCTTCTGCTGCTGCAGGTTTACCAGGCAGGAAGTGCTCAAGACTGGGGAGGAAAAATAAGCTGCTATTGCAGAAGATGCTCACCTCCAGTCCTTCTGTATTGGAACTGTCAGACAACACCCAAGATTTCAGTGGAAGGGGAGATAATTTATTGCCTGACCAATGAAAGCTCATTCAGAAGGGTTCTCTCCGTTTCTTCACTGATTGGATATTCTTGAGATAAAGACAATTATGAATGACATCATTAATGAATAAAAAAGTGACGTTTTGGTGAGTGGGCCGGAAACCCCAAGCAAATGGTTTAGGTATAAGCTTTGACTGTTTTAAGGCACAAGAATGATTCAACTATCAAGAGTAAACTAAAGCAGTCCTACTAGCTTCAATTAAAAATGTAGGTAAAACACTGACCCCTCAAAATATTAAATTTCTTGGTTTGTCAGTCTTGGGTGATAAATGTTACCACAGGCCCCCTGGGAACAGAGGTGGCAGCAGAATGTTCATCACAGGGCAGGTAACAACTAGGAAGTCAATACTGAAAGCACTAACTTGGGAAAGAGGCAGGTAGAGCTATTTTCTGCTAGCTGTTATCCAAGACATCTTGTTCCCTAAATTCAGAGAAGCAGAGCTGCAAAAGAGTGCAGGAAAGTTAAGTACTGGAAGACATTTCCTGACAAGATACTTTATTTTGTCTCAGCCTGGAAAGAGTGTCTGATGTAACTGCAGGAGAAGTGAGGTGGGGGTTAATTTTTGGGACAAAATTTTGGAGATCCTATGTTACTATATTCCTATAGTAAAATTAAAGATTGGAGAATCTCATACCTCAAGTGCTGTGTCCAGTTCTGGGCACCTCAATTCAGTGAAGACATTAAGGGGCTGGAGTTGAGCCCAGAGAAGGGCAGTGGGGCTGGGGAAGGGTCTGGAGCACAAGTCTCATGAGGAGCAGCTGAGGGAGCTGGGGGGGCTCAGCCTGGAGAGGAGGAGCATCAGGGGAGACCTCATCACTCTCTTCAAGTCCCCAAAAGGAGCGAGGAGCTGCATGGGAGGTGGGCTCTGCTCCCAGGAACCACCAATAGAACAAGAGGAAATGGCTTCAAGCTGCACCAGGGGAGGTTCAGGTTGGTCATCAGGAAGAATTTCTTCACTGAAAGAGTGGTCAGGCCTTGGAAGGGGCTGCCCAGTGAGGTGGTGGAGTCACCGACCCTGGAGGTGTCCAAGGAACGAACTGGACGAGGCACTGAGTGCTCTGATCCAGTTTCCAGGTGGTGATCAGTCAATGATATTGGAGGTCTCTTCCAACCTTAAGGATCCTATGATTCTATGAAAATGCTTCTTTGGAACACATCACAATTTCTTTTTCAGCCTTGAGGCAGACCTCCAAATGGAGCAAAGAATGGTTTACAAAAAAACCCCCTCAAAAGTCTATGAGACTTCTACTGCTGGCTTCAAGAATGGGCTTGACATTTTATTGAGTTCCTAATCCCTGTGTGTAGAGGGATATTTACATTACAGAATACAGTGCCATTTCTGGCTACCAGGTTAGCACATGTATCATTCAAAAACAAAGGGACAGTTTGGCAGCTCACCATATTGTGCCGTTTGGGTGCATGTGAATGGAGAAATAATCCCCTTATTGCACAGTAAACTATTCTCACACAGTCTCTGTGTCCAATAAAAATGGATGAGAGAACATCTGAAAAACAAAAAGATTTGTACTTACATTGCTCTAGCTTCGTTCTTTTCTAATTCTTAACAATCCACAGCTCTGACAAAAGCCTGCTTCTGGTATAAATCTGCATTCTGGAGGTAGCATCAAGGTTTGGGTTTTGTTGGCTTTTTTGAACAAAAAAGAAATGTGCTATGGGAAAACAAAAATCAACAGTGAAACTCTTTCTTTAAAAAGAAATACTGAGCAGCTTTGGCAGACTGGAACTGTGAGAATAACAAATAACATCTTTGTGTGCTCAAAGCAAGGTGTGAAGTTTTTCAAAAGGCAGATAATTTTTTGTACTACTTAGTGCAAAAAACAATGCTATTTTTTTTTTAGATCTTGGTCAAGTGTTTCACTAGTTGATAAAAATAACCTGCTAATATAATGATATTTACACATGTACTTGAGGAAGTCAAACTTGACTGTTACATTCTCCTTTTCTGTAAGCTAGGAACGTCCCTGAGAGATGAATTCCAGTTACACGTAAGTTTAGCACCATTAGCAGAAGTTAATTAAGGGAATTTTTGATGCTTTTTCTTCCCATATTCTCAATGATCTTGGAGCCCAATTACACCTTCTCTCTTTCCTGTTCCTGTGTCAGTACAGTGAGTTGTTACACACTCCCCAGGTTTTCAGTCTGTGCACTGTGCCTGTTTTTCCCTGTCGAATTCCCTGGCGATCTTTAAGGCAGTGCTGTGGAGTGACACTGACTGCATGTTACACACAATGGAGACAATCACTCCTCTGGGTGGAGCACCCCCGGCCCCAGGGCCCAGCTCCTCAGGCAGGATGAGGAGCACACTGCTTGCCCCCACTGCCCCCCCTGTGTGGGATGCATAGTGTCTCTGCTGCCTGCAGCAGCCACAGCGCTGCTGCTTCTCCACCACAGCCCAAGCCATGGCGTATCTGCCGTCCCGGTCCCATGACACCTCTGTTTTTGGCACCGGGGTCCACATCATGGACACTGTGCCTGGTTTGAGGTACCCAGGCAGAAGTTTGCCAGCACTGCTTTTGAACTGTCCAGCTTGGTAACTGTACAACAGGGCATTTCCAAACTTCAGGAGGTCCCCCACTGAGGACAGAAAGCCACCACCAGCCCACTTATAGGAGTTGTCCACGTAGGGTGCGTTGACCAGCCGACCCTTTTTGTTGTAAACATAACACCTACAAATCAAGAACATTCAACTTGTCACTCTCAGGTACTGTGCACAACGATTTTAAGCTGCCCTACCTTAAAAGAGCAAACTGAGCATGTTATTAGCTTGTTGAGATTTTTTTAAAACATATTTTTCTTGAATATATTCATTGCAGAAAAATCAACAAGAAATTCAGACAGGAAAACAAAAATTTAGGTGACTTCTTTGGTTAGAAGCTTGGTTTCAATACAAGTACTAATCCTACTTACTCTTAGGATATACTAAGAATAAAGGCAATTTACAAATAAGATATAACAGAAATCAATAGATCAGGCAACAGAGATTTTTTTCTTAAATCCTGTACTAGATTTGAAGTGGTTTGAAGAAAGAGGAATCCTACAACTACCCCATGATTATCAGACAGTGAGCTCTGAATGTCCCTGAAGTCTTGGCTGACTGCTCTGACTGATTCCCTCCATTCTGGTTGCCATATTCTACAACAAAACAAGAAGCATGAAAGTCTTGCAAAACACAAATGAAAAACTGCCAACCAGAACTGCAGAGTGAACTATGAGGAACAACACAACAGCAGTGCAGAATGAATTGTGCTTTTGAAAGAAACAGTCCAATCATGACTGGATTCATTCCATACAACACATGAGAAGGAATGTTGAATAAATAGATAACTCACTGAATTTCAACCTTTGGTTTTTAGACCACATAAGGTCCATGTACTACTTGGAGAGTTCTGCAAAGGAACAATCCTATCCAGTGTGCACTTACATTGCAAGGATTTTAGGAAGCTTCTAAAAGTTATAATATTGAAAATCAGAGGTTGAAGCAAAGAGAGATGAATGGTCCAAGATCCAATACAACCATCAACTCTGCCAGTGATTCAGTATCTCATTGTCCCCATAGTGTTTTGATCACAAAAACCGCAGTTACAAAGGCACTGAAATGCCTGCCTTACACTTCTAAAAGATCCAGAATATGGATTTTTTAAACATTTTCCTATCAGTTAAATACAGTATAACCAAACCATTAAACAAACCTCAGCATGTCAATACATTCTATTTTGAAGCACCAAGCTACCATTTGTGGAAGCAAACCTGTCATATCAGCATCTCAGTTTTGCTTAACAATTAGTAGCCCAAAAAAGTCTCCCAGAACAGCATCTGCCCCAAATCTTTCATCCCTACTATATTTCAGTTTATAAAGGGACTAATGTATGCACATGTTTAATAAACTTCACTGTACAAGCTTGATAATTTATGAGAACATCACGAACATCCAGATGAGTTTCTAAGCCTCCAGCCAGAGAGCCTCTGAAATTTAGCAAGCAAACTAAATATCAGCACAAACAATCTTAGAGTGCAGCAGTAAAGCTGTCCCTGGACAATTAAAAATGCTTTGTGTCTGTGTGCACACACACACTGTAAATACAAACTTGTATGTGAGTACCATAAACCTCAGATTCAACATGGTCATCGTTCCTTGAGAGCATTTGAGAAGCCAAACTTTTAAACAGTTTTGAGTCTCATTTTCATGAGACTTTTACCACAACCTGCTTGGCCCCTCAATAGAATTCTTGTCCCACACCAAAATTGAACAGGTGAGTCAATAATCAACTTCAGAGCCCAGATGGGAAGATCAGTAAAACATAAGAGAGAGAAACAGATAAGAAACTCCAGCCTTACCCACTATACTGGAATGGATTATCCAGTTACATAGATTGCTCTGGGTTTGTTTTGTGTGGGTGGGGTTTTTTTCTTTGTTTGGGTTTTTTGGGTTTTGTTTGTTTAGAGATTTGTGTGTGTGTGTGCTTTCCATGTTAAATTAATTTAAAAAATCAACTGGTAAGCACGTTCAGTGTTAAACAGAACTTTAATTCTGGTCAAAATTGATAATGCAATCTGATTTATGAAAACCCTGTGTTATTGTCAGACTGCTACAATCCCATGGAACTCTTAAAATGCCAGTAAATTAAGCAAACCAAGACAACTATAAATTCCAATATAAACTCCTAGTCCTTATTTTACTGTATTTACATTTATGTGCTTATTTGTACCCAAAGTAAAGGTAAACTTCCAAAACACCCTTCCACTTCCCCCATATTTACTCTTATAACAGGAAACACTTATTTCCTACTCTGTCATTTTACACACTAATTACAGAACCAATGCCATGGTATTGGAAGCAGCTCCATGACTAATTTTGAGATAACATACAACACTTCATTTATAAGTCTGAAAAAATGTCACACATTCTTAATTCAATTGGCTTAATAAAGGCAGAAAGAGCAACAGTTGTTGGGGGAAAAAACACGTTTCATCCTTGCTTACCTTGCTCTATTATATATCATTGCTTCATTGTCATCCAGTACAGTGGACAGCATATCCAGATCACGAAACATTTTCAGCATGTAGTCTGTAAATTTTTGTCCTGCAGCTCTCTCCACAACAGCACTTAAGAGAGTAAAGCCATATGTTGAGTACAAGAACTGACTGCCTTGAAGAAACACAACGAGAAAGGGAAAAAACCCCATTAATGGCATGACGTTTAAATGGAATCACAGCTATATATAGGAATGAATAACCAATTAAAAGATTTGTAGCAGTACATCTCCACCCTCAGTTTAATATCATGTGAATCACAAGCTTATGACACTAAACCCCAGGAAATTCTGTACTGCAGAACAGAACGAAGCCCCCACACAAACACTTTACTGGATTCCACCTTCCTCATAACATATAAAACTATTTGAAATACATATCTCACCAGAAGAGCACACTTTGGTCTAAATTAATAGAAACTCACCTGGTTTAAAGAATAAAGGATCATTTTTAAATATCTTCAGTGATTCAATCACACTTTCAAATTTTTCCTTCAAGTAATACTCTTCCTGCTCAAATTCCCTGTCCCTCCTGCTGGGTTTCGAGTTCCGGTTTCTCATCTCACCGTCGTGTTCTTTCCTTGGTTTGGCAGAATCAGTTTTTTCAATCCCTTTGCCTTCTCTTTGTTCTTTATCCTGATGGGGTTTTGTTGGCTTCAGTGCTCTGTTTGCCTTTTGTTTTTCTTCTTTTACTTTTGCAATATCTTTTTCGTAGTGACGAATCCCACTCAAGTGTGAAACCAGCAGTCTGGTGGTAATAGTGACCTAGGACACAGGATAATGTGAACTCCCTTCATTAAAACATATGCACCAAAATCACCAAACGAGTTAAATTCACCATGACAAGGAACAGACAAGACCTGTTAAATATCATGTATTAAACCCAGTAAAAATATATACATATATATGCGTACACTACACACTTGATATAAAACTGCAGGCCTGAATTTTCAGCATTGCTTTTCTGAGCAGCAACATCAGTACTTGTCTAAATGATTTTTAGTGTTTTACAGGAATAGGTCCAGATGCAGGAACCACTACACAGACAGCTATGCAGTGACAGGAACAGAAATTAAAAGAAAAAAACAACCTTAATTAATTGTTACCAATAAACAGTTACATACCTTTTCACCCTCGTAGACTTTTTCTGGAAATTCAGGGACATATTTCTGCACTGGAGCATCTAAATCCAGTTTCCCCTCTTCCCACAGTTTAGCCACAGCCATCATGGTGAGACACTTGCTAATGCTGGCGATCCTCATGATGGTCTCTGGCTTACACAGGACACGGTTCTCCACGTCAGCATAGCCCAGACCTTTGGGAAAATAAAACACTCTGGGAGGTGCTTTGCATAGACACAGGCTGAATTAATTATTTGCAATCATTTACTGGCCCCTTAAATGTTTTTCCTCCAGCTAAACTGGGATATGAAGCATTGGACTATGCCAGCTCCCGCTTCAATCAAGTTAATAACTTTTTATTGTAGTAGGGGTAGTTAATCAGAACTCATTGGATTAACCAATGGCACCTCAAGTTACTGATTAAGACTACAACAAACCTAATGATAAATGAGATGGAAGATTAAGCCAAAATTTACCCTCCTGAGGTCAAATATTCAATGTATAAAACCCAAAGAGACCAAATCTAGACTGTAAAGTAACTGGATAACAGTCATAAACACTCCTTTTATGAATTAATGGTTGAAGCAGTAAAAAGGGTCTTATTTTATCAACACACAAATCGAGAAAGGAAATCACTCACAAACTCACAGCACTGACCTAAGCTGTAAAGCTTCACAAAACAGTGCTGTTACACACTATGTTTCAACATCACTCAGCATGACCTCAATTAAAATACAGCTTAACACTTTGTGTAACAGTGCTTTCCCATGTAACCAAGCACAAGTCTGGTAGCAAGAAGGGGAATTAATAAGGCACTACACCAGGCTTCAGTGTGAGCCAGGTCTGAAGGAACTGGGCAAGTGATGCTGCAGCAGAAAAAGCAACGAAATGCAGCAATGCCATATTTGCAGTTTGCAGCACAAGCAAGGCCTGGATGCAATCAGTGCAGATCAGTCTATATAAACCTGTAGCCTAACTCAGGAAAAAATCCCAAATCTTGATACAATAAGAAATAAAGAGCCATGCCAGTTGCTCAAGACCCTTTCTCTTACATAGTTGCTTGCACAGTGCTTGTGAGCACAGATGCTGTTCCCCTCAGGGAAAACACCTCCCAAACCTCAGAGCATTCCCACCAGCTCAGCCAGGAGGCAGCTTTAGTACCCTGGTCACAGAACACACACCCCTGCTGATGTTTTCCCCCCTGAAGAAGGGTGGAGGAGACCCAAACAACCCGGAATTCTGCTGGAGCCATGATCCCACCCCAGCTGTCCCACAGTTCCCTGTATCCATGTGCAGCAGAGGACAGAAGGCTCTGCCCTGCCCTATGCTCCCACACCCAGTGGGATTTGCTTTGTACTGGATGTGGCATCCTGGTGACAAACCACAGTCCTGGCACTCCATCCCTCAGGCACTTCCCCGCTTGTCAAGGAAGGGATTCTGCAGAAGTCTTATAAAAACTTCTGCTTTCGTTGCCAGGTAATTTGAGACCAGATAAACCTCTAATCTGAGAAAGTTTGTAATTAAGTTTTAGCACAATCTTCTTATTGGGGCACATTACAAAAGGTACCAGAGATTCTCCCAACCCACTTCTGTCATGATGAAAGAGAAATTAACCCTCATAATCAGCTTTACACATATGTAAAAGTTCATGCAACAACCGACTCCCTGAAGAAAGTTAGTAACAATCCCACTTACAAAGACTTTTTTTCTTCAAATTCTATAAAAAGATAACATGAAATATGTTGCCATTTACTACTATCATTTAAGTTGTAACCAACATACTGGGTTTTTGAAACTCATGAAAATGTTTCTGAAAACAGATACATGTTTTTAGAGAGTTTTTTTACATCAAATGTCTACACATTATGAGCAGTACTAACACACTCTGCTTATACCTAAACTGTGTAATCAGACAAATCACCTGCAATTTCTGACACCTATTAAATCCCAGCACCTTCCCAGCAAGAATCTGCACCTGAGCCCACAGATAGGAGACAGGTAACCAAATGTGAACTATTTTTATTTTGACTATTAAGTCCCTGTGGGAAGAACATTTCTTTACCTCCTATAAACAGTTCTACCAGACAAATTATCTATTGATTGGAGTGTCTGAATTGTTAATTTTTAAAATATTCATCAGCTCTCCACAACATACGCAACTATTCCCCCCACACACTGACCTTCTGACCAGACTTCCTTTCCATCCACAGAAACTCCAACTATTATACCTGGGATTCCTGCTTCATCCTGTCAAAAAACACCACACAGAACACATTTAAAAGGATCTTTACGGTTAAAAACCACCTCCTTCTAAACCTTTAAACTGCAAGACCAATCCTACAAGTACACCTGTATATTGTTGTTTCAACAACATTATTCAACAACCAAAATTTTGTTATGTACCAGTTGGGCTGAACTGCTACAAACTGCTTTTGCAATGCTGTAATTTTTATCCAGCCTCTGGGAAAAACATACCTAACAACAGTAACCATATAAATAATTTCTTTAATAATTCCATCCAATTAGGGAACAGGACATGTAGGAAGAACTGAACAGAAACAAAACATGACAGAGTTAATATGCAACAGGCAAACGGCATCACCTATTGGCAAGGAGGACTTCAAAGGAGCTTCAGCTGGATTTTCAAAGTAACTACAACGTACTTTTTAAACAGAATCCCAGATTATGCTGAGCTGGAAGGGACCCATCAGGATCATTGAGTCCAATCCTCAGCCCTGCACAGGCCCATCCCCAAGAGTCACACCCCGTGCCCCAGAGGATCATCCAAACCCTCCTGGAGCTCTGGCAG
>JAWWLV010000018.1:17574591-17588942 GCA_035041135.1 Platyrinchus mystaceus | reverse complement strand
CATTGGCTAGCTGAGTGGCTAAACCCCTCCCTCCCTGCAGCCTTATAAACTGCGGGAATTTTGAATAAACTCTCTCTTCGCTGCTGGACTCCTGCGTGGTCTCATCTCTTTCGGTACCAGAGCCCCCGCCGCCCATCTCGGCCCCTAAGAAGCGGGCGGGGGGGGAGACCCCAACCACATAACCCCAACAGATAACCACCTCTCTTTCCCACCTTTCTCCCCAAAATATAAAGCTCAGTGAAAGGAGCATGTCCCAGACAACTGTGAGTCAGGAAAGGTGGCTGTGAGAACCCTGAGGGCCTGACTCTGACTTGCTTGTGAGAGAAGCGGACCATGCAACTGCATCAGTCATCCTAAGTGCCAATGTCCAGTGCCACCTCCCAGCAGTGTCTACAAGTCAGGAAAAAACCCAACAGGCACATTTGCTTTGACAGATACAGCAGCAGGAGGAAAAATGTGTTTCCAGGTTTTCTGTGTGACTCATCAGGACACAGCCCTGTGTGAAGAACACGGTCCTGATTTGCTGTGTTCTTCTGTCCGGCTCACAACCCAGTGCAGCAATTTTTTCCAAGCTACTGAACATGATTTGAAGCTCCAGCATATATTTTTACTGATCACTACTGTCATAAGCAAATGCTTCCCTGCAGTTCATGCCAAACACTCACCAGCTGTGTGTGCAGGCTGGTTGCCAGCCATTTTCCACACACACCCTGCTCTAACTCTCCATTCCAGTGTGGTTTCACCTACCTGTGCTGCAACTGCACCTTCATTTTGCTTCGCAGACACGTCCTGTGCCACTAAAACTGCTCTTTGTGAGAGCAGAGTGCAGATAGCTTGAGAGACTGCACAGTAAAAAACAGGAAAAGGCCTCTTATCAAATTAGTAACGTCTCGGGTATTTGGGTGGAGGCCTTTGGCACTGGGCTCGCGTATTTTTATGGGATTGAGGCCATGCACTGCAAACTCCATTCCTGTGCTCCAGCTTATGCTTCCCAAGCTGAGGCATGTTCCAAAAGAGCCTCTCTGAAGATGTCTAAGTGCACAATTACCATCTGCTACACAATTGGTCAGAAGGGGTTTTACTCTGTCCCCTTTCCACACCTGTAAAAAAAAGCGTGATTCAGGTTAATGGCATTTACACAGATTTGTACTCCAACAGGGTCATTGCAAAAACTAAAGTAGGTATTTTATTTGTACCTTTGCAAGCTGAGCTATGGGGAACAACTAAGGAAATTTTAAAAACTTCTCTACTAAGGGAAGACAACTGCCTGGGACGACTGGCTTCTCCAATAAGCACTAACTGTAGGACAGTTCATCTCTCCTGTGACTTGGAATAACTCATCAGCTTGAGTGGGAAATACTATAATCTATTTCTTTGACTTTGAACCAAACCATTTCCTTGTTTTAGATCAGGGGCCCTCAAACTTTTTAAACAGGGGGCCGGTTCACTGGCCCTCAAACACTGTCAGGGGCCGGATTATAGTTTGGAAAAAAATGAATGAATTCCTATGCAAACTGCACATATTTTATTTGTAGTAGTGCACAAAAAACAGGAAAAAGAATGCAATATTTAAAATGAAGAATGCCCGCCGCGGATCGCAGAGGAGGAGGACGGGGTGGTGGCGGCGTGGTTTGTAGCCGAGAGGCGGTCCCTGGGGGCAGGTGGAGGACAAGGCGTGGATTAAGTGGCAGGAAGTCATCTGCAGTGGAGGGGGGGGGGGGCAAGCCAGATTGAGCACCCTGGGGGGCCCTTTCTGGCCCGCGGGCCGTAGTTTGAGGACCCCGGTTTTAGATGCTACATGTCCTTCCTGTTGCATAGCAATGTGTGTCAGGCACACATACACACGCTTTACAGTTATGCTTTAGTGTGATTAACATTACTCAGCAGAACAGTTTTACTACCTGCATGCTCCTCTTAATGTCTGCCACTCAGCATGGGGTCTTTTCATCCTTTCATCTCCAATAAAACCCATCTTTCAGTGTAAAGGTGAGCAAGATAAGGATGCATCAGAGGAGACTCAAGCTCAAGGTGTGCTGATGCTGCAGGAGAAGCTCTGCCTAATGGATGATGACATTTGTTCCAAGTGGTGCAATGAAAGTGAACAAGTTCCTACTTGACTTGGTGCCTGTCAAATTTAAACAACAGGTGTGAGTAAAAAGCATTTCTTACATGGACTGTTGAGTCCTTGTAGGTTCTCAAACAGGAAAATAAAATAGAAGCAAAGAGAAACGTCCATGTTGCCTGGGAGATGTGTCTGTAACTCAAAGTGACACGTTTTTCTGTTAGAGAGTAATGTCTTCATTATTGATTCAAAGGCAAGACAGACACAGGCAAGAGGAACCGGGCAAACAGATTTCTGAGCTCTCTGGGTTTACAGTAGTTTAAATATGGATTTTTGCAATCTCACACCTTTAATGCAGCATGCAGGTGTCCCACTCAGACCACAACAATCCGCTCAGTGCCTTTGAACATCAGTCTTTTTCTTTAGAGGCTGAAATACAGCATTGCAGCCCTGACTGTGGGCAGCCCTTTGGTCTGTAAGCCTACACACCCAATGTCACACAGCAGCTTTGACACGAGAGAGAACCTTTTACTGTGCGATGACTACTAAAGCTCCATTCTATAAGTGACTTTGCTCTAATGGAACTGTTTGTTTGACCACAGCTTAGTCAAACAGGGAGGCCTGAGCTGCACACCCTCCATGTGTGCGCATGGCCAGAGTCCTGTGTGCACCTAGGTGGGTTGGCAAAAGGATCTTTAAAACAGCTGAGCTAAAATGGCACAAATCCCTATACAATCTGCACTCCATTTAAACCTGGATTGTATTGATTCCCTTTAATTAAATCCCAACTGTTAATAGCATGTGATTTACAAATATAGTGGATCCAGAGTAAACCCTTCCTGTCAGCCCTTTGACTCACTGTTCCCAATTCTCACTGCAGTGTTCCCAGTGCAGCAGCACCTCCACTGCTGGGGGAGCAGAGGGAGCAGTCAATAATTAATTGCTCAGAAAGGCAATAATCTCTGTCTCTCCACACATAGACATGTAGCCCACGTGCTTCTCATCTCAATCTATGACAGTAACTCTCAGCACAGAACACCTCCCATGGACTAACAACCAGTTTGGGTTGTTAGTTGGGCTGACTCTTGCATCCACAATCCTTCCCAGCAGTTGTTAATTTCCTGGGAATGCCTTGCCCTCAGACATGACAGGGTGTGAAGGCAATAAAAGAACACACACGTTTGCCAACTGCTGAAAAGCAGCAAAAAATGGTGGCTTTGCATTTGTATTTTTTAAAGTGTTGCGATTTCCTGCATAAAGGAATTCATAACGAAGTCCCAGCACAGAGAAACTTAACCCAGATTCTGCCAGTGTGGCAAGAACCACTGAGAGAAAGGATTTTTATGGAAAAATTTCCTGCATGCTTTAAACCCAGGTGAGGGGTGACAAAGAATTTTCTGCTACCTGAGCTTTGCCAAACACCCTCCTCGTGGCAAAGGAAGGAGGTGTCTGCACAAACACAAGAGGAGGCTCCAGGAGCAGGACAAGGCATAACTACAAGGCAGGATTTAGCGGGGGAAGATTCATTCTTCTGTACATCCCCTTCATGTTGTCTTTACCCTTCCCACTGGCCTTTAGCCCCCATGTGCAATTCTATCTTATTGTTTCCTTTATTTGGCTACTTTCTCACCTAGTAAATCTTCCAGATGCCTTTTTTTTTTTTCTGGAGAGCCTGCACAAATTACATCATCCTTTTGTCCTATTTCATAGTCTCCATGTGTGCAATAAAAACCAAGGCAGTGGCACAGCAATCCAGATGAAGTGGAAAGAAGTCTGGCAGGCTCATCCTTGCTGGCTGCAAAAAAACATAATCCAGGAAAGATCCTGAAGTATTTTCCCAGGCTATTTCTCCAACTAATAGTCTTGTCAAGAAAAACATGACAGCTATTGGTGGACCTGCAAAGAAATGCTCTATTTTTAAGCTGGAAACTCCCACAGATCTCTATGTTCCTATCAATTACCAGCATGTTCCAAGTTTAAACAACTCACCAGAGCTTTGCAGCTGCACCATCCTTAATGTTCCATCACCAGTTCTGCAGGGACACCAGACCTGCACGACTTTCCCCAGAGGCATAGTCAGCCATCAGCAGGTGTAGGACTTTGCTGGATTTACCCAAAAAAACCAGTTTTATCCACTGTTTGCCATGAGCTTTGGCTGAGACAGATCACATGGATTCTGCCTTGACATTCCCGTTGGAATCTCAGGGCAGAAATGAAAATGAAATCCATAAAAGGAACAATCCCAAGGAGCAGATCCTGGTCAGGCCCTGGAATGGAAGACATTCAAATACTTTGCAGGATCATGGCCCCCAGCATATTTCAACCCTTTATACCCATGGTCCATATATTCCTGCTGTGCACAACCCTTCCCGTCCGTGTGTTATGACATGTGGCACTGGCAGCTGCAGCTGGATCTGCAGGACTTGGGGATTTGTGCATGTTTGCTCTACTTTTTTTAATGACAAAGATGCTTTTTAGTCTTTATCCAGCTATTCTTCACACCAGCAAAGAGACAGGAAGAAGCCAGTGCTGAGTTGTCCTTAAAGGCCACAATACTCAAATCCAAAATACTACATAATGTCCTTTCATTTTGGTGCATTATGAGTCAGGAAAGAACAAATGAAAAGGAGTAAGGGATTTTTTAATGTGTCTGTAAGACCTCTATCTGCTCCTGTTCCCCATTATTCCACGTGGACTATCTAGATTGCTCACTAAGCTCCTGGCATTGTGAGGGGTATCCTGCATTTGTGCAATTCTCAGCAGCAGCTTAGGAATTGGCAGGGCTCTGGCTTGCAGGAAACTAGATGGGTTTGCAACTGAAGCCAAGAAGATTATGCAAACTTTCTGTACCTTGGAAAGAATACAGCACACACTGAAGACAGTGAGTTGCACAGCTTCCCTCTACTCAAAGGGCTGTTCCTGTGTGCATTTTCAAAAAGCCCTCCGTGAAGATAAAAAGCATTATCCTTATTTCCTCTGCTTTGGCCTCCTTGCTGCAATTCCCACTTAAGACTTCACTGATGCTCCTGATATATGATTTAAAAAATGCAGAAATAAAAATAAAAAAAAATCCCCAAAGAAACACTTGAGGGAAAAATACTCTATTTTTCCAAGTGCTGAGTCACGTAAAAAGTATTCCCCCCCCCCCAATTTTTAAATTTTTTAGTTGGCTAATCACTTTTTTCTTTTGCTGCCACTACAAACATTACAGCAGTCACAGCCCAGTGTAGCAGATATTCCTACAATATTAACAGCATAGTGAAGTTTGACAACTTAATCCAGATTTTAAGTAGCAACAATGACAGCAGAAATTGGTCAATGTGCATAATACCTTCCAGATTCAGATTTCTCACCCAGGTGCTCCCTCAGAGGCAGTGCTTTAGCCTTGTTTCTTAATCTAAGCTCCTTTTCTTCCTTATCTGTCCCATCCCATTCAACAGCTCCTGATCGAACTGGTTGACAGGCTTTGACCACACAGGACTCTAAAAGATAAATTAGATTTCTGCAAATGTTGTGGACATAAGGAACCATTAAGATGGACAGAGCAAGGCTCTGAGGGTCCTGAGGGGACGAAAGGCACACCCTGCAACATGACTTGCATATTGTTTGACCATAGAGAAATCCCAAGAGGCAACACAAATGTCTCAGTATCTGGAAAATAATTCATTTTAAATTTACAACCAGCCATGAGACAGGAATCTGCAAGAAAGCATGTTTTGCCAGTTCTGGTGCTCCCAGAACTACTCATTTCACCGAGAGAGGTCAACTCACAAAACCACCCAGACAGTTACAGGGCATGGCTGCACAATTACGGTGTATTTCAAACTGCCAAATGTGGATTTGCATTGAAAAAAAAGGATGAGTATACTCCAAACCCAGATATCCGTTCTGAGGAACAGTGAATGATGCAGGGCTCTGTGATTTAACAAGTTGTTAGAGTTAACATTTCAGGCAAAGTAGCTGCAAGAGAGAGAGACCCCCATTTGCTTGGAATGGCACTAAATCAGGGCTCGATTTATTTTTACAAGCCAATGCTTTCTAGCTTCACTGAGTTTGCCTGATTAGACACTGCATGCAAAGAATCCACAAGGGGCAGTGGCTTATGATGTATGGTAGAAACAGCTTTTCCTACTCCAGCAAATACACCCTTATGTCTATTTATGTGTCTGCTCCTCATCAGCAAAAAAAGCCCATTGGTGTGATGCACCATTATGTTCACTGCTCCCTTCAGCTCTCCTTGGAACTTGAAAGCTTTCATTTACCTACTCTGAAGCCTTCTGGATTCATCTGCAGCACTACACTTTGGGGAAGTCTGCAAACAGATTCTTCTCAGATTAATTCTTATCTCCCTGCTTGCACATGCTCACCCTATTCACAGTGACATGATATCACCGAGAGACATGGGAACCACAGCCTCCTCCTTACCCTTACACACAGCCAGAGCTGGGCTCAGATTCCCCAAACCACAAAGCACTTTGTGGTCTCCAGGAAAACAGGCAATTTTGAGAAGCAAACAAAGGGTCTGACCTCACCCAGACACATTGTTCAGGACCCAAGCACACACCATGGGACCACAAAAGCACCGCAGCGGAGTTGGCAGCACACTCAGCTGGGTGAGACTCGTGGCCCAGTGCCAACAACTCCTCTGTTCTGCTCTGCTCTCTGGGTGGCCTTGGGCTCTACCCTACAAACTACTACAGCACAGCCCGTCCCTACTGGAAGCACCTCAGTGATCCAGCAGCACCAGCCCAAGCCACACTCTCAGAGCTGTTACCTGACACTTCATCCTGTGCTAAGGAAGGACAAAGATCAGAGTAACTTACCTCTGCACCACTGCTGCTTGGAGCTGGGGACTCTCAGTCTCCATCAAAGGCTCTGTAGTAGCCTTGTAACATATAGTTCGCTTCCCAAAAACACAAGGGAAACATGAAGACGGGGATTCCATCCTTTCCATTCAGGATCACTTGGCAGCAGCCAATCAGTCACATAAGAGCTTGCAACGCTGCCAAGTTCCTCCCTTTGTAACACATGAAAAAAACCAGACCTGCCCTAGTACATCTTCCCTGACTCCCACTTAACCTGAAGTTATGTATTACTTTACCCTCTCTCCAGAAGCTGATAAAGTCACCTCTCTTCAGTTGCTTGCTAAGGGTCCACTAATGGAAATTCTTTGTTGATCTGGAAGGTTATTTGCACCTGTCTCCTGACAAGCTCCTTGCTGCTGGAAGGATGGACAGCATCAACCTTCAGCAACATACTACAGGAAAAGAAGCAGTAAAAATTATTTTTCAAGTTCTGGAATTGCCCACTGACAGATCTCACAATTCAAAGACGTCCACATGTAGAAATCAGCAACCAGCAGTGAAAAAGTTGGGTGAAAGGATCTCTCATGAACGTGACACATGACTTTAGAAGGTTTATCACAGTATCCAAGTAAATTAACCCAGATTAGCAGGTAAAATATACAAATACAGGGTAGTTCTTCCACGAGCAAGGCCTTTAGGCCTCATTTATGCAGAATTTATGGGAGTTCTGCCACGGCCTTGCCAAAACCAGTCTGGGGTCAACAATGAATAATTTTGGACAGCTCTAATTTGTCAGGGGGCAGTTACATTCTGCACCCACCTGGGCACACAGTCGAGTGACAGGCCCTCAGAGGGCCCCTCTCAGCAGCTGCAGACCCACATCTGTCCAAAGCAGTGTGTTTTTATAGCCTACCAGCAGCACATCACAGAGTAGCAAAATGAGAGAGGCACACTGCACACGGGCAGGCTTTACACACAGAAAGCTGACGTGATGAGAAACAAATCACAGGAGAGCAAAATTAAAAAAAATGTCCTAAAATGTGCATTTTATTTCATATCATTATACAGTGTTTACAATACAGGTATACTTTTAAAACTGCTCAAAGAAAGTGTGGAAAAAAAAAAAAGTGAGGCGAATATCGGTTTCAAAATTCCTCCCCCTTCCCAAAACCCACACAAATAAAATAACATTTTAAACAACCTCTTCCAAATTAACGTTTTGTCCTGAATTTATTGGATCTTTCATTTCAACATGAAAAATACAATCGAATGAATACTCAAGGTGAAATGCTGACCTACACTTCTGTATCGAGTTTCAAGAACACAATTTAAAACCTCCAGGAGCCTTCACTTGTCTCTGTTGCTCACACACCTTTTTTTTACTGAATCAGAAGGCACAGAAAGTCCAGATTCTCACAGATCAGTAAAATTGTGGTAAAAATAAGTTACTGTGCTGGACAACTCCTGACTTGTCTGATATAAAACAAAAGACTTCAGCAGAACCTTTTGTTCAAAAAGTAGCACCATTTCCACCTGATATCTCTTGAACACCCATCATTCTTCTCAGGTAAAAACTGAGGTTGGCACTTGAAGTGGGATACTTTCTGCCACAGCCAGGACTCTTCAAAGACTGAGCACACTGAGTTGCTGAACTCTCTACAGAGTGTAGGTAACATTTTTGGTGGGAAATGGCACATTTAAACCATAATGTAATGGAGCTTAACCCGCATATGGCTTGCCCAGTTTGGTGTTTCCCTGACCCCTGCTTGGTAATTTAGCAGATGTTCTTGTGACTGTGGTGAAACTAAAATAAAGACATGTTTATGGGGCTTCACGGCAAGCAGGTGTAAAAATAACAAAACAAATAATGTGGTTGCTGCTAAGAAGGTTTTCACATGTTGTTTAACTCCAGTAAAGTTTGATCCAGCATCTGATGCATATTAAGGTTTTCTTCTTTGGCATGTGCCACTTTCTCTGTTGTGGGATTAGAAAATTACAACATGAATAGCAGTTCTTTGGAGGCACTGACTCTCAGAACATGAAGGCATGCAATCATCACTGCTCTCAGAGCGTTTAGAAAGTTAAGAAATGTGCATGCTCATAAATACCAATGTTCCCAGACAACACAACCAGAGAGAATCCCAAATTAATTAAACAAACAACAAGTAATGCAAGTTTGGAACTGTTTACAATTTGTTAAGAAAATGTGCTGCCACAAGAGCTGCAATTCTTGCATGTTCTGGAAGTTCTTTGCTTAAGGAATGTGGGATGGTAAATGGCTTTTTAAAATTATTATTATTTTTTAAAGTAGCAATAAAGAAAATAATTAAGTTCTTTGCAGATCCATACTTTAAGTTCCATAGAATTCAGAAACGCAAAGAACAAAAAAAATAGAATTATTCTCTTCTTCAGTGAAGTGACCTTTAAGAAATTTATTTCTTCTAGAAAATAAATAAAATTGAAGTTAGTAGCTTTATGCTGCATGCACACATTTATAGGACAGTCATTTAACACACTTATTTAATACAATAAATGAGCACAATGTTCTAGAGGTGCATCCTACCAGGATCCAGTACAGTAATTTCACACTACTGCAAGCATACCTTCAAACTGATCAGGATTTTCAGGTGGAGCTCCCATGCTTTTTTATCTTTCCCCTCAAGTCAAATAAATACAAGCCCAATTCATAGAAATGCAAGAGTTATGGCATCAAAGTCTCCAGACAACAAAACAGCTGTAAAAATCCTTTAAGCTGGTTTGAAAGCACACAAATTTGAAGCCTGGTATTTTTCTCTCATTCTAGTTAAAAAACCCAAGGCCAATTCATGTGGTCAGGTAATGTGAGTGCTTGACTGAGGCTGCTGCTTTCGGATACTCTCAGGGCAATGCTGTTTAGTGAAGTGGAAAGAAGGAGAGCTTCATGCTCCTCCAGAGCAAGTGTGCACACGCACAATGAAAAGCCTCATCTGGAAGGAGCATTTTCATATTTTCCCCAAGAGAAACTGAGAATTTCATATATTAATTTACCACATCATCAACAGCTCAAAAAAGAAAAAAAAATCAATTTCTAGGTTTCTTGCTTATTTCTACTTTTAGTGACTCGTTCTTAAAGAAAATTTGGCAGCAGGTGTTTTTAACCATATGGTCACACTAAGGTTTAATCCTCATTCAAGGCCAGCTTTAGTTCATTAGTTAGGCGACTGTTTTGCTCAAGTTGCTGGTAGAGTTGGTCTGTACGGGCAGCAAGCAGGTTAGAAGGGAAAAAAAGAGGCAGAATGAAGACAGATTAGACAGAGAAAACAGTTAAATAAGAGTTAATAAAGAAACTGGTCACATGACAGACAGTTCAGTAACGTACAGAGAAACATTTTACCTTTGTTTCTACAACTCTAGGAATTAAATAGCTACTCCAAGGACCAGCTATTATATCATATGAAGAACTGGCTAAGAATCCTGCTGTGGGGAACAGCTGTGGGACACACAAACTGGAATAGGAACAGAACTGCAGCCACATTCCGACAGGCACTAAGTCCTGCTTTAGGCTTTTGTACAATGTGCGACAGATTTGTTTCACCTGTGCCATTTTTCTTTGCAAACTCTTTAAGGTGTGGTGGAACCTCATCTGTCAGTGGAGGGAGAGCAACAGCATAAATAACAGCAGGAGATGCCAGGAGGCACCTACCACCAGGTCTGACTCAGCCCATACACACTTCTGAGGGAATCTGATGGCTGAAAGGCTATTTTTGGTAGGAAAATATACTTCTGTTACTGCTATCAGCACCTTTTGATAACTTTAAATTGCCCAGTTGTGCTCCGCAAGAAAACAGACCCACACATTTGGTGAAAATGAAATGGAGGGATGAAAACCTGTGCTGCTCAAATACAGCAAACAGAGAGGACAGCTCATGTTCACACAGAACAGTCAGGACTGTTGTGACAGCACAGTTAGTGAGAGTTCTCCAGAGTGAAAGAACATTCCACAGTGGCTTTTCACTGTCTTGTGTTCTCAAAGTGCCCTTATTCTCCTCAACAGTCTAGGTTCAAACTGTACTCCTGACCTCTTGACCCCAGATTACTCCCCTCCAGGAAATGTCTGTTTCTGGTTCTTTTCCACAAGCTTCCTAACAGCTTCCACAGAAATGCTCTTCCCCTGCAGGCACTGGACACAGCAAAGGCAAAGCTGTGCAATGAGCTGGGCTGGAGGACATGCTTGTGTGGTGAGTAACTCCTCACAGCTTCCTCCCCAGCCCAAAGTCCAACAGCCAGCTCAGTAAAACCAGAGCACATTTCACAGCCCTGGTCCTGGACCAGTAACAACTGGGGCTTGTCTCTCTCATCAGGATAATGTCACACACGTGTGGAAAAAAACATCGAAACCTCAGAGTAACTAAAATTTCACTTTGGCAAAGTGTATTTAGTTGTTACTCAAACATGACATTTGAACTAAGGACTTGCCGCTTACCTTCATCACAGGAAACCCCTCTCTAACTGAGGCAGAAATTTACACTGTTTCTCAATGTCCAAAATGAGACTAAAACCCCCAGGTGAAGTAGGAAAGCCTTTCCTGAGTGTACAGCGAGCCGTGAATCCTCCCAGTCTGCCTGGGCTGCCCTTTGGCACAGAGCCCTGTCAGCCAGGCCTGTGTTCAGGCTCTGGTGCAGAGCCAGCAAGGCTCAGCCTCAGCTCAGCAGAGCCCGGGCAAAGCAGAGCCTGGGCAAAGCAGAGCCCAGAGCCAGCCTCATGCTCCCCTCAACACCTCTGGAACATCAGCACCCAGGGGGACAGGAGTGCTGGAACACCCTGCAGGGAGAAACCAGCACTGCTCTGGGCAGTCAGGAGCAGTGCAGGAAGCAGCCAGGAATTCTGCATGCAGCTACCAGGGTGTCTGCACTGCCCTGCCCTTCCCAGCACTCTGTTATCCTGCAGTGCACAGAGCTGGTCATATGTGACTGACAGAAAAGGGAAAAATTAAATACCCACATCCAAAATTATTATTTTAAAAATTGCCAGGGTCCTACAATGGATTTTGGGCTTTTTTTACTTATGAACCAACAGTATTGCAAGGAATGGAAGGGGAAAACAACACTGCTAAACTAACACCATGAACCCAAACATGCAATTGGTTAAGGAGCTGAAGCTTCTGTAGCACGATTTACTCTGGCTCAGTTGGCCACACTCCCCAAAACTCCTGCATTTGTTAAGTTACCAAGTCAGCTTCAGCCATTTCACTCATCCCATTGTACCTGGTTAACCTGCACACACAGCACTTTCTGCTTCTCCCTTGCAACACACCCAGTGCACTGCCCCACTCGCTGCATCTCAGCTGATGGGCAGTGACCTACTGAGCATTACTGCTTGAACCACCTCTGACTGCTGACACACATCCTGTGCTTGGGCTTCTCCCCTTGGCAGCAACCACGGGATGTGTCGTGGGGTAGAAAACTGGGATGCATCCATCTGCAAGCCTTATTTGGAAACCAAGTTTTGGGAAAGGGAGAAAATCTAGTTTAGATTGCACCACTGAATCATCCTGAAGCTGGACAAGAAAGATACACTTACATTATTCTACAAGTTAAAAACTATAGTTCAGCTATAATAAGTTTATTTAGCTTTGGTGACTATATATATTTACATTTAGCAATATATAGTGTGACCAGAAATCAATACACTTTAAACTGATTCACTTTAGTATGAAATGGAAAATAACTCCTTTCACTGTAAAGTAAATGAAGTTAGAATAAGGCAATAAACTCCCTAGTTGCAAATAACAATACAAAAAACCCCAAGGTGTCAGTATTTAAAGCTTCATCCTTAATTAGGCACTGACAAATCAGTTGAAAGCCAATGTTCAGGCTTTCAAACCTGAAATCCACGATGTTCCACTCTGCAGCAGAATCATTTCATTAATATTATAATCCTGAGTTTTCCTACTCCAGTTTTGAAACACTTCTCATGAGTCTGCAATTCAAACTCACAAGTCTGAATTAAGCCCAAGAGTGGAAAACTACTGAAACCTCCGTGATGAACTTCCAATCCTACCGTGTCACTCAAGAAAAATACATTCTAAAAAACTCCCAAAAAGTTAGCAAGCAACATGTTTGCTGAATTAACTAAGGGTGAAAGAGGGAAAACTTCTTTGCAAGACAATTCAAGGACTATTTTTGGATGCAAAAAAAAAATTTAAAATTTTTGATATTGCCCCTTTAAATCTGTCTCAAATATTTAAGTTCATGAACAAACACTTTTATATAAAGACTAGAAGTCCTCAGCACCAAGCAAGGAGTAAATTTCAGGCTTTAAAGTGAAAAATGTGGTGTCAAGGATGTAACTGTTCTCTCAGCCATGCTCCCACGACCAAGTGACCCCCAAGGAAGAAGTGGCCTTGCAGATTTTGGCCCAACAATAACAACTGGAAAAATTCCCATTACATCTATTTGTCATTTTATCTGCATCATGTTTTGAGAAAAACTTAAGATAATAACTAATATCTGGTTGCTTTTGACACCAAGAGTAGTACTCTCATCCACACACTGCTCTCACTGGCTTGGCATTGTCAACGTTCAGGCAAAAGTGTTTGCACATAAAAAATGAAAACACCAAAATGAAAAAAAATCCCTGCAGGCAAAAAAGAGCACTTTTTATTACTAACGTAAATAGTTCCTTAAATAAATAAAAGGCAAGGGAATAGCAAAAGGGATACAGCTGGGATGTTTATTTTACATTGAGAAATGTAGTTTCTGTACAGCAGAGCACAAACAGAGCATGTTCTGAGACAGGTGTAGAGGAAGAGAGTCAACTAAGCTAGAGGACAGGACAATGAACCCATGAACATCCAAAGCTTGGGAAGATGTTTTATCCAACCCGATGAGGATGTCTTTGGAGAAGTGAAGCAAAGAAAATTATCTGCATGAAAAGAAAAAGTGAGATAAGGTAGAAAATGAAAAAAAAGGTGCAGTGAAGACTTCCAAAAAACCAGCAACTGCACAGCAGAGCCCAGCATGCTGAGACTGTACTGGAGAAAAAGCACACCATGCTGGGACTGGAATGTCCTCATGTAGCAGCTAAATGGTTTTCATTTAGAAATATCCCAAATTGAAGAAATACTGTCATCTCTATACACAGAGGAGGAAAAGAGAAATCCATTTGCTTGGCAAACCACAGAGCAAAAGCAGGTGTTGGGAGGGAATTTAAAAACAAAACATAAAATCAAAGCATACAAAGCAGACATTAGACCTCTACTAAAATGTTGGGAGAGAGAGGGAGGAAAGTAGGGAATAGGCACAGGGATGAAAAAATGCAAAGGAAAAAAACCCTTTAAAATACAGGTGCAAGCAGAACACACTTCAAGCTCTGAACAAAGTGGAAATCATGCCTCCAAAGAGAAGTGCTGGGACTGAACACAGCACCTCATGAGCACCTGAGAGCCACAGCCCCCTCCCCTGTCCCATGTCAGCTAGGCAGGGGTCATGCAAGTGCAAGGTGTG